>JBAIZL010000002.1:263170654-263510654 GCA_036971475.1 Prosapia bicincta
TATTGCGCTGCTCCCATTTAACCTACTTCTGTATGCTTTCAGGGCACACGTTTTGCAGAATAATTTGATACGTGTAAATTAAAGAGGACTCTAAGGCAATGCAAACCTGTCTTTATACGTACCTATTTCTGAATGTCTCGTAACTAATTTAATATTAGGCCTACGCAATTACTTTTATATTGCTTGTGTACATCGTATTTATAATCTACTTTCTAATAGTTATGTATTTTATAAGGTTCTCACTACTATACTATCCACTTCATGGACCCAATATTAAATACACATTAAAACAATCGTATGTATAATTTCACAATTTAAAAGCAACATTAATTATAACACATTTATGAATTAATAAAGAAATATAAAACAAAAAAAAACATTTTAATATAAACACGTCAAAATACCTAATGTATTATCTTTAAATTACTATATTAATTTATTAATCCAACACTTACTGATATTTCTCAGCAGACGCATTTTACACTTGTTCAGTGCTTTAGTCTTTTGGTGTTCTGTCATGTGTTGTTTAGAGTGTAGTTTTTTATTACGTGTTCGATTTTATTACAGTCTTTTATTGTTTTGTCGCCTAGTATGTGTTGTGGTTGGATTTGTGGTGTTTGTATATTTCGACGTTTTCCGTTGTGTCTAGTTTATTTTTTTTTATGATGTTTAGAATCTCTATATTTGTGTCAAATTTAGTCTATGTGTGTAATGTGTTTCGTATATGTTTGACCAAATTTTATTCTGATTGTATGTTTACGATTTCTTATATGTCTTCCTTGTGTCGTGTAGTAAAGTTTCTTCCTGTTTGTCCTATGTTGACGTTTGGACAGTCGTCATGGGGTCTGGTATATGCCTGCTCTGTCGTGTTTATTCGGAAGTGTTTTCGTGTTTTGGATATTTTGAGAGTCTTATATGTTATGCCTATGTACTTTTGTTTTTTTGTGTTATTGTTGTTTGTCTTTTCTGATGTGTGTTGTAGTATGTGTGCGATTTTTTTTGCGAATTATGTTGTCTATCAAAGTGTTTTTGTATCCGTTTCTATGACAATGTATGTTATCGTGTTGAGCTTGTTTGTTCTGTCTTTATTGTTCGTGGAATTAATTTAGAGGATTGTCGTAAATGGAAACGGAATGAATATTCTGAAACTTTAAGATTTAAAACTCTTAAACAGCAAGTTTTACTACATTAAATTAATTACTACTGTCATTTAAACGTAGCTATATTTTTAAGGCACCACACACTTCTATGCTTAAGTCGGCAGTACATAGAGTTGTTAATAAATAAATGAAGGCAAGCAAAAACAAAACAAATACGTGCACTGAGAGAAGCCGAGAATATGTAACTAAAAAAAACGAGAAGAAACGTTTAGTGATTAAAATAATAATCTATGGAAAAACGGAAAAGGTGTAGAAAGAAACATAAATGCCAAAAATAATTATATTGTATTAATGCTTGTGTTTGTATATGCATTTAATATTAGGCTCCTGATATTATCATAGTGTATCGAGTCGTCGAGAATATTTATTTAAAACGAATCGATTGAATTTATATATATATATATATATATATATATATATATATATATGACTGGTTATTAGACCTATTTAATGTAGTTTAACTCTAGATTTAAAAATATATAAACAATAATTTTTTATCAATTTTGCTACATTTCAGCCTTTTTAAACATCCTATGCTGAAAAATGCCTCTCGTTTTTGCTGGAATAATTCGAACTATTAAAAAAAATAATTTTTCAAATATTCTGTTTGTATTCTTTGGGGGAAAAGCAAACACAAGGAAACTATTTTCTCTTTCTTGGTATGGTTGTGAAAAGTGTGAAAATAGTTTAAAAAATACGAACAAAACTGTTATCGAGGTAACAATCTTAGACCCTACCTTTAGTTGCAACGATCTTTCAGATACTTTTATTCGTGTAACGTTTGATCTACCGTTGAAGTGAAAGCGTAAAAATCATATATAACTGAGGACTGTTTTACCCAATCTATTTCGATCTGTGTCCCTTTTATATTTCCCTTCTTATTTTCACTAACTTGTTCATTATGCCATTCAAAGTTACGACATAAATGTGTTGAGTACAATGGTTTTGTGTTATTCGTTGCTTTGGCATATTAACTCATGACGATGCGTTTCATAGAACCTACATCACTCAGAATTCAAGTATAGTGCGATGCGTTTCATAGAACCTACATCACTCAGAATTCAAGTATAGTGCGATGCGTTTCATAGAACCTACATCACTGACAATTCAAGTATAGTGCGATGCGTTTCATAGAACCTACATCACTCAGAATTCAAGTATAGTGCGATGCGTTTCATAGAACCTACATCACTCACAATTCAAGTATAGTGCGATGCGTTTCATAGAACCTACATCACTCAGAATTCAAGTATAGTGCGATGCATTTCATAGAACCTACATCACTCAGAATTCAAGTATAGTGCGAATTGAATACCTTCGATACATCAACAGCTTCTGCATTCTTTATGTCAACAAGCATTTCAAGATTGTTTGTTATTTCATTGTTTGTTAATTTGTTTAATATCGATCGTCTTATGTAAGTCGGTGTTTTGGCAGTCCTTATAATGTTTGTAGGAAAGATTTACCCTCCCCCCTCTCGCCTACTGAGATCTCTCAAGACCAAGTGCATTGTTAAGTGGTCAACACTATACGTTTCGGAAATTTTCGGAATTGTCAATGTGCCAATGCTAGGAATGATAGGAGTGATAAAACCATGATACTCAACTTATGAATGTAGAACCTAGAATAAACTGAGAATATTGTAACAACTTTAGAACATACATAGTGACTAGATAGCACCACCGGCGCATCACATTACCTTCAGTAACCCTCTCTCCACCCCTCGCCTACTTATATTTGTACACCTACAACGTCGTTGAATTTGTTATGTATAAGAGCTTTTTTCTTGCTATTAACGATAATACGATTTTAGAAATTCCCATTAAGCCTTATTTTGTTCATATTGTTCCCAAATATCACACTGAGAAGTCCGATTCTCGAAATAATTGCTGTAAACCGACAAATAGCTTCTTAAGGAAGACAATACCCTTGCCGCCCTTTGTTGGGTTAAATGTCTTTGTTGTTGTTTTAAATGTTTTTCTAAAAATAATTACGTCCTAAAATTAAAATTGATATTGACTTGTTATGTTAGTGCACTTAATCCCTAAATTTAGGTTTTTGAATTGGTTTAGATCATGAATATTATTCTACCTTCCCCAGTTACGTTTGACCCAGCTGCTAAAGTAACGAATGTCGGAAAACCAAACGACACATTTAATAAAATTTTTTTCTCACCCCTTTATAATTTTGTTTATGCACTCCCGGCCACGTCTCATGACCTTTCGTCACTGCGAGGGTACTATCTACGCCACCAAACATAGAGCTTTCGTGACTCAGAACCATGCGGCAGTGCATTTGGAAAAACACAATAGAAGATTTTGAAACAGAAGAGTATGGCAAGAGTACCACCCTCTTGGCTCCACCTAAAGAAAACCGAGATAGATTCTTCATGTTGGGAATACCTCCAGTGTAGCATATGAAGCCTCTAGTCCTACGAATCCAACCTCAAACTAGTTACTAGGCCGTAACCTCACATTCCTGGTGATTAGTGACTAGGTAAGAGTAAAAACGACATGTTGATCCTCCGGCACTGGATGTAGGTATAATGTACCGTGGCATGGGCAAGGCAAATCTAAAGTGACACAAGACAATAATACTCCTCTCCATACATTAAATATACCTTGCATTTTTCAGTGGATCCCTGCTCATGTCGGAATTGAGGGTAATGAGTGTGCAAATGCCCTTGCAAAGGAACCACGTGACGAAGATCACCCTTTAATAGTCACTTATACAGATGTCAATGCTCGCTATTTTATCAAAGCAACCATCCCCGATCTTAACTGCCCAATAAACCTCTCCTCTCAATAGCTAGGCTACGTAATGGACACTTCAATGGCATGAAGATATAATTAACTAATATAAAATCTTATCCCATTTGCAAGTACTGTCCCTTAATCACAACTAACTCCAGATCATCTTTTTGACTGCCAAGCCATTGTCCGTTCCGCCTTCAACTTTTGATCACCACCCATTAAAATACTCCATAGCCAACGGGCTCTAGAACTGGCAGATCGTATCATCAGGACTTTTGGAGGAATCTGACCCTTTTGAACAACAACATTTACTCAAACAAAAAAATTAAAGAAAAACTTTGTGTAGTATAGTTTGACAATAATAACAGTCAATATTAGTTTTGCTTCCTAGTAATGTTGGAGTTGAATAAATTTGTTTTATAGGTGAACATTTTTCTGGTTCAGTTAATTGGTTTGGGGTTCACGTGGCCCCTGTGCCCCTCCCACGTACGTCCCTGGCCTGAGTAATCTGATGGAAAGATTAGTAACCTAAAGGTCCTAGGTTCGATCCCTGCTCTAGACTTTCTGAATGCTTTTTTATTCTCAAGGTCGACTAATACTGGAGAAATATTAAGTAGATATGATACTAAGAAGCAGTTAACCCGAAGCCCTCACCACTATTACATTTCTTCAATACTATATGGCCCAATTAATGTAACTCTATCATTCGGTATCTCACAATGTATCTATCTCTCTTTGGCCATATTAATAGTAGAGTCATTTTATTTTATTTTTAATACTATTACCAATGTGAAGATAAAACTACTTTAACTCTCCTTATATTATTTTGGGAAGCACGCTGTAGGAAACAATAAATGCTGACAGATTAACGTTTCAAGCCCTTGTGACTAAAATTATCATGTTTTGACCCTAACATGTAGCTGACAACATGTCAGTCCGTATGTCTGACAACACCCACGCTGTGAGCTCCAGAAAAGTGCAATGCATAACTATGTCGAGTTATGATCATGGGCTGGAGAGACAAAAATAACCTTGAGCTACTGTGATAGTTTTGCCGAAATTGAATAGTATGAAATTTGTTCTATTTGTTTTACACTATGACTACTAGGTGAGGATTTCTCAGGTGTCTGACGCAAGAGTATAGGCTCCCCTGGGAAATACTAGAGTAGATACCGCCAGAGAAACGAATACAAGCGAGCAGTAGCGTGGATCGAAGTACTGAAAGAGCGATGTCAAACATTATGAGAGGGAGAAATATGTTGTCAAATTAGCAACCCATTATATACATATTCAAGAAACATTTCATATAAAAATCCTTTTGTCATACACATTATTCAAAGCCTTTCGTCAACAAGTATTGTTAGAACCATCGAGAGCTTTGTCTCTTGTTAACCTACAACTTTCGACGTTTAAAATCTGACGTCATATATCCATAGGTCGTTCATTTCTAAAAATGTTTTTGAATTCCCAAAACGTCCCTTTTTATCTCCCTTTTTATCCCTGCCCACACCCTAAGATATATCGAATAGACACTAAGAGATGAAGATATGTCTTAGAGATGGAACCTGCACACTTTCTGCCTCCACTTTCACATCGAGATTTTATGTTCCAACTTTAATTATAACTATGATAAACCGTCTTTCCTTATCTCACACGTACAATAATATCATTATTCAATTTCTTCTATATTAGTTCACACTCTCCCCATTTATACCTTGTTCAAATTTTCAATCGTTAATAAAATACTTTTTATTCACCCACTCATGTTCAAATACATTATTTTAAACTTGTAGCGGATGACAATTGATGTTAATAAAGTTTTTTAAAATATTAATTCATACCCACATAAGCACACGCTCACGCACGCACACACACGCCCACACACATACACCCGCGCGCTTCTCATCACGTTAATGCTATTTAAAATCTTATATATTCTGCTTTGAGTTTACTTGTTCCATTTCCCTTTCTTTTCGTTTTACTTCCTCTACTAATTATTTCCTTCTTTGCTTCCCCTATGTGTTTCTGTTGCCACTGCTCTTTCCGTCATAGCATCTTTTCCCTTTCTATTCACTCATTCAAACCACTCTTTTAAAGCTTTTAGTCATAATATCCAGGTTTCAGCAAAGTAAATGTTTTGAAATTTCATTGACTTATATTGTTGCTTGCTCTATACTTTCAAAAACTTTGATATAAACACGTTTCTAAGGTTTAAGCAGAAGAATTGATAAAGGAACAACAGAGGACAGGATGTATGTCAAGTGTAGAGCTGGTCCACATCGACGTTTTCTGGCCACGGGATGCCATAATTTTCCGCTATTTTCGTTCCAGGCGATCTTTATATGCTTTCCTTAATCCCACCTAGTTCCATTGAGCCTACGTAGACGATTATTTACCACCCCGATCCTCTCTGAATAAGTATATTCAAGTAATCCGTGTAACCACGTAATCCCTTAGGGCCGAGTACTTGTTCCTACTCCCTAGATCTACCAGGGAGTTTCATGCTCTGCCTATATTCCCTTTATTTTCCTGTTATTCGTAGGCACTAACATTGAAATAGTACTAACTTTCTCATCGCATTAACCCTACAAGAAATATAATATAGTAATAACATAACATGGCCTAATGTGAGATCAATATAGCGAAACGTCATCACTTGCCTTACACGATGTCTGATTTTTAGATTTAAATAGAATATAATTGTATCCAGTACGAATAAAAAGTTGTTAGAACCTGTTGGTTGCCTTTTAAACAGAATTCTCTCATTAGCTTCCGATGCTTATTGACATACGCAGGTGTTTGATTGGGAGTTAATTGATAGGAATTTTACCGGCAAAACGTGTTAAGACTATTGGAACTACGGCGTTAATTATTCTTTAACAACCTGTTCGATTCGCCTGTAATTGAGCTCTGTCTGTCTGTCTTGTCTTTACGCCTCATATAATGATATCGAATATAAAAATACTTCATAAAAAGTATTGGAAATATTTAACCTACCGCTGTGTCATTGTTTTTAATGTAATACTTTTTCAATTATTTTTCTCCCTTTGTTAATGTGGAGAAATCCGGAGGTTGCAGATAAGACTGTGAACCGAAAGGAAATCGTTTTCCTTCTACCTGTTTGTAGATTTTTGGGTGAGTGCGCACCAAATTGTTGACGTTTCTAGTAAGATGTTTACGTCGCGATATTAGCGGCCACGGGACGGGTTGGCAGTGTAAGATTCCTTTCTCA
The DNA here is from genome assembly GCA_036971475.1 of Prosapia bicincta. NCBI lineage: Eukaryota > Metazoa > Arthropoda > Insecta > Hemiptera > Cercopidae > Prosapia > Prosapia bicincta. The sequence goes on from JBAIZL010000002.1 coordinate 263,177,800, forward strand.
ACATCAAGTAACATGTCAGACTAAAGGTTCATCAGAACTGTGGGCTCTCAAGGTCTAACTAATCTGGCGGTCTTACCCTTAGAAAAGGTCAACCGGGAGGATCAGACCCTATTTCACTACCTGAACCGAACTAACCACATGGGGTATTGAAGGTACGGGAGGTCTTTCGGAAGGATCCACGCGTCGTGACAATAGACCCTGGTGCCAGCGTCCCAGTTAGGAGTCGTGAATTCATGAGGACGTAGATTCACATAATGTTCTTATAATCGCCAATATTGTGCTCTGTCTTTGGGGGTAGAAGCAGAGCCCAGGACTCCTTCCTCCACTTTCTACACTTTCCATCACCTTTATTCTTCTTCAACTCTTTCACAAGCACATTGACGTTACTAGAGTCGTGGAAAGGATGGTATGACTGTAGGGTCAACGTACGACTGCTAGACAATGGAAAATGGAAAGCATTTTGCCTCACTTGTACGGAGTCGGACTACCAAGGTCTACCACCTACTGAGTCACATTTCCTTGTTATATACAGGGCTACACACTTACGTAGGACGGTGGCATTTGTTTCGGGATGCCACGGGAACGTAACAGTGATCGAAAAGGGAATATGTTGCCTAAATGAATTCTTTTCTCTCTAGCTCCAGATATCGGTGACTCTCTTCTCATTATACTCTTTTTTTTATTTCGTAGACACCTGTTTATTTTATTATTTTTTAGGCTTGTACGTCAACAATTTTTTGTTTAACTTGGCAGTTTAAGAACTTGGTGGGAAAAGCGAAAACGTTATAGAAAAATACTATTGCAAGTATAAATATTATTAGATATTATTAACTTTTTAGATGTTATATAGACTATATAAAACTATAGTGTAGGAATTTACTAATTAAAAAAAATGATTTAACAAATTTAATTTAATTTTGTTGTTAAATGTATCAGACTTACGAAAAGACATTTTTACTTAAAAAATTGGAATACAAATATATCCTTATTATAAATTTTAATTCATTATAGTATAATTTTTTTCAAGTATAAATTAATTCATAGTTTTAATAGTTGATAAATAATGTTGTATATTAATACTCGTATATTAGTTTATTACTCCACAATATGCAAAATAACACAATCTGCGAATAAATAAACGTTTGCATAAAATCTTGCGTTATAACTTAACCTAACAGAATATACGATACGTTCAATATATCATTTATTACACCAGAAAATTATTGACACATAACCTCTAAATAACCTCCAAGATGAACATATTCGTCACAGTGCTCAAATTTCTGTAAGGTAGTTCTGAGAACTGATAGTATATCAGCTTCAATTGTTTAAATGTTTGAACATTTAAGACTAAAATTTGCGCACTGGTCTTTATTCCACCCCGACCAGTGCGGTGTTATGCAAGCCCTTATTTCCGACCGACTCGGAACGTTTGCGTTATCCAGCTCCGTCTTTCCTCCTATGGTATGCTGGCTATCCCTCACATCGGTACTGGATCTTCATTCTTCTAAGGAATTAACTCGTTTTAACCATCATATTTTAATCCGTTCATACGTTTTAATAAGGCCTTACTCATAATTTTTGAAATTGAAATTTTGAGTTTCCGATCGAAGTTACGCTCACCGGATGATTTTTTTGAGTGATAGCGAAATAACAGGACTAAAACTTGAACTTAGCCCACCATGGTCTCTCGAGGATCGTCGTGTAACAATTGTTTATCAAAGGTGGAAAAAGCCCCTAGCCAACTTCAAAAACGTTTATATATTTAATTTATTCTTCGTGGGGAGATCCTATGTCCAATAAAACTTATTTTTGTCTTTCATCCCTTCTGTAATAGGTCTGGTAGCCGAAAACACGAAAGATGAGTACATCGAAATACAGTTTGGTTATTTTGCGAAAGATGCGTACAGGATTAAGTTTTGACAGATGGTGAGGGTAAACTATCACATCAGAACATTGTGTCAGGCGAAAAGTGTGTACAGACTTATAGGCCCTCACGGATTTTTTAAAATAATTCAGCTACATAAATGAGTTTACCTCCAAGCTAAACTTAGACGTTGCTTGGTTTTTCGGGGTTGGAGGTTATTTAAAACTTTATATAACTTCATTTCTATCACACTTTTTCCAGGCTTTGGACTGGCAAAATGCTAAATACATTGCGTTATTATTTTGGCGTGTTTAAAATCAGCTTGTAGCTGCGTCTTATTTTATATTTTTTTAATTTTTCCTTCTAATTTAATCCACGTTTTGGAAAATCCAAAACCTTGAACGTTATTAGCAAATAGTTTAGGGGCGATTGCGACAGCAGGAATATGGTTTGTACGCTTTTTTCGCTTTTCAAGTTTACTACTTACCCTCGGCTATTGTTTCCACATACGCATATTTCGTTGCACGCACCAGCTTGCCTTCCCACTAACGCTTTAAAACAAATTCTTATTTAATCTTTTGCCAAGATGTTTACGCATTTTATAGATTTGTTTCCTTTATTACTGTTTATGTTCTTTAAACATTGCTTTTAATATTCACAATACAGATACTTTTGTTCTCAGACTTTGCCTTACATTTACGAGCTTTTTATCCCTAAATGTTCAATTCTAGCTTATATACAAATAAATATCATCCATTACATTAACTATACTTGCTTGACTATTTCAATATAGATTACATGTGTCGATTTTTAAACATTTAAAAAATATTTTTTTAAACATTAATTTAAAAAAACCAACGTACAATAGTTGTACGATAGAATTTTATACCGTTTCAACACTTAATGCATAAATAATCGGTCCTTAATCCTTTCCGTTTAGACCTGCCTAGATTAGGTTAGATGTGTGTTTGGTAGAATGTTCACGTTACTTTAATTACAAACTAAACTGAAATTCATTTGTTTTTTTTATTAGGCTTAAATTCTACAACTTCCTACATTACTTTCATAATTTCACATTTATTTTTATTACAACGGTTACTAAACCGCGCGCGCGTGTGTGTGTGTGTGTGTGTGTGTGTGTGTGTGTGTGTGTGTGTGTGTGTGTGTGTGTGTGTGTGTGTGTGTGTGTGTGTGTGTGTGTGTGAGTGTGCAATGTGTGTGGGTGTGTGTGTGTGTGGGTGGGTGTGTATGTGTGTGTGTGTGTGTGTGTGTGTGTGTGTGTGTGTGTGTGTGTGTGTGTGTGTGTGTGTGTGTGTGTGTGCGTGCGTGTGTGTGTGTGAGTATGCGTGTGTGTGTGTGTGTGTGTGTGTGTGTGTGTGTGTGTGTGTGTGTGTGTGTGTGTGTGTGTGTGTGTGTGTGTGTGTGTGTATTTATATATGTGTGTGTGTGTGTGTGTGTGTGTGTGTGTGTGTGTGCGTGCGTGCGCGTGCGTGTGTGTGTGTGTGTGTGTGTGTGTGTGTGTGTGTGTGTGTGTGTGTGTGTGTGTGTGTGTGTGTGTGTGTGTGTGTGTGTGTGTGTGTGTGTGTGTGTGTGTGTGTGTGTGTGTGTGTGTGTGTTGAAGTATGAGCCTACCCTACATTACCTGTTAAACAGGTACTTGTAAACTGTCGACCAGGATTTGCTGGTGGAATGTATCCCCAGACTTATTTTTGAAAGCAACTCATTCAATATGCTAGCTCGAAAACTTTAATGAATTCCCAAGGGTGAATAGAATTCTTTAATAACAGTATCTCTATGTAACAAGATTGTATTACATTTATATCCTATTTCAAATTGGTAAAACAACACGTTTATAATTTAGTTCTTCTGGAATTTGGATTACTGAAAAAATTAAAACGTTCAACTATTTTAAATTATATTTTATTAACTTAATAAATATTTCTTGTTACTTTAAAAATGTTTAATTTAAATTGCCGAAAATATATAAATTGGTTGATGACATAAGAAAATACAAAAATATCACTTAATTATTCAAAATTACTTATGAATTCTTCAGATAGTCTTTTTATTTCATCTGTTACTATAAAAGTTCTTTATGAAAAATTCTTTAATCAAGTTCTTTTAGGGGTTCTTTATAGACCTTTTTTCCTAATATTAATTTTTTTATGCGCACACAATTTGTACGAAACACATTGCATATTTCTTAAATATCTCATAACTAAACATAACATATAACACAGCATTTTGTATTATAAATATGAAAGTAAAAACAAGTTGCTTGTTGTAATCATCTTGTTCACTGATTAAACTATAATTAAATGATACTTAACTAAGTGAATACATATCCACTTAGTTAGGTATCATATAATTATAATATATTTTTAGTTTAATGAATGACAAATTGATTATTAAAGTTTAACTTCAGTTTACATTTCATTGTTTAATTTTTGTGAAATTTAAAAACAGTTTTGACAGTATTTTTAAAAAGGTTCTCATATACTAATATTTTGAATATCAGGACTTGCAGCCTCTTTCCTTTTATTTAATATATCTAAAATTTTAGTTAAATTTATTTTTAATTAATTTTCCCTGATTGAGCATTATTTGACTTCAATGTTCATTAAACTACTAAAATTATTAGTCATTTACTTTATAATATATGTATATATATATATATATATATATATATATATATATATATATATATATATATATATATATATATATCAAAAAACAATTAAGGCTATTCAAATACAAGAACTATTTTTAATCTTGCATATTATTAATCTGGTTATTCATTCCTGATGATGTTGGTACTGTTTATCAACGAAAAGCTTTGAATATAAATTAATTATAATTATTGTATTTTAATAGCTTTAGTTGTTTTTTATTATTATACAGGAAAACATTATATATATATATATATATATATATAAATATCGCAATATGTATTGAATTGTAAATTCAATTATAATTCTTGTATTTGTATTTTGACTTATGTTCTTTATATATATATATATATATATATATATATATATGAAGTTAATATATTACTATTTTTGAGTAATTTTATCCACCATTAAGTGCAATAATTTTACCTTGAGTGATGAGGCACCTTTCGGTCTTTGACCATTGTCGAATCACTGATTGTTCTCTGCTGTGGATGCTACGTCCGTGAAGCTGGTGTTTGTTGAAGTTACGCGCACTATTTCTTGATCTGTGTGTATGAGGTTTCTGTATAGTATGTCTTCTGTATATGTTGTTTGTAAATTCATTAAGTTGTTGTGTATGTTTTTATAAATGTGGTATTTTTCTAGTGAGTTTAGTTCTATTGGGTTGTTATTTATTTCCAGTATGGTTAGGTTATTTTCGTAATTTGTAATTTCGTGTTTATGGGAAATAAGGTGTGCTGCAACATTTGATACTTTAGAATTTTTATTTTTGAATGCTCTATAATGTTCTTCAAATCTTATTTTAAATGTTCTGGATGTTTTTCCTATGTAAAAAGCGTTACAGTTGTTGCATGTGATTTTGTAGATTCCTGATAGGTTATGTTTTTCTGAATTTGTTATGTGGTTTTTGTTACTAAGATATTTTATTATTTTGTTGTTTGGTTTGTAAGTTGGAATGTAGTATTCTTTGTTGTATATATTTGTTATTTTTTCTATTTTGTTATTGGTATATTTATATTTTAGGTAGATTTTTTTATTTTTATTGTCTTCGTGTTCCGGTTGTAGTGTTGTGTTGAGGTTAGGTTTTTTTGTGAATTTATTGTATATATTTTTTATAATGTGTTTGTTGTATCCATTTTCTATTGCTATTTTTGTAATGTTATCTAATTCTTCATTTAATTTTTGTTTGTTATCCTGTGTGTATTTTATTGCTTTATTTATCATGTTACTGTAAGTGTTAATTTTGTGTGTCCAGGGGTGGTTAGATTTGTAGTGTATTGTGGTGTTGTTGGAAGTAGGTTTCCTGTATACTGTAGTTTCTATTTTATTATCATTTATATTTAAAGTAATGTCGAGGAAGTTGATTGTTCTGTTTGTTTCTGTTTCAACGGTAAATTGTATGTTTTCGTTGTATGTATTTAGTTTGTTTAATATTATGACGTGTTCGTTGTGAATGGTAGGTTGGTATATTACAAGTATATCGTCTACATATCTTGTCCATAGTGAGATATTGTGTGTGTTTATTATAGGTTTAATTATTATTTGTTCAAAGTGTTGTAAATATATTTCTGACATGACAGATGAGATGGGTGAACCCATGGGGAGTCCTGTTGTTTGTTTATAATATTTATTGTTAAATTGGAAGTAATTTTGGTTACATATGTGTTTGGTTAGCGTAATGATACTATCTATTATGTTTCTTTTTTCGTTATTGTGTATCAGTTTGTTTTTTATTATTTCTATGGTTTCTTCTATTGGGATACTAGGGTACATGTTAGTTATGTCATAACTTATTATTTTTGTGTTGCTGTTTGTTTTTATCGTTTTTATTTTATTAATTAATTCGTATCCATTTTTTATATTGTATGTGTTGTTGATGTGTATTTTAGACCTTAGGATTTTGTCTAGAATTTTTGCGATTATGTAAGATGGTGCTGTTGTGAAATTTATTAGTGGTCTAAATGGTGTGTTTGGTTTATGGATTTTAGGTATCCCTGATAATACGGGTGCGCATGGTTTAAATGGGTATAATCTTGTGTGGTATTTTAATTTATTGTTATAGTTTAGGGTGTTACGGTGAGTGACTATTAAGTTTTTTATTGTAATAAGGTATTTGTTAGTTGGGTCTGGGATTTGTTCGTATTTATTTTCTTTTATGTAGTTAGTCATTGAATCGATATATTTGGTATTTTCTATTATTACTGGATAGTCATTGAATCGATATATTTGGTATTTTCTATTATTACTGGATAGTCATTGAATCGATATATTTGGTATTTTCTATTATTACTGGACTAACTACATAAAAGAAAATAAATACGAACAAATCCCAGACCCAACTAACAAATACCTTATTACAATAAAAAACTTAATAGTCACTCACCGTAACACCCTAAACTATAACAATAAATTAAAATACCACACAAGATTATACCCATTTAAACCATGCGCACCCGTATTATCAGGGATACCTAAAATCCATAAACCAAACACACCATTTAGACCACTAATAAATTTCACAACAGCACCATCTTACATAATCGCAAAAATTCTAGACAAAATCCTAAGGTCTAAAATACACATCAACAACACATACAATATAAAAAATGGATACGAATTAATTAATAAAATAAAAACGATAAAAACAAACAGCAACACAAAAATAATAAGTTATGACATAACTAACATGTACCCTAGTATCCCAATAGAAGAAACCATAGAAATAATAAAAAACAAACTGATACACAATAACGAAAAAAGAAACATAATAGATAGTATCATTACGCTAACCAAACACATATGTAACCAAAATTACTTCCAATTTAACAATAAATATTATAAACAAACAACAGGACTCCCCATGGGTTCACCCATCTCATCTGTCATGTCAGAAATATATTTACAACACTTTGAACAAATAATAATTAAACCTATAATAAACACACACAATATCTCACTATGGACAAGATATGTAGACGATATACTTGTAATATACCAACCTACCATTCACAACGAACACGTCATAATATTAAACAAACTAAATACATACAACGAAAACATACAATTTACCGTTGAAACAGAAACAAACAGAACAATCAACTTCCTCGACATTACTTTAAATATAAATGATAATAAAATAGAAACTACAGTATACAGGAAACCTACTTCCAACAACACCACAATACACTACAAATCTAACCACCCCTGGACACACAAAATTAACACTTACAGTAACATGATAAATAAAGCAATAAAATACACACAGGATAACAAACAAAAATTAAATGAAGAATTAGATAACATTACAAAAATAGCAATAGAAAATGGATACAACAAACACATTATAAAAAATATATACAATAAATTCACAAAAAAACCTAACCTCAACACAACACTACAACCGGAACACGAAGACAATAAAAATAAAAAAATCTACCTAAAATATAAATATACCAATAACAAAATAGAAAAAATAACAAATATATACAACAAAGAATACTACATTCCAACTTACAAACCAAACAACAAAATAATAAAATATCTTAGTAACAAAAACCACATAACAAATTCAGAAAAACATAACCTATCAGGAATCTACAAAATCACATGCAACAACTGTAACGCTTTTTACATAGGAAAAACATCCAGAACATTTAAAATAAGATTTGAAGAACATTATAGAGCATTCAAAAATAAAAATTCTAAAGTATCAAATGTTGCAGCACACCTTATTTCCCATAAACACGAAATTACAAATTACGAAAATAACCTAACCATACTGGAAATAAATAACAACCCAATAGAACTAAACTCACTAGAAAAATACCACATTTATAAAAACATACACAACAACTTAATGAATTTACAAACAACATATACAGAAGACATACTATACAGAAACCTCATACACACAGATCAAGAAATAGTGCGCGTAACTTCAACAAACACCAGCTTCACGGACGTAGCATCCACAGCAGAGAACAATCAGTGATTCGACAATGGTCAAAGACCGAAAGGTGCCTCATCACTCAAGGTAAAATTATTGCACTTAATGGTGGATAAAATTACTCAAAAATAGTAATATATTAACTTCATAAAGTCAGTGCAACGGAAAAACAATGGATAATATTAAATATCAAGAATATATATATATATATATATATATATATATATATATATATATATATATATATATAATATATTCAATAATAAGATATATAAACAAATAGATGGCTTAGCAATGGGATCACCACTTTCAAGTATAATATCAGAAATTTACCTCCAAAAACTTGACGAATTAATCGCACAAACCATAAAAACACACGACCCCAACGGACATTGGATACTATATGTTGATGATGGATTATACATCTCACAAAATAAAGCAATAAATAATAACATCATCCTAAATGAAATCAATAACTTACACCCTAACATACAATTCACCATGGAGGAAGAAATAAACAATACAATAAACTATCTAGACCAGAACTAAACTAACATTGACCAGAAATACAAATAACATTGAATATTCTATTTATAGGAAACCCACACAAACCATTAATACAATACCAAACCACTCCAACCATCCCCCACAACATAAAATGGCCGCTTACAACTCACTTTTATACAGGATGCTAAAATTGCCTCTAAATAATGAAGAAAAACCAAAGAAAAACAAATAATATATCAAATAGCCCAAAAAAATGGATACAATAAAAAAACTATAAATAAATTAGAATTTAAAATATTAAATAAATTAAAACAACCTAAAATCGAACCACAAACAACAAAATGGGCTACATTCACATACATAAGATACAACATAAAAGGAATAACTAAAACACTAAAAAATAATAATATTAACATAGCCTACAAAAACACAGGAAACATAATCAACAAAATAAACCAACCAGAAAAAATATGTCCCACACTTAATAACGGAATATACAAAATCGAATGCCCAGACTGTAATAAAATATACATAGGCCAAACAAAAAAGAAATTAAAAGACAGATATCAAGAACACCTCAATGCATACATCAAACCTGAAATTTATAATTCAAACTTAGCCACACACGCCATCAAAAACAAACACACATTCCCCGCATTAAAAAACGTACACCTAGTAAAAAAAGGTTCAAAAAGGCCTAAAAATGACAATCTGGGAACAACTAGAAATTTATAAAAATAATATCATTAACGAACAAATACAAATAAAATCAAAAAACGATAAATTATTCAATCTAAGACAATATTAACCCCAAAACAAACTGTCAAAACTCGCACAGTGCAGTGAATCTAAAAATAGAACATAACGGCACACCAAGGTCAACGGGAAATCCACTCAGCTTGCAGTCTACAACAACCCTGTTCAGTATGCCCGAGGATGACGGTACAACCAGCCATTGAAAGTTAGCTCGTATAAATACCAAGTAAGATTCTTGTTCAAGTACATAAGTGAAAGTGATATTTATATATATATATATATATATATATATATATATATATATTAATGTTTTTATGTATGTATGTATGAGCCTCATGCATTACTAAACCACTGATCCGATCGCCATGAAACCTTGTAAAATTGTTGAGTACATTCCTGGAAGGTTTCTAACTACATTATCCTTTTTTTCAACATGTAATTTTTTTAGTCCCAAAATAGCATAAAATATTACTTTCTATCTTATTTTATCTTAAGACAATTCATTTAATTCATTCCAAATTTTGGTTGCTAGGCATCACTCAACAATCTGAAACTATTTTCCCAACATTTCAAACAATATACAACAAATATAGTATATCCGAATGCACTTCAATAAATATCACTCAATCAAGAACTTTTATTGTCACACTTTTCTAGATCGACTACTACAGGTTCAGCTATTGATATGATAAAAAAAATACTAAATTAAGTTTAGCTAATGTTAACACGCTATTCATGACTTTTAGGCGTTACGACGTTCGCCGTGTCAGCTAGTACTAAATAAAAGTACCTAATTAAAGGTTGTAGGTCTTAATTATTCAAAAAAATAATAAATGTGGAAAAATTATCAAAACATATTGTTAAAACTGTTTATAACTTTTATAAATAAATAATAATAATCAAGTATAAACTGAAGCTAAACTTCAATGAACAATTTGATATTCATTAAACTAACTATATATGTTTACCTTTATATATATATATATATATATATATATATATATATATATATATATATATATATATATTTAAATATTTATTTGATTAATATTGTATATAAATTTTAAATTTATTTGAATTTGTATAGACCAGTTTGTACAAATTTAAGTCCTTGATAGTGATAGTGAAGTCATCGTTTAATATAGACTTATTTGTACAAATTTAAGCCCTTAATAGTGATAGTGAAGTCATGGTTTCCTATAGACCTGTTTGTACAAATTTAAGTACTTAATAGTGAAAATGAAGTCATCGTTTCGTATAGACATATTTGTACAAATTTAAGCCCTTAATAGTGATAGTGAAGTCATCGTTCCCTATAGACCTGTTTGTACAAATTTAAGTACTTAATAGTGAATGTGAAGTTATCGTTTCCTATAGACCTGTTTGTACATATTTAAGTACTTAATAGTGATAGTGAAGTCGTCGTTTCGTATAGTCCTGTTTGTACAAATTCAAGCCCTTAATATTGAAAGTGAAATCATCGTTTCGTATATAAATTTCGTATAGACCTTTTTGTACAAATTTAAGCCCTTAGTAGTGAAACGGAAGTCATCGTTTCGTATAGACCTGTTTATATAAATTTAAGCACTTAATGGTGATAGTGAAGTCATCGTTTCAGTAAGGTTTAAATAGCATCCCTTTATTTACATTTTCATTTTAGTTTATGAAAAATGTTGTTATTTTTAATTTTTATGTTTGTACTGTCCTTGCCCATACTGATTAAAGTCTGAGCCTCCTGCTTTGTGGATCTGTCCTCCATTGATGACGATCAACTTGCCCAGTCTTCCGTTGTCGACATATTTCTACTTTTCAAATTGACTTTTTTTTTAAATTGTTTAAAATTTAAAAACTATTTATTTTACCGTGAACTACTACATTATCGAAGGATATTTGAGAAATTGAAATCTATCATAGTTGTCCTTCATTTTCGGCCGCGGTTTTACGTCACTAGCCACGCATGATTTTACTTTTGACCCTTTCAATTTGAAATCTGAAACCAAGTGCCTCTGTTTGTCGTATTTACATTTACCGAGGCTTTCTCCAAATTGCAAGACAGTGTTCCCCTTGTCAGTATGTTTGCTTGCATATGTTTGAAAATGGAGTAACCCCAGTACATCCCAAAGCCGGCTCGCCCATATCCGACAAACCAATGAAAGTCTCGCTAAGTGTACATTAATAAGTTGTGGTATGAGTAAGTGTGTGTTTGTTTTTTTTTTATCTGCTTATTAAACTCTCCAACATCTTCCAGATTCCAATCTCTGGTCGTTGCTCAAATTTCCATTTGTAATTGATTCTCTGACTTCTTTATCAACTCCGTTTCTCCAACTTGTTCTTGGCCTACATTTTATCTGTTTTATATATAGAGTACGTTATTTATTAGAGATTATTGATGAATTCGCCTCTATATTCTTCAACGCAAGGTAACTGTCCTTGCCGCAAGCAATTAGCTTCGTTAGACGTGCTTTCAGGTGTACACGAATCCTTCGGTAACACGAGCTAAGTGCTACATTAGGGTTGCCCCCACCCGTAAGCACTGTATATTAGCCTAAGCCCCATTACGCCTCCGATCTCTCCGTTATTCCTCCAATTTCAAATTGTAATCCGAGCTCTGTAGGAGCGTGGGCCGATTTAACAACCGTAATGAAGGTAATTTTTCTGAAACAATTTATAAAACGGTAACATTGTCTCTTACTGGTCTTATAGCTAATGATTTTAGTTAAAACTCAGAATAACTATTCGCCATTACAGTGTAAGAAAAATCTTTTATGTCTTATGTGTTATTTTTATTTTCTAATTAACTACTAGGAATTGAGTTGAATATTACTTAAATATAATTTTCTCTAATAAATAATAACTGTTCCAACGTGTGACACACAATTTGTCTACTCTATTTTAAAATTAAAGGCATCAAATTTAATTGGGTAAAAGGAATTAAGCAACTCTGCTTACACGATGCTTTAGTATTCCGCGATTTCCACTACTAGGAGGCCATTATGTCTTTCTTTATTTTAATTACATTTATAATTCTTATTTCATGAGATTCCCCATTTTTTTTGAATTCAATAGAGAGTCGGTCTACTTGTACTATTCCACCCAGCAAAGACGATGCCATGATTCCTCGTATATACTCTACCAGGAGGTTTTATGTCTGCATTTAAGCCTACATCTTCTTCGTAAAGCTAATAGTCATGCTGTGTAAGTACTTGGACTCATAGAAAGATACGTGACTCACTGTTTGGTTCACTCAGTACGTTTATGTTCTGTCACACCGCCGTAAGAAGGCTAAGTAACAGAGTTATGCCCCACAATAAAATTTAGAAAGTCTCACCCCACAAAGGAAATTTAATAAATAGCCTTCATCGGGCCGTGGTCGGTGCGCATACTTATAATAGAGGTTATTTACATATAATATATTATATATATATAATTTTTAAAAAAATTGAAATATTTACCTTTTGTGTCGTTGTCTGAAGATATAAGGGTTACCTCCGTAGCTGGAATCCTTGGGGTAGATCCGATCGATCGCAGATTGATCCCTTGGTCACCGCTAGCATTGGTCTGTTCCTGCCTGGTCCCTTTCGACACGCACTCTTTGGCTTCTCTTATCCGACTCCTTACTTGACTTGCTATTTTAATTTAAAAGTACCGGAAAAATCAAGTGCGTCGAGAACAGATGATTAAATGGAGACCGGAATGCGCTGCCCTCGGTTGCCACTATTGAAACCTTTTGCCTCGTTTATCGGCGGTTTGGTGATAATACTAAAAAAAAACGTTACAGTTCTTCATAAATCTACTGTCAGCCTTGTATGGAACAGTATGAAAATTATCATTAGAGATTTTAAATTATCCTCTGTTATTGTTTGCCCTTATGTTTCTTGTTAATAAAGCAAAGAAGAACGCAAAACCTTTGCACTGAATGAGTGTGATTGTAGGGCGAAAGAGTTAAGGGAGCAATAGATTAAAAAGCTCACCAGTCAGCTTAAAACTTAATCAAATCCTTAAATAATCTTCCATACTGTTCGTCTAGTTCTGGACGGAGTATTCTCCTTCGACCCAGGAGGGGGCCGGTCAGTCCAGGTCTTACAGTAAGGCCTTCGAGCTCTTACCAAACCAATCGTCACGGGCCTGACACTAGTTACTCGGATGAGAGTAAAGAGTTTGAGTTTGGATTAGGGAGCGCATAGTCCCATATGCTGGACTTTAAATTCTTTCTAGCATTTTCATATAGCTACTTAATATTCCTTCCATAATGTTATAAGAGGCGGGCGCTTAGGTGCCCTTTGTCTATATTTTACTTCTTCAAGTATATTTTTATTCTACATTATTCTTTTCCGCTCCTTTTTTTCTACAACGTTTTCATACACACAATATCACTCTATCTAATACACCGTTATGGTGACATTATGTGGCTATTATTTGCCTGCTTACATTTATAAAAAGTCTAGATGTACTGTATCATCACCGCAAAACTTTAAGTTAATTGATCCTGATCGTACCTTCCGTTACTTGTCCTTGAGTACCTTACAACACCTTCCTCTAAAACCTGTCTATTTTGTCCAAAACTGCAGTTCTTGTCCAGTCTTCTAGAACAGTTGATGGGCTTCTTCAATCGATTTAGCGGCGAGAAGTTCAGCAATCTGACTTTTGCCGTTCAGGTCTTTATTTATCAGTCTATGAATGATTCATAAATTTATAATGTATTTAATTCCATTTCCTAACAGGTACCCACAGTTAGAATGGCCTTAGTAACAAGTAATACAAACAAATGTTTCTTTCAAGTCAATTCCTACTTAAGTCAACAAAGAAAACTATTATTTTAGTTTGTTTTTATTTCATAGTTATAATTAATATAAATATGTATATACGTATATCAGAATAACAAAATTAATTGGCAAAAAAAAGCTAATTTCCTCGCAATTTTCCATTTTTCTTTCTATGTATGGTGTTTGTTATTATTTTGTTTGATACTAAATAGCGACTATTATTTTGTTTGATACTAAATAGCGACTATTATTTGTTTGATACTAAATAGCGACTATTATTTGTTTGATACTAAATAGCGACTATTATTTGTTTGATACTAAATAGCGACTATTATTTGTTTGATACTAAATAGCGACTATTACTTGTTTGATACTAAATAACGACTATCATTTTGTTTGATACTAAATAGCGACTATTATTTGTTTGATACTAAATAGCGACTATTATTTTGTTTGATACTAAATATCGTCTATTATTTGTTTGATACTAAATAGCGACTATTATTTGTTTGATAGTAAATAGCGACTATTATTTTGTTTGATACTAAAAAGCGACTATTATTTGTTTGATACTAAATAGCGACTATTATTTTGTTTGATACTAAATAGCGACTATTATTTGTTTGATACTAAATAGCGACTATTATTTTGTTTGATACTAAATAGCGACTATTATTTTGTTTGATACTAAATAGCGACTATTATTTGTTTGATACTAAATAACGACTATTATTTGTTTGATACTAAATAGCGACTATTATTTTGTTTGATACTAAATAGCGACTATTATTTGTTTGATACTAAATAGCGACTATTATTTTGTTTGATACTAAATAGCGACTATTATTTGTTTGATACTAAATAGCTACTATTATTTTGTTTGATACTAAATAGCGACTATTATTTGTTTGATACTAAATAGCGACTATTATTTGTTTGATACTAAATAGCGACTATTATTTGTTTGATACTATATAGCGACTATTATTTGTTTGATACTAAATAGCGACTATTATTTGTTTGATACTAAATAGCGACTATTATTTGTTTGATACTAAATAGTGACTATTATTTTGTTTGAAACTAAATAGCGACTATTATTTGTTTGATACTAAATAGCGACTATTATTTCGTTTGATACTATTTATACGCTTTATTTGTTTTTGCGTTTTGTATTGTAGTTTCTTTCCGCTTTCCTTTCGCATTGTTCATTTGTGAAGTAATGTTCGATGCAGTTAATCCAGTTTGTTTATTTTATTCTTTTCATTCATTTTTAGTCCTAGAGCATTATTTATGATATTGTGTGATAACCATCGCAACAATTCAAGGTTGTACAATGGAGGTTTCAAAGAACACCAGATAAAAGCAAAAAAATACATAGCCCATACTTCTTTGAAAAATACACTACCAGTTATAGAAAAGTTGACACAGTGCCAAAAGCACTAGACATTAAACACGATGGTACTCAGTTCGAATCCAGCCAAAACCACTTCAGTTTTTATGTTTAACTATTGAATGAATATTGTGAAAAACTGTATTAACATCAATTGTCATTGTCAATTGTCAAAAAAATCTATGTGGACCTGATTGGATAAATAAAAACGTATTTTATTAACAATTGAAAATTTTTACTATATATCAGGAGAGTATGAGCTAATAGAAGCAATTGAAAAGGTAACAACGAGATATCTTATCAGAAATATTCAAATTAAGATTAAAGAGTGAAAATATAACTTGTATAACATCTCAAATATTCGTTTAAAATTAATTCAGAAGAATATAATACTGTTCATTTTATTACAGAATTAAACGTTTAATTCTAAACTGTGTTACAGAACAGTTTCTAACACAGGAGTTTGTTTCCAATGTCTGTTTTGTTGTTAAACTATCGACTCACTATAACATATTGACTGGAGATAGATTCTCTGTAATACAT
Source organism: Prosapia bicincta (assembly GCA_036971475.1). Taxonomy (NCBI): domain Eukaryota; kingdom Metazoa; phylum Arthropoda; class Insecta; order Hemiptera; family Cercopidae; genus Prosapia; species Prosapia bicincta. The sequence continues at coordinate 263,194,247 of JBAIZL010000002.1, forward strand.
TTCCCTATAATGCCTTGCCATATTGCTTTACCTAACGTGCGCACATTAATCTCAGATAGCAACAGGGTTTGCCGAAAATACGCCACTCTTCTCACTTCTCTTTTATTGCAGACAAAAATTTCTATCACTATATTATAAAGTGTTGTATTCACTTACTTAGTTTTCTTATAAAGTATATTCTTTCGCATCGTGCGGCTTAAAATTCGTTTTTCGTCTGTTCTTTTAAATAATGTGTTCCATTAATTCCCTTTAACTCTTCAGCCTGTTTGCAAACTGTACAATTTTAAAGCTTCTGATATCAGTGAAGATAAGTTCATTTTTACATTATTTTCTCTCACTTATTTTCATTACCTGTCCACTGTTATAATTGACGGTAAATTGCCTACACAGCGCCTTTTTTGCTGTTTGAGTCTGTAGTGTTTCGTTAGGCCACGTTTACCTCTATGTTTCACTTATAATTACTGATTGTCTGATAGGGAATACTTACAGCAAAACGCTTTAAATATCCACCTCTACATAAATTATATATATATATATATATATATATATATATATATATATATATAGCTTTAAATATACACAGTACCAAAATGGAACTGGAATATTTTATCGTCATAAATATTCTAGCTTGTTTATAAAATCAAGCGCTTTTATTTATAATCATTATTAAAAAGACTTTATAGTAATATCTTTAACTACCAACAATTCTAGATGTAGCAATCCCGATTCATGTAATTGACTTTTCACTTCAGAGAACAAAATCTTGATTTATGACCAGGAACTATGCGGTTAATCGGTCAGTTAATCTTTCTTGACTAATCTGTGCTGTTTGATCATAACAGATCATTTTGTCCCAGTTGTCCTTTCCAAGATATGTATCTGTGCTGTAAGATCTTGTACTGCTGTTCTCTTTCATCGATTCCAAAATATGTTTTTTACTTTTGAATAATTGTATATAAAACCTTTCCACAAATAAATTGGTTCGTTTTTTGTCATTAACTAAAAGAGCGTCGTTTTAAAGTTATACAGTTTCAGTCTTCTCGCTTGTAGGTGTTTCTGTTAAACACAAATATAATAAATTAATAAGTATGAATATGCTTGTTCCATTGCCTATTTGATAACAAATGTTGTAGATCGTCAAGGCTTATTGTATTCTTTAGCTGTGAGTCAGAATAGATTTGTGGAGTTATTTGGTTGAACACTATTCATAGATTTCTCAATTAGGATATTTTTCTAGGTATAATAGTAGAAAAACACTAGATTTTAGTTTTTTTGTGAGTTCCCTTAGGAAAACACTGGGTTATAGGTTTTTTTGTGAAATCCCTTTGAGAAACACTAAATTATATAATTTTTATGAACTCCCTTAAAGAAATACGGGATAAGTTTTCTCTGAAATCCCTTTGAGAATCACTGGGTTTTAAGATAATAAATATTATAACTTTATCAGTGTTTAAATAGCCTTTAAATTTATGTTTAGGTCAAGTGTACTTGATTGGTCCAATAGAAAATAAACTTTAAAATTATTTCCATGAATCAGTTGGCAGACAACCACATGAAACAAATCTGAATGTTTGCCAATAAGCAAGGCCTAAGTAGCAACGTGAGCTTAAAACACACAACGCATTAGGAAATCGGCGAATTAGGTAGAAGTGTATAGATTTATCTAACTCTAAAACAAGGTACTTTTTCCAAGGAAAGAACCGTTTCCTCAGTGTATAAACTAAACTATTCTGTTATTACAAAATAAACAGATGCTTAAATGTGTACGTTACGTCTGTAATAAATCCATAGAAGGTGCATCATATAGTTGTTATAATTTTAAAACATTCTCTTTTCCTGTTAGGCAGGTATATTCTTCTTCAAGTATGTGCTAATCTGTCAATGGAATATTATCCAAATCCTTTGCTTGAGTTCTTAAACACAGCTTTCATAACAGGGCTTTATATAATATTCAAGTTATGCGAGTTTTTAGTTTTATGAAGTTGAAGTCAGAATTATCCAAAATAATATGAATAACATGTCGGGATATTGTAACATTCCTATATACAGGCCTATCATCAGAAATTAGAACAAAAATAGTGTAACATACATTAGTATACATATTAGGGAAGGATATAGTTTTTCTCAAACTTTTATGGTTAATATCCTCCATTGTAAAATTAACAAAAATTTAAAAGTAGTTGGTTACCAAACAATGTTTTTCTACGCTAAACTTAATTTTTTATACATTTTTATGCTAAATTAAGACATTTACAAATCCCTTTTCAATGATCTATTCATCATCATCTTGTCAACGATGTTTTTTAACTTTTACCAAAGTTTGAAACTTAATTTTTAAACAAGTCATGTAAAAAAAAGTTTATTTCAATTCCTACTGAGGTCAACAAACATAAATTTTATTTTAGTGTTTTTTTAATTTTATAATTACAATTATTATAAATATCTATAAACACATGACAGAACCACATTATTAAATGGCAAAAAGAGGCGAATTTCACTGAAATTTTCTATTTTCCTTTCTATACTGTAAATGTTGTTGGACTATAGTTTGTTTTGTTACTTTGATTAGCTTTTTTCTTTATCATTTCTAATTTATGAAACTAATGGGGGTCAACAATTTCTCAATCCATCAATCACTTTATTATTGCAAAGAACCTTACTCTTTTAGTTTCATATACCTCTTTAAAAAAATAAATTTCCAGCTATGGGAAAGTTGAAACACGTAACTATTCAGTTTGGATCCGACGAAAACAACTTTTTTTTAAATATAATTACTGAATACATATTTGGAGAAACTGTATTAACATCAATTGCCATCTACTACAGGTTTAAAAATATGTATTTGAATTTGATTGGATGAATAAAAACGTATTTTATTAACTTTTAAAAATGTGTACAATATGTATATATATATATATATATATATATATATATATATATATATATATATATATATATATATATATTTGTGTGTGTGTTTGTGTGTGTGTGTGTGTGTGTGTGTGTGTGTGTTGTGAGTGTGTGTGTTGTGTGTGTCTGTGTGTGTGTGTGTGTGTGTGTGTGTGTGTGTGTGTGTGTGTGTGTGTGTGTGTGTGTGTGTTGTGAGTGTGTGTGTTGTGTGTGTCTGTGTGTGTGTGTGTGTGTGTGTGTGTGTGTGTGTGTGTGTGTGTGTGTGTGTATGTGTGTGTGTGTGTGTGTGTGTGTGTGTGTGTGTGTGTGTGTGTGTGTGTGTGTGTGTGTGTGTGTGTGTGTGTGTGTGTGTGTGTGTGTGTGTGTGTGTGTGTGTGTGTGTGTGTGTGTGTGTGTGAGCTAATAGATGGACTTGAAAAAATAAAATAGTTGAACTTCATTTTTTTAAATTAACACAAACATACAATAAATATATACAACGCGTTTCAAAAATCATATCACAATCATTTGGGATTATAATTACATTTTACTAAGAGTAAAATACAAGCTTTCAGCTTTCTGTAACTTAGTAAAGTTTTATTGTTTTAAAAAGTTGTTGTAATCACTGGTGATGTCATATTCATTGCATTGCGTTTAATGTATTTATTAACATTCATATTAATTTACCAATACATTTTTGTTACCAATTTTATAAAGTTATCTTAGATCAAACATGACAAACTGGGGTTTAAAAGGCAATGTATTTCAAGTTTAACCCGGATCCTTCAAAAAATACTCAAGATAAGGTCCTAGAATTCGTGCTGTTTGCTTTCACAGGTAAGAAACCTTCATTTATGTCTCTTCATTAACGCTCCAACATTTTCAGTACCTTTCTTATTTGATGGAGAAGGGAAATTTGTACCGGTTTAATTTGTTCCCTTTTCGAATGATTGTTTTTTACTTTCATTTCTTTGTTCTTTTAGTTGTCTTTTCAACTCTACAGCAACATCGAAAATTTCATCTATGCTACTATGTTTACTATATTTCCATTTGGTAATGCCCCTGTTTTCGGACCTTATGTCATATAACTTCTCATTAAGTTTTTTTATAGATCTTTCGACTTAATCATTATTTTTCAATTCCACCGGATGCAGTTTGGTTGTTTATTTGTTTTTTATATTGGTTGATAACTAATAGTAACAAGCAAAAATAATAGCCCAACACCATACATAGAATGGAAAATGAATAATTTCAAGGTAATTCTTTCCATTTGGCCCCTTAATATTGTTATTCTGAATTATATATGTACATATTTATAATAATTGTAATTATAAAATAAAAATAATAAAAATAAAATTTTTCTCTGTTGATTTCAATAGGGATTGACTTCAAAATGTTATTTTTATTATACTTGTTTGTGAGTGACATAAAGCATTGGATACAATATAATCATGTCTTTGTAAAAAGAAAGCGTATAAACAAAAATAATAGTCCAACATCATACATAGAAAGGAAAACGAAAAATGAAAGGAAATTCGCTTTCTATTTTGCCACTTAATATTGTTACTCTGACATATTTATATACATATTTATATTAATGGTAATTGTAAAATAAAAAGACACTAAAATAGAATTTTTTCTGTGTTGATTTAAGAAGTAATTTACTTGAATTTTTTTTTAAATTATATTACTTGTTATAAGATGATAAATAAAAAGTTCAACTGTAAAAGATATTTGTTTGAAATCGGCAAGTGCCAATAAATAAGTCCAGGCCTTTGTGTATTTGCTCACTTTTGCTGCTTCATTTTGCTGTGGATACTTGAGTTTATACATTAATGTATGTAGATCACTATAACGCTAACCAAGGTACAGGATTCGATCCCGGAATACGCTAAAAATATTTTAATTGGCTTTGCAGCCCTCAGATCCACTTCACTTAATGAAATCTGATACTTAAATACCACATGACCCATGCAAGATAGCTCTCCACATTTTCTATCTCCTAAACTACCTCCATGGACTAAAACCAGTCTCTATTATCACATACCAATGACAAAGACACATTTTTTAACAAACCCCATTTTTTGTTATTTTTATCTACATATGAAATGTTCACTAAATAAATATTTCGTTTTTGGGAAACGTAGTAACTTGATAAAATACAGTAAGGAAATATCAGTTGTGAAATTTTTTTCAAGCTTTTAAAATGTTTGTTTTAGTAATTCGAACGTTGTTCATAAAATACTGGTACATCTTTTCGCTTTGCTGTAGGAACGCCTACCGATTAAACGTTATGCAATCTATGAGGCAGGATGTAAAACTGCCGGTATAATACGGCGCAGATGGGGAATACTATAGTGTTATTGGAAATAAATTATTTCATATTTATAATTTGAGAATCTTAAAACCCTGAAGAACTAATAATGCTTGTAAGTTCTATTTCATATATATATATATATATATATATATTATAAATAACTAAATATTGTATGATTATAAATATACCTACAGTACATACATAGTAAATAAATATTTAAATAATGAAACACATTCATTTCATTCGTGTCATTTACATAAACTTTACATAAAATGTTCCTTAATTACATTGTCAAACCAATGTGTAATCAAATTATGGTTTCTTTTTATTTAACAAGTAAACCTACATTTAAGCTTAATTTAAATAAATGAAACCTCTATACCACAAATGACTTTTTTTGAATTTAAAACCTAATGTACATTTCAATTGCATAGCAATCATTCTCAGAGGTAATTTACAATAAAAATATTTTTTATTGTATTATTATTTTTGTAAATAATTTGTAAAAAGTATTTTTATTGTAAATTACCTCTGGAGGATGATTGCTATGCAATTGAAATGAACATAAGGTTTTATATCAAAGAAAAAGTCGTTTGTGGTATAGAGGTTTCATTTATTTAAATTAAACATTACGCCACAGTTGTTTTATACAGTTACATTTAAGCTGTTTTGCATTATTTCTAAAAATTTCCTTTTAAAAATCCTTCTAGTAGCTCACACTCTCCTTACATGTATGTTGTATAAATTTTCAATCGTTACTAAAATACGTTTTTATAAGTTCATACGAACTTTATTAACGTATTGATATTTCTTCGACTTTATTTCTTCCCATCCGTCATACGCGAAAACCGAGTTGTGCATTTGAAAGTAGAACAGTGTTTTGATTAATGGCTCTTTGTACTTGTAGGAGTCGCTACTTTAACGGACGGCTGGCCTGAATAACTGAAGAATTACTTTGTAACGTAACTGTCAGTCACGAAGGGGACTTCGTTTTGCAAAACATTGCTTGTTGGCGTGTATTATAGCGAATTTTGTCTATATAGTTATGCATTCAAAACTTCGTATAGATAATAAAACGCATGCATTGGGTAACAGCTGCCGATAACTTACACGGCGTCTCATACAGGAGTGGTAATACATCGCTATACACATGACAGGTTTTATCTGAGTGTCATTTTTATTTACAATAACTTTTGTTATCCTTCATTCGATACGTCACCTTGTAATGGTTTCTAAGTTTTGGGGTACTTGTTGTGTTGGTTGCTAAGCATGTTCCATTCTACAAACAACTACAGCGAGCAGGGTGAGCACAGTAGCATAATTATAATTAATAAACAATTATTTACACAACCTTTATCTACATTTCGCTAACACAGCATCGTCAAGAGATTACAAACATACTGCCCTTACTACTTGCAATGCCCATCACTCCCACTCCTCCGCCCTGCGACCGGTTTAACCAATAACACCGCCAATGCCAGACGTAGGAACAAAACCACTCCCATCGCTGACTTAAGGCAACAGATCTAACCTAACAATAATATATTAGGTACTATACTTTGATTTAAAGTAGAATAGGAATGGGTAGGGTAGGGATGCGATGTTGTCAATTCGAACGCATTGACAGTCAACCCGCCACTGCCCCGCGACTGAAATTGCAAAACGAAGCAAGCTACACCACTAGTAAATCACTCCACCGCAGTTACAATGACACTGAGCGACGAACGGTAGTTTAAACTCGAATTGGCAACAATGCTCACCCACGCAGCAAGATGTGAATCTCCTATTAGATCAGACGGCTGTAATCCCTACTCCCTCTGGTCGATTTCACCTACGCAGAATCCTATTCTGTTTTAAATCAAACTATAATATTTAGTGTGAATACTAAATAAAAGTCAAATAATAAATATTAATGATTAAAACAATAGTAACTATTATTATTATACACTCTATTAATAATATAATTACAATAATAATAATATCATTGTAATTACCTAGCATAATTATAACTATAGAAAAAAATCTTGTATTTTCATGGTCGTAACAAGGAGAATAAACTACAAGCAAGAATTGGACCCTTATCAGCCTCCAACAACAAATCAGCCTTAGTTTTAGCGATGAAAATAGTTTCATAACTATTGAACAACCTGTCGGAGAATACAATTTTGTCTACGTTAACACTATTGATATCTAGTTCATGGCCCCTAGTCAAGATGATATGAATTTCAGTTTTTTATGTTTTGGTTTTCTTGTGGGCATTCTGTATTTACATCTCACTATCCATCCTCAAAATAGAAATTCAATCGTTAGCTTTATATAGATGATGTTTTGCAATAGCAGATATAAAAACCGAGTCACTTCATTCATGACGCTCTCTTCCCCTCAAAAGGGCATTAAATTATTTTGTTATTTACGATAAAACAGCAGTGAATTTGTCATAATAAGATATCCTCTCTGATAAAATAGTCAAAATAAAAGTCTTTCCACAAACGTTCTCAAAAGGCACGAAAGGTTGTGTTTACAGAAGTTCTAATTAGAAACACAGAAGTTCGGCCCCGTTAGATGAGCTTAAAGGATTCAAAGCGTACGACCAAATAACCGTAGACTGCAAAGGAACGCATTCAAATTGTTTTTATGAAAAGTAATTTTAGTTTCCGACTTGAAATAACTCAGGTCCAACCAAACGTACCATCTTAACAAATCATAATAAACTAAACAAGGATTTAAAAAAGAACATGTTTTTATATTCAGCTCTTTTACTCGTAATCCAAATAAACAAAAAAACAAATGTCAATAGATTACACTAGCATATTAAAAACTAAAAATTAATCAGTGGTACTGGCCTATAGAAGTGAATACTTCATTTAAAGAATGTGCTTAATAGAAAATCTATATCAGATGTTGAACGATTTATAGACTAAAAATTAAATTTAACGATTTTAATTGAAAACTATTCTTAACATGTGTCAGACGCGCCTAAGAAAGTTTTAATTTTGAACAATCGAAATGCAAATATACTATTAATATATTGAATTAATTTTAGTAAGATTTATGGAGATATAAATAAATTAATATATAGAATTAATTAATTTATATATATATATATATATATATATATATATATATATATATATATATATATTTATAGAATGTAATAAATGGAGTTAAAAATAACATTTTAACTTAATGTGCAATAACTAAAGTAACCTAACCTACGGTGGTAAAACAGCTATTCTACAACATAACCTATAACATAAAATCAGCTGTTGTGTAGAATCAAATACCCAACAGAAATACTCACAACAAACACCCTTGGTTATATAGAGAATGAATACGTTATTTATAAAATTTCATTGTTCATTTCACTATGACAGAATCGTCAGAGTTTGCTATTAAACTGATGAAAAATAACCAATCAGTTTGTCAAATCTAGAGGAGCCACACCCACTCTTCCGTTCACTGACCTATTCTCTTTTAAAAGAGTATTTTAATACCTTAAACAAGTCGTAATATCTTATTAAATACGCAAGTACCGAGTTCTTTGTTGTGGATAACCACATCACGTAATTTGTGTTAATCAATTCCTTCTATTAGTTCACAATATTCTTATATATATCTCGTTAAAAATTTCAACCGTTAATAAAATATTTTTTATTCATCCGCTCAAGCCCAAGTAGATTATTCTAAACTTGTAGTGGATTGCACTATGTTAATACAATTTTTTCAAATGATAATTCATTAATGAAATTATTTTAGTTTTATATGGGAGAAAAGGTTTTCACAAAAGGAGCAAGGTATGCAATAGAGTTAATTCGTCCCATTTGGCTAAAAATAAGTGATAACATATGATCTCTTAAACAGCTAATTTTATGTTATAGCTCATGTAATAAAACAGCTGTTTTCACGCATAGGCTTTGTTACTTTATTTATATTAATAGTAATTATATATTAAAAACTGGCTAGGAGAAAATTTTCTTCGTTGACGTAAGTAGGAAGCGACTTAAATTTTTTTCATATACAGTATTACTTGTTTTATATTTTATTTTAGTTGTTTTATACTTCTTATGCTTGTTTTTTCGATTACATTTTAAAGTAGATAATAGTATGTATGATAAAATTGTCCACTTGTTAGTTTTATAGTTATTTGAAATCATATCTCAACTACAAGGGTGTTGTAGTTTTTTGTGGGCGGGGCTCCGTTCTTTCATTTGGTTGAGGTTAGTTTCTGATTCAGAGTTTGGTGGACAGAAAAGTGGGAGTGGCTATACTAGATATTATTATTTTTCCTCGGTTTGGCTCTGACGCTTTGGCGATGCTAACTCTATAAGCGGGATGTGGATAAAGGTTTTGAAACTACTGTATTCTTTTTTTGTCAAGATTTGTCTTGTGTATATTGTATTACGTGTTACAGTGTTCTATATCTATTATTGTATGAATTAGAAACGTGTTAAATAAGAGCATATTCAAATTCGTGGTAAGTATTTCATCAAATGTGTGAATCAGACAATCAGAAGAAATGAGTCGTTAATAAGGAGGCTTCAGGGCACTGTGTTGCTACGTTTTAGGACAGCGTTTATTAGACTTAGTAAGAATCTCACTCGAGCAGAAAACATATCACATAAAAAGTAGATTAACGTAAGTGTCAGATAAATATTGTAAAGTCAGGTGAACAAATTAGTAGAAAGGTGAGATAGTTGTTTATTTTGTACCGAGGCCTGTTAGTATGACGATTACTGTCTACTGAGCACAGGAAAATTATTGGAAACTATTTGTGTACAGATAAAATTCGGGTAAGATACTGGTCTGATATTTATGGAAGGGTTATGACTCAACTGGCAAGGTTTGAAGTAGAAATACTTTCTTGTATATAACGTTGTACCAAGGTATTGGGAGAAGGGTGAGGTAGGACAAAAAATTAAGATGTAATCCTTGAAGGATATAATCTAGTATTTCCTAGCAATGGAAACATTTCTGGTTGCGTAGGCAGGTTCGCTTAGAGAGACGGCCTTAGGCAGGTGCAACCCCGCACCAAAATAAACCTTTATCTGTGGTTAGTGGAAATTGTAATTTTTTCTCCGACGTACGGTTTCTTCTCTTAAATATTAAAAATTTTCGGTGTTGAAAAATCGCTATATTGATGTGAAAAATCCTCTCGATAGACCATTCAAAGGAATACTTGCTTTACGTGAAAAGGTTGAACTGTTTTCAAATGATAAATCAATCCTAGAGGTGAGGAAAATGTACATCGAAAACTGTTTTAAAATTTTATTTCTTTTATAAATGTATTTCATTTATAATTATCATTAATATTACATGTTTTATCTCGTTATCTACACATTGCACTGCATTTACATGATATATAGTCCTAATTATAATGGTAGGAGGGGTGCAATTACATTGGGGTTAGCAAATTGAGGTTTGCACCAGCCTCTGCACAAGCTAAGGCCGGCCCTTAGAGGTAACCAATTAGCTTTAAATGCTTTATAATTTGCAATTATGTAGTTTTAAAATTACCCTACTTTCTGCGAGTAATAAAGTAAAAGGGATATATCTACCAGCCGCTTTTCCTCTGTTTAAATAGCGTTATCTTGAATGTAGCGGTGGTGTGTATGGCTGTATTTTCGTTTTGATTGTTGATTAATTGGAGGTTGTAATGAGAGACGCCAAACTTTCAGTACTTGCTGGTATAAAAAAACAAACCTACGGAAAATTCAACTCGGAAAACTAGAGACGGAAAAAACTAGTTACGACGGTGATGTCATTTTAAACCTAACCTAACCTTCACTACTTGCTGGTATAGAGAACAAACCTACGGAAAGGTCAACTCGGAAAACTAGAGTCGGAAAAAACTAGTTACGACGGTGATGTCATTTTAAACCTAACCTAACCTTCACTACTTGCTGGTATAGAGAACAAACCTACGGAAAGGTCAACTCGGAAAACTAGAGTCGGAAGAAACTAGTTACGATGGTAATGTCATTTTAAACCTAACGTAACCTAGCATTCAATACTTGCTGGTATAGAGAACAAACCTACGGAATGGTCAACTGGGAAAACTAGAGTCGGAAGAAACTAGTTACGATGGTAATGTCATTTTAAACCTAACCTAACCTAACCTTCACAACTTGCTGGTATAGAGAACAAACCTACGGAAAGGTCAACTCGGAAAACTAGAGTCGGCCAGAGCTATTTATGACTTTAATGTCTTTTTAAACCTAACCTAACCTTCACTACTTGCTGGTATAAAAAAACAAACCTACGGAAAGGTCAACTCGGCAAACTAGAGTCGGCCAGAGCTAGTTACGACGGTAATGTCATTTTAAACCTAACCTAACCTTTACTACTTGCTGGTATAGAGAACAAACCTACGGAAAGGTCAACTCGGAAAACTAGAGTCGGAAGAAACTAGTTACGATGGGAATGTCATTTTAAACCTAACGTTACCTAGCCTTCACTACTTGCTGGTATAGAGAACAAACCTACTTCCTATAATAGGTTAACTCGAAACACTAGAGTCGGAAGAAACTAGTTACGACGGTGATGTCATTTTAAATCTAACCTAACCTTCATTACTTGCTGGTATAGAGAACAAACCTACTTCCTATAATAGGTTAACTCGAAACACTAGAGTCGGAAGAAACTAGTTACGACGGTGATGTCATTTTAAACCTAACGTAACCTTCACTACTGCCTGGTATAGAGAACAAACCTACGGAAAGGTCATTTCGGAAAACTAGAGTCGGTCAGAACTAGTTATGACTGTGATGTCATTTTAAACCTAACGTAACCTAGCCTTCACTACTTGCTGGTATAGAGAACAAATCTACGGAAAGTCAACTCGGAACACTAGAGTCGGAAGAAACTAGTTACGATGGTAATGTCTTTTTAAAGCTAACGTAACCTAGCCTTTACTACTTGCTGGTGTAGAGAAAAAACCTACGGAAAGGTCAACTCGGAAAACTAGAGTCGGAAGAAACTAGTTACGATGGTAATGTCATTTTAAACCTAACGTAACCTAACCTTCACTACTTGCTGGTATAGAGAACAAACCTACTTCCTATAATAGGTTAACTCGAAACACTAGAGTCGGAAGAAACTAGTTACGACGGTGATGGTTTTTTACATCTAATCTAACCTTCACTACTTCCTGGTATAGAAAACAAACCTACTTCCTATAATAGGTTAACTCGAAACACTAGAGTCGGAAGAAACTAGTTACGACAGTGATGTCATTTTAAATCTAACCTAGCCTTCACTACTTGCTGGTATAGAGAACAAACCTACGGAAAGGTCATTTCGGAAAACTTGAGTCGGTCAGAACTAGTTATGACTGTGATGTCATTTTAAACCTAACGTAACCTAGCCTTCACTACTTGCTGGTATAGAGAACAAACCTACGGAAAGGTCAACTCGGAAAACTAGAGTCGGAAGAAACTAGTTACGATGGTAATGTCATTTTAAACCTAACGTAACCTAGCCTTCACTACTTGCTGGTATAGAGAACAAACCTACTTCCTATAATAGGTAACCTCGAAACACTAGAGTCGGAAGAAACTAGTTACGAGGGTAATGTCATTTTAAAGCTAACGTAACCTAGCCTTTACTACTTGCTGGTATAGAGTACAAACCTACGGAAAGGTCAACTCGGAAAACTAGAGTCGGAAGAAACTAGTTACGATGGTAATGTCATTTTAAACCTAACGTAACCTAGCCTTCACTACTTGCTGGTATAGAGTACAAACCTACGGAAAGGTCAACTCGGAAAACTAGAGTCGGAAGAAACTAGTTACGATGGTAATGTCATTTTAAAGCTAACGTAACCTAGCCTTTACTACTTGCTGGTATAGAGTACAAACCTACGGAAAGGTCAACTCGGAAAACTAGAGTCGGAAGAAACTAGTTACGATGGTAATGTCATTTTAAACCTAACGTAACCTAGCCTTCACTACTTGCTGGTATAGAGAACAAACCTACTTCCTATAATAGGTTAACTCGATACACTAGAGTCGGAAGAAACTAGTTACGACGGTGATGTTATTTTAAATCTAATCTAACCTTCACTACTTGCTGGTATAGAGAACAAACCTACTTCCTATAATAGGTCAACTCGGAAAACTAGAGTCGGAAGAAACTAGTTACGATGGTAATGTTATTTCAAACCTAACGTAACCTAACCTTCACTACTTGCTGGTATAGAGAACAAACCTACTTCCTATAATAGGTTAACTTGAAACACTAGAGTCGGAAGAAACTAGTTACGATTGTGATGTCATTTTAAATCTAACCTAGCCTTCACTACTTGCTGGTATAAAGAACAAACCTACGGAAAGGTCATTTTGGAAAACTAGAGTCGGTCAGAACTTGTTATGACTGTGATGTCATTTTAAACCTAACGTAACCTAGCCTTAACTACTTGCTGGTATAGAGAACAAACCTACGTAAAGGTCAACTCGGAAAACTAGAGTCGGAAGAAACTAGTTACGATGGTAATGTCATTTTAAAGCTAACGTAACCTAGCCTTTACTACTTGCTGGTATAGAGAACAAACCTACGGAAAGGTCAACTCGGAAAACTAGAGTCGGAAGAAACTAGTTACGATGGTAATGTCATTTTAAACCTCACGTAACCTAGCCTTCACTACTTGCTGGTATAGAGAACAAACCTACTTCCTATAATAGGTTAACTCGAAACACTAGAGTCGGAAGAAACTAGTTACGACGGTGATGTTATTTTAAATCTAATCTAACCTTCACTACTTGCTGGTATAGAGAACAAACCTACTTCCTATAATAGGTTAACTCGAAACACTAGAGTCGGAAGAAACTAGTTACGACGGTGATGTTATTTTAAATCTAATCTAACCTTCACTACTTCCTGGTATAGAAAACATACCTACTTCCTATAATAGGTTAACTCGAAACACTAGAGTCGGAAGAAACTAGTTACGATAGTGATGTCATTTTAAATCCAACCTAGTCTTCACTACTTGCTGGTATAGAGAACAAACCTACGGAAAGGTCAACTCGGAAAACTAGAGTCGGAAGAAACTAGTTACGATGGTAATGTCATTTTAAACCTAACGTAACCTAGCCTTCACTACTTGCTGGTATAGAGAACAAACCTACTTCCTATAATAGGTAACCTCGAAACACTAGAGTCGGAAGAAACTAGTTACGACGGTGATGTCATTTTAAACCTAACCTAAACTTCACTACTTGCTGGTATAGAGAACAAACCTACGGAAAGGTCAACTCGGAAAACTAGAGTCGGAAGAAACTAGTTACGAGGGTAATGTCATTTTAAAGCTAACGTAACCTAGCCTTTACTACTTGCTGGTATAGAGTACATAACCTACGGAAAGGTCAACTCGGAAAACTAGAGTCGGTAGAAACTAGTTACGATGGTAATGTCATTTTAAACCTAACGTAACCTAGCCTTCACTACTTGCTGGTATAGAGAACAAACCTACTTCCTATAATAGGTTAACTCGATACACTAGAGTCGGAAGAAACTAGTTACGACGGTGATGTTATTTTAAATCTAATCTAACCTTCACTACTTGCTGGTATAGAGAACAAACCTACTTCCTATAATAGGTTAGCTCGAAACACTAGAGTCGGAAGAAACTAGTTACGACGGTGATGTTATTTTAAATCTAACCTAACCTTCACTACTTGCTGGTATAGAGAACAAACCTACTTCCTATAATAGGTTAACTCGAAACACTAGAGTCGGAAGAAACTAGTTACGACGGTGATGTTATTTTAAATCTAACCTAACCTTCACTACTTGCTGGTATAGAGAACAAACCTACTTCCTATAATAGGTTAACTCGAAACACTAGAGTCGGAAGAAACTAGTTACGACGGTGATGTCATTTTAAATCTAACCTAACCTTCATTACTTGCTGGTATAGAGAACAAACCTACTTCCTATAATAGGTTAACTCGAAACACTAGAGTCGGAAGATACTAGTTACGACGGTGATGTCATTTTAAACCTAACGTAACCTTCACTACTGCCTGGTATAGAGAACAAACCTACGAAAAGGTCATTTCGGAAAACTAGGGTCGGTCAGAACTAGTTATGACTGTGATGTCATTTTAAACCTAACGTAACCTAGCCTTCACTACTTGCTGGTATAGAGAACAAATCTACGGAAATTCAACTCGGAAAACTAGAGTCGGAAGAAACTAGTTACGATGGTAATGTCATTTTAAACCTAACGTAACCTAGCCTTCACTACTTGCTGGTATAGAGAACAAACCTACTTCCTATAATAGGTTAACTCGATACACTAGAGTCGGAAGAAACTAGTTACGACGGTGATGTTATTTTAAATCTAATCTAACCTTCACTACTTGCTGGTATAGAGAACAAACCTACTTCCTATAATAGGTTAACTCGATACACTGGAGTCGGAAGAAACTAGTTACGACGATAATGTTATTTTAAATCTAATCTTACCTTCACTACTTGCTGGTATAGAGAACAAACCTACTTCCTATAATAGGTTAGCTCGAAACACTAGAGTCGGAAGAAACTAGTTACGACGGTGATGTTATTTTAAATCTAACCTAACCTTCACTACTTGCTGGTATAGAGAACAAACCTACTTCCTATAATAGGTTAACTCGAAACACTAGAGTCGGAAGAAACTAGTTACGACGGTGATGTTATTTTAAATCTAACCTAACCTTCACTACTTGCTGGTATAGAGAACAAACCTACTTCCTATAATAGGTTAACTCGAAACACTAGAGTCGGAAGAAACTAGTTACGACGGTGATGTCATTTTAAACCTAACGTAACCTTCACTACTGCCTGGTATAGAGAACAAACCTACGAAAAGGTCATTTCGGAAAACTAGGGTCGGTCAGAACTAGTTATGACTGTGATGTCATTTTAAACCTAACGTAACCTAGCCTTCACTACTTGCTGGTATAGAGAACAAATCTACGGAAAGTCAACTCGGAAAACTAGAGTCGGAAGAAACTAGTTACGATGGTAATGTCATTTTAAAGCTAACGTAACCTAGCCTTTACTACTTGCTGGTATAGAGAACAAACCTACTTCCTATAATAGGTAACCTCGAAACACTAGAGTCGGAAGAAACTAGTTACGAGGGTAATGTCATTTTAAAGCTAACGTAACCTAGCCTTTACTACTTGCTGGTATAGAGTACAAACCTACGGAAAGGTCAACTCGGAAAACTAGAGTCGGAAGAAGCTAGTTACGATGGTAATGTCATTTTAAACCTAACGTAACCTAGCCTTCACTACTTGCTGGTATAGAGTACAAACCTACGGAAAGGTCAACTCGGAAAACTAGAGTCGGAAGAAACTAGTTACGATGGTAATGTCATTTTAAAGCTAACGTAACCTAGCCTTTACTACTTGCTGGTATAGAGTACAAACCTACGGAAAGGTCAACTCGGAAAACTAGAGTCGGAAGAAACTAGTTACGATGGTAATGTCATTTTAAACCTAACGTAACCTAGCCTTCACTACTTGCTGGTATAGAGAACAAACCTACTTCCTATAATAGGTTAACTCGATACACTAGAGTCGGAAGAAACTAGTTACGACGGTGATGTTATTTTAAATCTAATCTAACCTTCACTACTTGCTGGTATAGAGAACAAACCTACTTCCTATAATAGGTCAACTCGGAAAACTAGAGTCGGAAGAAACTAGTTACGATGGTAATGTTATTTCAAACCTAACGTAACCTAACCTTCACTACTTGCTGGTATAGAGAACAAACCTACTTCCTATAATAGGTTAACTCGAAACACCAGAGTCGGAAGAAACTAGTTACGACAGTGATGTCATTTTAAATCTAACCTAGCCTTCACTACTTGCTGGTATAGAGAACAAAACTACGGAAAGGTCATTTCGGAAAACTTGAGTCGGTCAGAACTAGTTATGACTGTGATGTCATTTTAAACCTAACGTAACCTAGCCTTCACTACTTGCTGGTATAGAGAACAAACCTACGGAAAGGTAACACGGAAAACTAGAGTCGGAAGAAACTAGTTACGATGGTAATGTCATTTTAAACCTAACGTAACCTAACCTTCACTACTTGCTGGTATAGAGAACAAACCTACTTCCTATAATAGGTTAACTCGAAACACTAGAGTCGGAAGAAACTAGTTACGACGGTGATGTCATTTTAAATCTAACCTAGCCTTCACTACTTGCTGGTATAAAGAACAAACCTACGGAAAGGTCAACTCGGAAAACTAGAGTCGGAAGAAACTAGTTACGATGGTAATGTCATTTTAAACCTAACGTAACCTAACCTTCACTACTTGCTGGTATAGTGAACAAACCTACTTCCTATAATAGGTTAACTCGAAACACTAGAGTCGGAAGAAACTAGTTACGACGGCGATGTTATTTTAAATCTAATCTAACCTTCACTACTTCCTGGTATAGAAAACAAACCTACTTCCTATAATAGGTTAACTCGAAACACTAGAGTCGGAAGAAACTAGTTACGACAGTGATGTCATTTTAAATCTAACCTAGCCTTCACTACTTGCTGGTATAGAGAACAAACCTACGGAAAGTTCATTTCGGAAAACTTGAGTCGGTCAGAACTAGTTATGACTGTGATGTCATTTTAAACCTAACGTAACCTAGCCTTCACTACTTGCTGGTATAGAGAACAAACCTAATTCCTATAATAGGTCAACTCGGAAAACTAGAGTCGGAAGAAACTAGTTACGATGGTAATGTCATTTTAAACCTAACTTAACCTAACCTTCAGTACTTGCTGGTATAGAGAACAAACCTACTTCCTATAATAGGTTAACTTGAAACACTAGAGTCGGAAGAAACTAGTTACGATTGTGATGTCATTTTAAATCTAACCTAGCCTTCACTACTTGCTGGTATAAAGAACAAACCTACGGAAAGGTCATTTTGGAAAACTAGAGTCGGTCAGAACTTGTTATGACTGTGATGTCATTTTAAACCTAACGTAACCTAGCCTTAACTACTTGCTGGTATAGAGAACAAACCTACGTAAAGGTCAACTCGGAAAACTAGAGTCGGAAGAAACTAGTTACGATGGTAATGTCATTTTAAAGCTAACGTAACCTAGCCTTTACTACTTGCTGGTATAGAGAACAAACCTACGGAAAGGTCAACTCGGAAAACTAGAGTCGGAAGAAACTAGTTACGATGGTAATGTCATTTTAAACCTCACGTAACCTAGCCTTCACTACTTGCTGGTATAGAGAACAAACCTACTTCCTATAATAGGTTAACTCGAAACACTAGAGTCGGAAGAAACTAGTTACGACGGTGATGTTATTTTAAATCTAATCTAACCTTCACTACTTGCTGGTATAGAGAACAAACCTACTTCCTATAATAGGTTAACTCGAAACACTAGAGTCGGAAGAAACTAGTTACGACGGTGATGTTATTTTAAATCTAATCTAACCTTCACTACTTCCTGGTATAGAAAACATACCTACTTCCTATAATAGGTTAACTCGAAACACTAGAGTCGGAAGAAACTAGTTACGATAGTGATGTCATTTTAAATCCAACCTAGTCTTCACTACTTGCTGGTATAGAGAACAAACCTACTTCATATAATAGGTAACCTCGAAACACTAGAGTCGGAAGAAACTAGTTACGACGGTGATGTCATTTTAAACCTAACCTAACCTTCACTACTTGCTGGTATAGAGAACAAACCTACGGAAAGGTCAACTCGGAAAACTAGAGTCGGAAGAAACTAGTTACGAGGGTAATGTCATTTTAAAGCTAACGTAACCTAGCCTTTACTACTTGCTGGTATAGAGTACAAACCTACGGAAAGGTCAACTCGGAAAACTAGAGTCGGTAGAAACTAGTTACGATGGTAATGTCATTTTAAACCTAACGTAACCTAGCCTTCACTACTTGCTGGTATAGAGAACAAACCTACTTCCTATAATAGGTTAACTCGATACACTAGAGTCGGAAGAAACTAGTTACGACGGTGATGTTATTTTAAATCTAATCTAACCTTCACTACTTGCTGGTATAGAGAACAAACCTACTTCCTATAATAGGTTAGCTCGAAACACTAGAGTCGGAAGAAACTAGTTACGACGGTGATGTTATTTTAAATCTAACCTAACCTTCACTACTTGCTGGTATAGAGAACAAACCTACTTCCTATAATAGGTTAACTCGAAACACTAGAGTCGGAAGAAACTAGTTACGACGGTGATGTTATTTTAAATCTAACCTAACCTTCACTACTTGCTGGTATAGAGAACAAACCTACTTCCTATAATAGGTTAACTCGAAACACTAGAGTCGGAAGAAACTAGTTACGACGGTGATGTCATTTTAAATCTAACCTAACCTTCATTACTTGCTGGTATAGAGAACAAACCTACTTCCTATAATAGGTTAACTCGAAACACTAGAGTCGGAAGATACTAGTTACGACGGTGATGTCATTTTAAACGTAACGTAACCTTCACTACTGCCTGGTATAGAGAACAAACCTACGAAAAGGTCATTTCGGAAAACTAGGGTCGGTCAGAACTAGTTATGACTGTGATGTCATTTTAAACCTAACGTAACCTAGCCTTCACTACTTGCTGGTATAGAGAACAAATCTACGGAAATTCAACTCGGAAAACTAGAGTCGGAAGAAACTAGTTACGATGGTAATGTCATTTTAAACCTAACGTAACCTAGCCTTCACTACTTGCTGGTATAGAGAACAAACCTACTTCCTATAATAGGTTAACTCGATACACTAGAGTCGGAAGAAACTAGTTACGACGGTGATGTTATTTTAAATCTAATCTAACCTTCACTACTTGCTGGTATAGAGAACAAACCTACTTCCTATAATAGGTTAACTCGATACACTAGAGTCGGAAGAAACTAGTTACGACGATAATGTTATTTTAAATCTAATCTTACCTTCACTACTTGCTGGTATAGAGAACAAACCTACTTCCTATAATAGGTTAGCTCGAAACACTAGAGTCGGAAGAAACTAGTTACGACGGTGATGTTATTTTAAATCTAACCTAACCTTCACTACTTGCTGGTATAGAGAACAAACCTACTTCCTATAATAGGTTAACTCGAAACACTAGAGTCGGAAGAAACTAGTTACGACGGTGATGTTATTTTAAATCTAACCTAACCTTCACTACTTGCTGGTATAGAGAACAAACCTACTTCCTATAATAGGTTAACTCGAAACACTAGAGTCGGAAGAAACTAGTTACGACGGTGATGTCATTTTAAATCTAACCTAACCTTCATTACTTGCTGGTATAGAGAACAAACCTACTTCCTATAATAGGTTAACTCGAAACACTAGAGTCGGAAGAAACTAGTTACGACGGTGATGTCATTTTAAACCTAACGTAACCTTCACTACTGCCTGGTATAGAGAACAAACCTACGAAAAGGTCATTTCGGAAAACTAGGGTCGGTCAGAACTAGTTATGACTGTGATGTCATTTTAAACCTAACGTAACCTAGCCTTCACTACTTGCTGGTATAGAGAACAAATCTACGGAAAGTCAACTCGGAAAACTAGAGTCGGAAGAAACTAGTTACGATGGTAATGTCATTTTAAAGCTAACGTAACCTAGCCTTTACTACTTGCTGGTGTAGAGAAAAAACCTACGGAAAGGTCAACTCGGAAAACTAGAGTCGGAAGAAACTAGTTACGATGGTAATGTTATTTCAAACCTAACGTAACCTAACCTTCACTACTTGCTGGTATAGAGAACAAACCTACTTCCTATAATAGGTTAACTCGAAACACCAGAGTCGGAAGAAACTAGTTACGACAGTGATGTCATTTTAAATCTAACCTAGCCTTCACTACTTGCTGGTATAGAGAACAAAACTACGGAAAGGTCATTTCGGAAAACTTGAGTCGGTCAGAACTAGTTATGACTGTGATGGAATTTTAAACCTAACGTAACCTAGCCTTCACTACTTGCTGGTATAGAGAACAAACCTACGGAAAAGTAACACGGAAAACTAGAGTCGGAAGAAACTAGTTACGATGGTAATGTCATTTTAAACCTAACGCATCATAACCTTCACTACTTGCTGGTATAGAGAACAAACCTACTTCCTATAATAGGTTAACTCGAAACACTAGAGTCGGAAGAAACTAGTTACGACGGTGATGTCATTTTAAATCTAACCTAGCCTTCACTACTTGCTGGTATAAAGAACAAACCTACTGAATGGTCAACTCGGAAAACTAGAGTCGGAAGAAACTAGTTACGATGGTAATGTCATTTTAAACCTAACGTAACCTAGCCTTCACTACCTGCTGGTATAGAGAACAAACCTACTTCCTATAATAGGTTAACTCGAAACACTAGAGTCGGAAGAAACTAGTTACGATTGTGATGTCATTTTAAATCTAACCCAGCCTTCACTACTTGCTGGTATAAAGAACAAACCTACGGAAAGGTCATTTCGGAAAACTAGAGTCGGTCAGAACTTGTTATGACTGTGATGTCATTTTAAACCTAACGTAACCTAGCCTTCACTACTTGCTGGTATAGAGAACAAACCTACGGAAAGGTCAACTCGGAAAACTAGAGTCGGAAGAAACTAGTTACGATGGTAATGTCATTTTAAAGCTAACGTAACCTAACCTTTACTACTTGCTGGTATAGAGAACAAACCTACGGAAAGGTCAACTCGGAAAACTAGAGTCGGAAGAAACTAGTTACGATGGTAATGTCATTTTAAACCTAACGTAACCTAGCCTTCACTACTTGCTGGTATAGAGAACAAACCTACTTCCTATAATAGGTTAACTCGAAACACTAGAGTCGGAAGAAACTAGTTACGACGGTGATGTTATTTTAAATCTAATCTAACCTTCACTACTTGCTGGTATAGAGAACAAACCTACTTCCTATAATAGGTTAACTCGAAACACTAGAGTCGGAAGAAACTAGTTACGACGGTGATGTTATTTTAAATCTAATCTAACCTTCACTACTTCCTGGTATAGAAAACAAACCTACTTCCTATAATAGGTTAACTCGTAACACTAGAGTCGGAAGAAACTAGTTACGACAGTGATGTCATTTTAAATCCAACCTAGCCTTCACTACTTGCTGGTATAGAGAACAAACCTACGGAAAGGTCAACTCGGAAAACTAGAGTCGGAAGAAACTAGTTACGATGGTAATGTCATTTTAAACCTAACGTGACCTAGCCTTCACTACTTGCTGGTATAGAGAACAAACCTACTTCCTATAATAGGTAACCTCGAAACACTAGAGTCGGAAGAAACTAGTTACGACGGTGATGTCATTTTAAACCTAACCTAACCTTCACTACTTGCTGGTATAGAGAACAAACCTACGGAAAGGTCAACTCGGAAAACTAGAGTCGGAAGAAACTAGTTACGATGGTAATGTCATTTTAAACCTAACGTAATCTAGCCTTCACTACTTGCTGGTATAGAGAACAAACCTACTTCCTACAATAGGTTAACTCGATACACTAGAGTCGGAAGAAACTAGTTACGACGGTGATGTTATTTTAAATCTAATCTAACCTTCACTACTTGCTGGTATAGAGAACAAACCTACTTCCTATAATAGGTTAGCTCGAAACACTAGAGTCGGAAGAAACTAGTTACGACGGTGATGTTATTTTAAATCTAACCTAACCTTCACTACTTGCTGGTATAGATAACAAACCTACTTCCTATAATAGGTTAACTCGAAACACTAGAGTCGGAAGAAACTAGTTACGACGGTGATGTTATTTTAAATCTAACCTAACCTTCACTACTTGCTGGTATAGAGAACAAACCTACTTCCTATAATACGTTAATTTGAAACACTAGAGTCGGAAGAAACTAGTTACGACGGTGATGTTATTTTAAATCTAATCTAACCTTCACTACTTGCTGGTATAGAGAACAAACCTACTTCCTATAATAGGTTAACTCGAAACACTAGAGTCGGAAGAAACTAGTTACGACGGTGATGTTATTTTAAATCTAACCTAACCTTCACTACTTGCTGGTATAGAGAACAAACCTACTTCCTATAATAGGTTAACTCGAAACACTAGAGTCGGAAGAAACTAGTTACGACGGTGATGTTATTTTAAATCTAACCTAACCTTCACTACTTGCTGGTATAGAGAACAAACCTACTTCCTATAATAGGTTAACTCGAAACACTAGAGTCGGAAGAAACTAATTACGACGGTGATGTTATTTTAAATCTAACCTAACCTTCACTACTTGCTGTTATAGAGAACAAACCTACTTCCTATAATAGGTTAACTCGAAACACTAGAGTCGGAAGAAACTAGTTACGACGGTGATGTTATTTTAAATCTATCCTAACCTTCACTACTTGCTGGTATAGAGAACAAACCTACCGAAAGGTCAACTCGGAAAATTAGAGTCGCCCGAAGCTAGTTACGACGGTGATGTCATTTTAAACAACCATAACATTAACGGTGTTTTGCAATGTTGACATCGACTTTATAAATATCTTCAATATGAAAATTGCAATGAAATGCAGAATTGGACTTCGGCAAGAAGAGGCAATTTGCCAGCACTCTTTTTATTATATCATCGACCGTTGTAAGCTATAAAAATAAAGTTTTAAAAATAGAAAAACTATTGTCTCTAACTATAAATTATCAAATAAATGTCGTATTTTACAACTGTCTTCAACTGCCTTGATTTGTAACCCAAATCACTTTGTTTGTGTTGACACAAATCCAAAATATATATATATATATATATATATATATATATATATATATATATATATATATATATATATATATATTAATTTAATGGTATGTATTTGTCAACAAAATTTTTAATCAGATGTAACCTTTATATATCCCATTATAGAGTGAGGCCACGGCCACATATTTTCCTCCAGCCGATTACAAATGCAACAGATAACATTGTTTTTTCTATTTCTAATTTGTTCAGTTTTAATTTTACTATTATCGTTTCTTCCCTATCTAAACAAATAATTGAAATTTATTGTGAATATAGGTAGGGACATAGACACTAGTAGGAGATTACATGTGCATTCTCGCGTGCCTTCATCGGCACTTCTGATTTAGCTTAAAATAAGTGATTTCATAAAACAGCTGATTTTAAGATATAGGTTATGTGGTGGAACAGCTGTTTTAACGGGTAGGTTATGTTACTTTACTTACAATAATTGTAATTATTTTAAAAAAACATAACTAAAATAAAATTTCTCTTTATTGACCTAAATAGGAATTTAAATTAAAATGTTACGTTTATATTTCTTGTTTTATAGCAGAAGAATTTTAAACTTGATGAGGGCAAGAAAAGTTACCGAAACGTTGTCGTTAAAATAAATAAATTGTTTTGACTAGTTTTCAACCATTACGATACTTCACAAAAACTTTCAAGCGAGCCTCTGAATAAACATGAGTTATCTCTTGTAATGTGCTACTACTTATTGTATTAAAACGTATTGCGCTACTATTTCTGTCTTTAAGGAGATCGTTTAGTTGCACTATTATTGCCTATTCAAATGCATTGAAGTTGGCTATATTGCATTGATTGTTTGTATATGCGAGGATGTATTGATGAAATATACATACTTATTGATACCGATTGGTAAAAACCACTACTTACTGGTGTTACGCAAATAGATGTCCCATGTTCGATGCTGTGAGTCAGGGATAATATTTACATCCTGAATACACTGATCAAGAGCAAAGCATCGGTAAATAGTGGATTATTGCCAAGTGTAATCAAAGTAAATATTACTAAATCCTCAAGATATGTAACCCACAAACTGCAGGACATAATTATATTGTATCCAATGCTTTATGTCACTAACAAACAAGTAATATAAAAATAACATTTTGAAGTCAATCTCTACAGAAATAAACATTGAAAATTTTTATTTTAATTTTTTATTTTTTAATTACAATTAATATAAATATGTACATACATACGTCAGAATAACAATATTAAGGGGCTAAATGGAAAGCGAATTTCCTAGAAATTTTCCATTTTCCTTTCTATGTATAGTGTTGGACTATTATTTTTGTTTCTTACTTTTTATACGCTTTCTTTTTTCGTCGCTTGTATTGTGTTGTAGTTTCTTTTCGCTTTTCTTTCGTATTGTCCGTTTCTGAAGCAAGATCCGATACAGTTAATCCAATTTGTTCATTCTTTTCAATCATTTTTAATCCTAAAGTATTGTTTATGTAAATGTGTGGTAACCATGGTAACAATTTTAGGTTATACAATGGAATACTCGACGACAACCAGAAGGAGACAAAAGAAAAATTCATATACATCTTTGAGAAATACATTTCTAGCTATGGGAAAGTTGACTCAGTGCCAAAAGCGATAGACTTCATCCACGAAGATAGTTCGAATTCGATCTAAACCCCCCCCCCCTACATTTACAGTTTAATTATTGAATATTTGAAAAACTCTATCAACATCAATTAATTGTCATCCACTACAGCTTTTAAAAAAAATGTATTTGAACCTGATTGGATGAATAAAAACTTATTTTATAAACGGTTGAAAATTAATGCAAGATTAGGAGAGTGTGAGCTAAAAGGATTTGAAAAATATTCACTTAAGATTTTTATAATATTACCTAAATCGTTACTTTATTAAACGATATACGAAAGGTATAGTTTCGCGAAATAATATCGCGAGATTAATAAACTTACTAAGAAAACATTACAGGAGTCAAAATGTAACAAGATTTTACAATTTGTGTTCTGGTGCAATATAAGAGATTGCAAGGTTACCGAGCCGGAGAAGGCCTATCTATTATTAACGGGCCGAAATGTCAGCAGTAAAGTCCGTTACACAACAGCAAATGGCTAAATTACTGAAAATATTTCACGTTCCCAGCGTCTAGTGGGCATTACGGCAAATTAGTTGCCTTACATTGTTACAGCCTCAACTTGTTTCGCGGGAATCGGGCGATTGCTTTCAGACAGCTAACAATCTCAATCGAAGAATTAAGTATAGATAATTCTACACTGGTATATACATTAATTTCAAGTCATATGTGTATAAATACAGATTAATTTCAAGTCCCATGTGTATAAATACAGATTAATTTCACGTCTTATGTGTATAAATACAGATTAATTTCAAGTCATATGTGTATAAATACAGATTAATTTAAAGACCTTTTGTATTATCTCTTTATTAGATTTAGTAGCGAGGCGACGAGCAAGCTAGTTTGCACTGGACAATGATAACACTGAGGGAAGTGAGTCACGCCTCTATGTGAATCTGCCGGTTTGCAGGCACACTCCACGCCAACAGAACACCTAATAATAATAGTTATAGGTGATCTTTGGTCCACGCACTCTCCCTTAAGGTACGACTCCTATAATGACCGCAGCGACTGACAGGAACTATCGGTAGTGTAGCTATCGTCTGAAGTTGGGTCGATTGTCCACTGGTCGATCTTCCAGTGTTGGAGGAGCCAATATTTATACCAATAAAATTGAAGTATTTTTTTTCAGTCTTTACTTCATAGTCAGATAAACGAGACTTTAATGTCTCTTTGTTTTTGCTTTTTTTACAAGTGGCAAGTTTTTTAGAACTTCATTACATCGTCGTCTTGCTTTAGTTTGTCTGTAGTTTGTCTGTTTTTGTCTTTTCCTTTCCAAATCTTTAGCAGTTCATCTTCTTTGCTTCGTATTCAGCGCTTTTCTGTTCTCTTGATTCTACAATATCGCTGTTATAGTCACTTTCTTGCTCTTGATTGATTAAAATATCATCTGTCGAATCACTCACGGGAAGTTGTTGCTCAGTGCTTAATTGATTAGCATCTTCCTTATTTTATATAAGTTCTCCTATTCTTTATTTATTGATTTCTTCTCTACATATTCAGTCAAAAACTATGCAGTCAGCCTCACTACTGGTTCTCGATCAGTGGCGCGGAGCAGCAAGTGACGACTGCAAGCAACACTGGCACTGCGTTCAAAATTAATATGAAATCAGCAAAACCAGTAGTCTACTGTCGCCGCCGATCTGTCGTTACAGTATGTGGTCTGTAGTTTGCAGTCTGCGGTCGCCATCAGAATCATACCATTATTGGCCACGAAAGTTTAGGCGGGGATAAATTCCAAACACTCGCCGAACAGTCGAGGGTTATCACAACCCAACTCAATAGCTTAAACTGAGAATCTTAACGCTATGTTACGTTACATTGCATTACATCCGATTTCTTTATGATACGTTATGTTGCATTTGACACTCGTGTATTACATTAAGATTTTAACGGTTATTTAATCACTTTAACAATAGTTCATGACTATCCGAACTTTAAATTTTGTAAATTTCTAAAAACTTACTGAGACACAACGTTTTTGATCGCTATATGGCGATCTTCATCAGTGTCATCCACTGATCGCCACATAGCGATCGAAAACGTTCTGTCTCAATAAGTTTTTAAAAATTTACAAAATTTAACGTTCGGATAGTCATAAACTAATGTTAAAGTGATTAATTACGTTTCACCGAACGTAATGGACTACAAAATTCAAGTTTTTAACGGTTTTAAATATATATGCAATACTCGTTTCGTGCTATTTTACTATTTCTGTTTTACGGTATTTAAAGTTTAACAGTTAAAATTTACTATTTCTTTTTTACATTCTTGAGGTGTAACGTTTTTAGGCACTCTTTTCTATGGCAAACTGTAAAAATATGACGTCAGATTTCCGTAAGCTGAACGAATTTACCCAAAGTATCCAAACATGAAATATGGTAAATTAACGCTAACAGCGGTTTTTGTCTTCTCGTAAAGTAATTTTGAGGTAATCAAATTTTAATTTTAAAATAATTTTCAAATTCAATTTCTCTATATTCAGAAATATGTCTTGTTTGATTAAACATCATGTAAGATATTATTCTTTTCATTATTAGTAAGTTATGTTAATTCCTGCATTATACAATAATACCAAGATGTCTAATGAATAAGTGAAAATGTTTTATAAATATATTATTATTATTCGTATAATAATAGATATAATAGATATAATATTATTTCCTAAATGGTTATCTAATACCCTGACGTTTTAATGATTTAAGCTACATATTTTAATTAATTTTTTATGTTATAAAAAAATAATTAATATATAAATTAAATTCATAATATTTTTCAAATATAAATAAATTTATATTACGTCCTACGTCTTCTCTATTAAAATATATAATGCATATCTAAAGATAAATGGCATAATTAAGACGTTTGTAATGTTATGGTGTGTTTTACTGACTTTTTAATGACTTATCATTTTAACCTTTTTTTATTACCACAAGAAGCTTACACTTCGATCTTGGCTATCCGACGCACGCCCAATTTTAAGTTAGTTTTATTTTACAAACCCTATGCAAATGGCAATACTGTCAGATGTTCCATGACCAGACTGATCACGTGTTTTTTGTATTCAGGTGAATGGAGTGGTGCTGCATGGGCGATGCCATCTGAATGCTTCGGCTATCATCAAAGGGCTTCCTGGACCGATATTCAAGGTCATAGTGCTCAGGTAAGGTGAACAACAAGATACATTTAAATGAAAACTTCTCTGTGCTGTAGTAGATTTATTTTTAATGATTTATTGCTGTTTGTCAGTATTTTTAATTTAGATTTATTCTTCTCTACTCAACGTTATTATACTAGATTAGCCCCGCCTATTTAACGTTATACAACTAACCCCGCCTTCTTTACGTTATCATAACTGGCCTCGCCTATTTTACGTATCACAACTACCTCCGCCTGTATTATAAACAGTATAAACAAAAATTTTTGAAAGGTAATTTAAAAAATTTTGAAAGCCAATTCCAACTTTATAATTTACAATAAATAAAGTAACATAAACTACGTGTTAAAACAGATGCTCTACAATATAACATAAAATCAGCTGTTGTATAAAATCAAATGCTATTCACTTACACTTTTAGCTGTATTGCAAAACATTCAGTTATACCCAGCCAACAGAAATACTTACTTCAAACATCCTTGGGAATATAAACAGTGAACACATTATCGATAAAACTTCATTATTCATTTCACTTTTACGGTTAAACCGTCAGAAGCCTAATATTGAACTGATGAAAAAGAAGTTTTTATAAATATTATTTTTTTTTAAGTCAATTTCTACTTAGATCAATAAAGAAAATTTTTATTTTGGTAACGTTTTATTAAATAATTAAAATTAATATTAATAAAGCATCATAACCTATGCGTTAAAACAGCTGTACTACCACATAACCTTTAACATAAAATCACCTATTTTATGATATATCTTAACATTTAATTTAAGCAAATAGGACGAAATAACTGTATTGCATACCTTGTCCATATTGTGAAAAGTTTTTCTTCAATTTAAAACTAAAATAATTAATTAAATTTAATTAACAATAAATATCTGAAAAACTGTAATAACGTAAACTTTCATCCACTTTAAGTTTAAACAAATATATCTGAAGTGGATGAATAATACGTATTTTATTAACTATTGAAAATTTATACAAGATATATATATATATATATATATATATATATATATATATCGCAATATGTATTCTTGTGTATTAATAAAGAACTAAGTCAAAATACAAATACAAGAATTATAATTTAATTTACAATTTAAACTTTTCGTTGGCTAACAGTACCAACATCATCAGGAATATTAAACAGGAATAGTTTTATATATATATATATATATATATATATATATATATATATATATATAGAGAGAGAGAGAGAGAGAGAGGGGGGGGGGGAGGGAGAGAGAGAGAAAGAGGGGATGGGTAGGTTAGGGAGAGAGTGCTTGTAGAGAGAATTGAATAAGGCTCTACTGTACTATCATTTCCTTCAATGTCTTTCTACGTAGTCTACCATTTGTAACACGTATTGTAAATACTCGATAAAGTGGTAAATAGCTTTAGTTTTTGTCTTTCTACATATAAAATAACTTCTAAACCATAAATTCCGGTTGCAAATATTAATTCACTGCAAAAACACAACGTTTATAAAGTAATTATTCGCTCCTATTTGTAGCCTTATTGAGCGGACCTTAATTCATGCAGTAGGCCTATTTTGTGATAAAATTAGATAATTTTAGCTGACGTTGATCAACTGAATTTTGTGGTTTTTTAATAACAAAAACTATCGAGAAACAATATATTGGTATAATTTACCAGTAAATAGGTAATTCAACTCCTTCTTTTAATTCACGCTGTCTCTATATATATTTATATACCTTGTTCAAATTTTTACTCGTTAGTAAAATACTTTTTGTTCAACCACTCAAGTTCAGATATATTTTTATAAAACTTGTAGTGGATGATACTTAACGTTAATACAGTTTTTTGAAATTTGCTTAAGAACGTCAAATTCCGCCTGTTGACGAAATTTCATTGAATTTGGAGCATTCTAAGGTAAAATACCCAAAAGCCCTGCACTTACTGGAAATGAAGTGTTTATATTAAAATAGTTAAAAATTG
This sequence comes from Prosapia bicincta, assembly GCA_036971475.1. Taxonomy (NCBI): domain Eukaryota; kingdom Metazoa; phylum Arthropoda; class Insecta; order Hemiptera; family Cercopidae; genus Prosapia; species Prosapia bicincta. Next base: position 263,224,995 of record JBAIZL010000002.1, read on the forward strand.
GAGTGTTTAATTCACGCCAAATTATTATAATATTTGTATTTAAACCATATATTCAAATAATTCCTTCCTCCATTATTTTATAATGATAATTTGGTGGTGGGCAATTAATAATAATGTCGTCAAGAAAAAAATAGAAAACACAAAATAGTTCAACAGAATAATTAGTTTTTAATACATAGCACACGATATAAAATTAAATATAAAACACGGAACACGTGTTTCACGACCAATCAAAAAGCAGTATTTGCCTTACATCTTCGCCTTCTGGGATTAGTTAATATGCGTTTAAAATAAGTGATAACATATGGTTTCATAAAACAGCTGATTTTTTTATAGCCTATGTGGTAGAACAGCGGTTTTAACGCATAGGTTATGATACTTTATTTATATTATTTGTAATTATTTAATACAATTTTTCGTTGTTGACCTAAAGCAATTCCTAAGTAGGATTGACTATAATTTTGTTTGTTAGTTTTTTTGTTATATTACTTGTTACGAATGAATCCATATTTAAGTCGCTCTGACCACGTGAGATATTGTAATAAGCCTTTCGCCCACGTCACGATTGTCGAATTCAGCTGAACTTTGCATAGTCATCTGTCTTCCATGACAATACACGAATCAATCATCGAAACATATTTTTCCTTTTATAAAAACACCAGTCTGGTTTTTTCTGTTCATAAAATATTATTAGGCCTAAAAATGTTAGGCATTAAAATATATTTTACTTTTAAAATTGTTTTTTATTCAATTTTTGCTATTGAAAGTATTTATATCTTGTAATTTCAGTAATACAAAAATCCATTGTTACCGAGTTGTACAAAAAAATTGTTTAATTGTTTGTAGATAATTTCAAAATAAGACCGTTTTTTTTTAAATTAATATTTATATTAAATCTCTAAACATAAGGGTAAACTAATTGTTATGATATTAAACAAGTAGTTTTGAATGAAGTCACAAATGAGTCAAAATAAAAAATAAATGTATGCAATAATTAAACATTTTGCATTGGAGTTGTTTTAAAGTGTGTGACATTCAAAGCTATCGGTTTGACGAGACCCCTACGAAAGGATTGGAAAATGTAGGTAAGGTTAGACATGTTTTCTTCCGCTAACGTACATTTATCTTGACTGTATTAGGTTGGCAATATTGTTAACGTTGTTTTTACTTTCGACTCAGTATTTACAATTCCATGATTGTATGGTTCCATTATCGTTGTTTTTAATGGCTTCTAAATGCTTTGTGCCGTATTTTTACGTTGTCCATCACGGATATTAAAACAGAACGTATCCTGACTCTCCATTTCCTATATTCCCTTTCTAGTGCAGTTCTAGTAATTCTCGCCAAACAGCCAACACATGGTAATAAATACTTTTGGAAACTAATAATCGACCTATCCAAGTTTAGCAGTAGAATCGTGCTTCTGACCTATTGTGAAATGGCATTAAAGTATACGAATTTAATAATGACAACGAATTTGCAGACAACGATTAGGCTCGTTGCGCGTATTGCTGGTGCCAAGTTTACCTAAAGCCATGACTCTTTAAACGAGGTCTGTAATTATTACAGTAGGTAGGGATAATTTGGTCGTCAAGAGTTTACTTTAAAAAAGTTCAAAGTGTACTTTATTTCACACAAAGGGGAACCTTCTAGATTAAAAACCTTACCTAAAGGACCTCCAACTATTTGTATAGGTAACACCAAGGTCCTCCTAACCCATGTCTATGGATAACTCCCTGGTCCTTCTAACCCATGTCTATGGATAACTCCCTGGTCCTTCTAACCCGTATCTATGAATAACTCCACCTAAATCATGTCTATGGATAACTCCCTGGTCCACCTAGACCATGTCTTTGGATAACTCCCTGGTGCTCCTAAAGCAAATCTATAGATAACTACCTGGTCCACCTAAAACTAATTCATGGATAACTCCCTGGTCTCCCTAACCCTTTCAAACCTGATTTTAATTGCATATTAAAAAAAAATATTTGATGTCATATTCAAATTCTAGGTATTTTTTTAATAATTTACAAATGAATTTAAATGTTATCAATTTACCTATTGATAAGTTATCATAATGTACTCAATTGAGTACATCAGGTCTCTACAACATTAAATTAATGTATTACACCAAATTATAAAGTTTCATTACAGTTTGAAATAAATACTGCAGTTGTTCTTTTATTATGATACATTTCAAGTTTTAAGTAAAATAACAATTATGAATACAGCTATTTACAAAAAAAACACCTATTTCATGCTAAAAACGCTACAAATATGGCAAGTTGTGAATGATAGAAACACTTTATATTACAATAACAATTATAAAGGCTATTATTTAGAATGAAAATTTAAATAACAATTTCTGTCCTTATTCAAACACAAATGAACATTACATTTTCTGCATCTAACCCTTGATCTACCTTTACAATGCGGAAATTTACACCGAGTTTGTTTTTCCGAGTTATCATGTAAGGGTAGGTGATCAGTCATGTCAAACTGAACCTCCTGTTGTGGTCTGACTTCTCCTCTTTTCCTCTGTACAACTGGTGTCGCAGGTGAAGGTGATGATGAACTCGGGCTGCCTCGCTTCTTAGAAGTTATTGTTCTGTTTTGGTACATAAGCCCGTCGCTGACTCTCATTCTGAAGTGCATTAAGTCAAGAATTTCTTTGGATGGTGATTTTAGGGCTTCTGCATCTTGTCTGTATTCTAACCAACTCTGAACAATCGCAAAATCCACAGCATGAAAAATCATTCTGAGAGTCCATTTACGAGATCGGATAAAGATTCTGTAATAATTAACAAGTTGATTGAATTTATCGACGCCTCCCATTGCTTGATTATATTTTTTTATTATTTCTGGTCTATCAATTTCAATATATATTTTTTTTTTTGTCCCACCTCCTTACTCTGTCAGTAGTTCCACAACCAACCAAATTGGAACCCGTAGTTACAACTTTGTTATCCACCCATTTCACCAACACAATGTCATCCAAGCTGGATGTTTCAAATGATGAACCTCTTTCTTTTTTTAATGCTTCCTTGTCACTAACTATTGATACTTTAGAAAATCGATTCATTCTCACAGTCCCTGCTGCTAGAATATTTTTCTGAGCTAGAGCTTGGAACAAATGGTATGTAGAAAAAAAATTATCAAAATAAAGCTTATGGCAGTTTCACCTTGTATGCGTTCACAAAGTTTAAGCATTACACTTGCGCCTAGCCCATAGATTTTAATTACATTAGGATTAAACTCAGTTGTACTACCTTGATAAAGCATAAAGTCAAATACTTGACCATTCTGACCACACAACATAAATATTTTTATTCCCCAAGGAGTTGGCTTCCCTTTGATGTACTGCTTTACACTGAATTTCCCAGTAAATGGCACCATTGGCTCGTCTACACAAAGATTTTCTACTGTTTTTAATTCTAGACACCTTTTTCTTATAATATCATAGATGGGGCGTACTTTAAAGAATTTATCTGAGCACGGGCTAGGCATTTCTAAATTATTGACAACGTGTAAATTAGACCTTAGTTGAAAAAATCTATCACGTGACATACTTTATAAGAATACATTCATTTTTAATGTTGTATCCCAGTATAGCTTCACTCTAGGGAACTTCAACGCGCCCATTACTATATGAAGAGCAAATAATGTTTTGAGTTCATCAGACGTTGTTGGCTTAAAATTGGTATGATTATTCTGATATTTGTCATCTCTGACAATAATTCAAAGAAAGTTTCTGGTATATACCTTTTAAAATAATCTACTGGTGATAAGAAAGTGTCAGTTTCATTATGAGACATGATAAAGTCATTGTTTAGTTTAGGCATTGTTCTATGTCACTCTTAGGTGTTAGGAAAACATCTGAACTCAGGCAAAGCTGACGATAAATTTAAATTGACATCTGCATTTTCATTGCTAACATCTTCTTCAATATCATCTGAATCACATTCTACTTCATAGTTAGGAGCTTCTATCTCGGCTCCTGCTCTTGTACTACATGTATATGTTGTACACCTTGGCTATCATTATTTTCTTCATCAATTTCATCATCTAGCATGTCACACTCAGAAAGGTTTTCATTAAATAATAGGTCTATTAATTCATTTTCATCGATACCTTTAAAATTTAGATTAGAGTTCAAAAGATTTTTACCAGAATTGTTGCAAGACATAGCTGCACAAGATTTTACACTAAAGTTAGGATATAGTAATTTACTTCACTAAGACCTGTTGTACTCAAATGAGTACATTAACAAATGTGCGTCTGACAAGTTATATTTTAGTCCCTTAAATGTTTTGTACATATAATTATGACACAAAGAGTATTCTTTATCAGAAAAAAAATAACAGAACAGTATAAACCAACACAAATTGTAATAATTATCTTCAGAAACTAGCACAACAAAACATAACCTTACTAATAGTGTCAACAGAAACTAAACTCACTTCAGATATTTCCCATTTCACTCTAAGATAGCGTTAGTGTGCATAACAGATGTATAACAGTTGTGGGAAGATGAGGGAATTTCTAAAACTTAAAAAAATCCCTTCTGTTACATGAAATGGGGTTTGAAATTTAATGTACTCATTTGAGTACACCAGGTCTGAAAGGGCTAAACTACGTCTATGGAAACCTTCTCTTGTCCTCCAAAACCATATCTAAGGATAACTCCTGCATTCGCCTAAATTATTAGATAGCTCCCTGGTTTTTCTAAATCATGTCTATGGATTACTCCCTGATCCTCTTAACCCAAGTCTATGGATAACTCCCTGGTCCACCTAAATCATATCTATGGTAACTCCCTGGTCCACCTAAATCATGTTTATGGATAACTCCCTGGTCTACCTAAACCATGTCTTTGGATAACTACCTGGAATTCCTAAAGTAAATCTATAGATAACTACCTGGTCCCCTTAAACTACGTCTATGGAAACCTTCTCTTGTCCTCCAAAACCATATCTAAGGATAACTCCTGGATTCGCCTAAATTATAATCATAGATAGCTCCCTGGTTTTTCTAAATCATGTCTACGGAATACTCCCTAATCCTCTTAACCCAAGTCTATGGATAACTGTCAGGTCCTCTTAACCCAAGTCTATGGATAACGGCCCGGTCTTTCTAAACAATGTTTATGGACAACTGCCTAGTCGACGTAAACCATATCTACTGATAGGTCCCTACTTCTCTTAAAATGTGTCTATGGATGTCTCTCTGGTTCTATTAAACCAAGTCTATGGATAATTCTCTGTTACTACTGACCATGTCTATGGATACTTCTCTGATTATCCTCAACCATGTCTTTAAATATGTCCCTGGTCCTCTTAAACCATGTCTACGGATACTTCTCTGGTTCTCTTAAACCATGTTTGTGGATACTTCTTTGATGCTCCTAAACCATGTCTTTAGATATTTCACTGGTCGTCTTAAACCATGCCTATGGATAATTCTCTTGCCTAAAACATATCTACTGATAATTCCCTAGTCCTCCTAAAACTTGCTGAAGCTCGTACCTCTTCCAAAACGTTTTCTTGTCGGTGGCTTTTCGTTCACGTTGAAGAATGTGCACCGCTAAATCATGATCGAGTATTTACAGCCCCCTCCCCGCTTTCACCCTCTGACCAAGTAATTAAACCCTGGCTTGAATGGGAACTTAGATTTATTGCTTGAACTTGTTGCTCGTCCCGGTGTTAGTTACAGACAGGCTTTGATTCCTTTTCGGCAACCTTACGTAACCGCGGATTCTAATGTTCTTATTCCGTTACACGTCTGGATCACTAAAATCAATTATTTAACCCTTGCGTGTTGTTCCTTTAAGGTAAAACGTTTTTAAAAATACTTTAAAATATGCATTTATTATTTACTTTAACAATAAAAGTATTTAAAACGTTGATACATTCTTTTCTCATGACTTTGTTGTCCATAACTATTAGCAAATCTTTTATGTTTCTACGTAAAGCAGGTTTATGAAAGCATAAAATTACTTCATATCGTACAATAACTCCAAATAATATTTTATGTCCGTCATTTCTCCCCAACATTTAACATTTCTTTTGTTTGTACTAATAAATGAATGACTTACATATGAAGTTTCTGGTCGGACTAAACTTCATGAGTGTCAATGTTGGCCGCTAGAATGCGTTCTTGAGTTAGGCGGTAACGGTTTTATAAACAAGTGTTCTACAATGTGGTCAAAGTTTGTATATAATTTGTGTGGGGTTCGTTCGTTAAGTGCGTTTTTAATTTTGTTCAGATTCGTTTCTAGTAAAGTATTTGCATTGGAAAAAACAGAGAGGTAGAGAAAAGATGAGAAAGAGAGAGAGAGAAACAATAAAACGAAAAAAACGAAAGATCATTAAAAATGAAAGATAAAGAAAGGCATATATTAATTTAGAATTGACCCAAAATATGATTTATTAAAAACACGAGGACTTTCAGATTACCCCAAATCGAGGAACAATTAGAAATGGCCATAGAGACGAAACCTATGGAGCGTAAGCGGACGAAAGCACAAACAAATATTTTGAAGATTAAAGCAGGAATAAACACATGAACTAAAAAAGCTAAATTGATAAAACAAATTAATGAAAACAAGTAAGATTAAAAACATTTTAAGTCTATTTCTACTAAATCAACAGAAAAATTTCATTTTAGTTTCTTTTATTTTATAATTACAATTAATATAAATATGTATATACGCATGTCAAAATAATGATTACGTAACAGAATAGAAAGCGAATTTCCTTGCAATTTTCCATTTTCCTTTCTAGCAAGTTGTTGCACTATTTTTTTTTTTTTGTTACTATTTATAAGCTATTTTTGTCGCTTGTACTGTGTTGTAGTTTTTTTTCGCTTTCCTTCCGCATTGTCTTTTTGTGAAGCAAGGCTCGATACCGTTAATCTAGTTTGTTTTATTCTTTTCATTCATTTTTAATCATAAAGCATTATTTTCGATATTGTGCAACAATTTAAGGATGTGAAATGAAGGTGTCAATGACAACACGATCAGGGCAAAAGAAAAATGTATATTATAAGTGCCAAAGCGATAGATTTGAACATGAAGATACTCAGTTCAAATCCGACCAAGAACCCAAAAAAAATTTATGTGTGTGTGTGTGTGTGTGCGCGTGGGCGTGTGTGTGTGTGTGCGTGTGTGCGCGCGCGTGTGTGTTTGTGTGTGCATGAGCGTGCGTGTGTTTGTGTGTATGCGTATGTGTGCGTGCACGTGTGTGTTGTGTGTATGTGTGTGTGTGTGTGTGTGTGTGTGTGTGTGTGTGTGTGTTTGTGTGTGTGTGTGTGTGTGTGTGTGCGTGTGTGTGTGTGTGTGTGTGCGTGCCCATGTGTGTGTGTGTGTGCGTGTCCATGTGTGTGTGTGTGTGTGTGTGTGTGTGTGTGTGCGCGCGTGTCCATGTGTGTGTGTGTGTGTGTGTGTGTGTGTCCATGTGTGTGTGTGTGGGTGGGTGGGTGGGTGTGTGTGCGTTCGCGCGCTCGCGTGTGTGTGTGTAGATATAGAGCAAGTGTATTTCGTTTAAGCTACTCTACCTATGCGATAATGTAATTTTTCCCCTTTAGGGATAGGGAGTGGGTTAACTACACACGTGAACTACGACCCCCTCTATATCTACTTCAAAGGGCTACCTTAGTCCATGCTGAGTCATAAATCCTTTCCTATCCTTCGAGGCAATTATAGTTATGTCATAAAAATACAAAAAATGACAAAAGTGTTTAAACAAATTATATGACTCCAGATATTATTCCATAAGTGGGAAAATGAATCAGTCTTTAAGAGTGGCTGATGAAACGTGATGACCTTTATCAGCGCTATTCTGATTTAGGTCTGCCCGTTTTATGTAGATTCGTTTAATAGCGGAGTTAGTTTTAACTACGTTACATAACTGCATCAAGGCGGCAGACTGACATGCTGAAAAGCCGACAATGGCACCCATTTACTTCACTGTAGCTGACAATTGGATGCAAATTTGCGTGTAATTGAATCGTTTATGGCCTGAATTAACTAGGTCCGGAGATTCCTTTTGCACGTCCGTCTCTGCGCGGGTCGTACAATCAAGCCTATTGTGGTATTGTCGCCTGTCAGTAGGGTGTATTGCGTTAAATATGTGTTGGAATTAAGATTGGTTTAAGAACAGTCAAATTATAAAGTAAAACTTGATCGCGAGTAAAGTGGAGACTGCTGTTCATTTAAAATTCCCAATCCGTGTTAGTAGTTATCTATTCGACAACGTCAAGTTGAATTTGGTGAATCGTTAGAGAAATGTAATCGAAAGCACATCTTGCCTCGATAAATTTGGTATTTTACGATGAGCAGTCAATTTGATTATTATTTGCATGTCTGTAGTGAACCTACTCTCTGTTAAGGTCGTGTAGAGGAGTAGGAAAATTTTTAATGCAGGGTAGGTTAAAGAACATATAAAAAAATAGAAGGAGATGTATGTAGAAGGGAAGGTAGAGCGGTAGGTAAGAGTGTGTGTAGAATGGTAGGTGGAGAGAAAGGTAGATGTAGAGGTAGGTTGAAGTGTGTGTGGAAAGGTGGGCGGAAGGGTATATTAAAGGGTAGTTGGAGCTTTTAAAGAGCCTGATTTCGGACCTATAAGCTGTTACTCCATTTTCAAAGCTTGAAAGTAGTGGCTGCTCATACCCCGAAAGCAGGTTCACGGAAAAACTAGTCGAAGACTTCCTAAATGTACTTTAAATAAGTGAAAATGATAAGCGAACACAATAAAACGATGTTGTTACAATTGCAACAACACTCATGCACACCCGTTTTTACGTTTCTGTAATGACTCACAAAGGCAACTTTAAAATGCCAATTAGTAATCTCATTTAATGACTTTTTCTTTAAGTGTCTTTGCTTTGAAAAGAATACTGTGTAAAAACCTGGGTCTAGAAATAAACTGCACCCTTTACGAGTTGTCTTAAACCCGTGACGTCATTGTAATTGGTAATATAAAGACTTTGGGGCGTAAAGGTTTTATTAAAAATCTTAATGAATTTATGAATGTACAAGTATACGAGTAAATGTGGACAAAACTAAATATTTTTTCAACTGCGTTCAATCAACTAATATAATAATATTTTTGTTTTAACTAATATTTTAAGGAATAGAAAAATATTAAATTAAAAAGTATGAATAAAGTAGTTATATTGGCTACAACGTGTACGATTTAGGTTAAGGACGTCCGTTGTTTAGGAAGGAATTTTGGTTAAGGAGGAACGTTGGTTAAAATGGAACGCTGGTTGAATAGGGATTCTGGTTAAGGAGGGACGCTGGTTAAGAGGAACCCTGGTTAAGGAGGGACGCTGGCTAAGGTGAGTCGCTGGTTAAGGAGTATCGTTGTTTGAGGAGAAACGTTTTTCAGAAAGAAACTTTGGTTAAGTTGGAATGTTGGTTAGGGAGGAACGTTGATTTAAGACTTACTTTGGTTAAAATGGAACATTGTTTTAATAGGAACCCTGGTAAAGGAGAGACGCTGGTTAAAAGGGACGCTGATTAAGGAAGGACGTAGATGAAGGACCTACTTAGGTTAAAATGGAACGTTGGTTAAATAGGGCCTCTGGTTAAGAAGGGACGCTGGTTTACGTCGGTTAGTGAGAAAAGTGGTTCAGAAAGGAACTTTGTTTAATGAGGAACGTTGGTTGAGGAGGAACTTTGGCGAAAAATTTACTTTGGTTAAAGAAGAACGGTGGTTAAAGAAGGATCTTGGTTAAAGAGGGACGCTGGTTAAGAAGGGGCCCTGGTGAAGGAAGGACGTTGGTTAAAAAGGGACACTGGAGAAGGAGTTGCATTGGTTTAGGAGGAACCTTGGTTAGGGAGAGACACTGGTTAAGAGGGATCGTTGTTGAAGGTGTAAAGTTGGTTAAGGAGAGACGCTGGTTAAGGAGTAAAGTTCTTTAAGGGGTAACGTTGATTGAGGAACGCTGGTTATTTAGGGACGCTGGTGGTAGAGGGATGCTGATGACGGAGGAACCCCGGTTAAGTCGTAACCATGATTAAGGAGTAACATTGGTTAAGAAGGAAGGTTGGTTGAGGGGCGCTGGTAGTAGATGGATGCTGATAAAGGAGGAACCCCGGTTAAAACGCAACCTTCATTAAGGAGTAACGTTGGTTAAGGAGGAAGGTTGGTTGAGGGGCGCTGGTAGTAGATAGATGCTGATAAAGGAGGAACCCCGATTAAAACGTAACCTTCATTAAGGAGTAACGTTGGTTAGGAGGGACATGCACTTCTTCTTCTTCTGCTGCCTATTCAAAACTAAAATGAGCATGCAAAGCCAAATTATTTGCCTAATTCCATTTGTGCAAACTCACCCAACCCCGATACCAGTTTTTATACTTTCTGTTCATGCTGTCTCTGACGTTATACATTGGAGATCAGGTGACTGTATAAGTAAAAATAACTCATTTCTTGACTTAATTGCAATATTAAATTTTTGTTACCGTCACGTTATTTAGAAACATCCTAGGATAACAGTAACTTTTCCAATGATTTCTGTTTTGAATCAAATGTTTTGGTTACAGTAAAATGTATTTCAATAATTTTTTCTTATATTTTTGTGAACCCACACGAAATAAAAACCACTATATATTTCGGCAATGCTAAAACCGGTTCTTCAGCTGGGAAAACTTTATCCAACCAGCATTTCCCCATCTTTAGAGGATTGGCGTTTATATGTATAGATTCTCCCGAAAGATTCTGTCAGAAAAATGAAAGGGTTATCAAACTGTTTCATATACGCGCGCTGTCTTCTACACGCGTTTCAAAACAGCATGCCTTCTATAGTTTTCTAAACGTAGCAGTTATATTGCTTTGGTATCAAAAGCATCATGCGCATCCCTCGTGCCTCATGGCACTGTGGTAATTGACGAAATTGGCGTGATTTGACGCCAACGAGACGCCGCGGCGGGTATAATCCGTCGACAATTAACGTCTCCGCTGATAACCATCACGTCAACATCAAAATGTAATTAGCAGCGACCTCCTTTCCCTTCTGGGATCGATAAGGTTTCCGTCAACGTACCCAAAGCGCCTTGCCGCACTCAAGAATCGCCCTGCGACGAGCCCCCTTGCGGTGAGCACTCCGCACGAACTGCGGTCATATTAGATGAACGCTTTTATTAATCGTTGGCGTACTTTAATCAGGCTGCGTTCCTCTTAGTGATCCAGCCTTGAACTATAACACACGATGCACTGGGTCGTAGTGAGGGTTTACCTCTTTAGAAAAACGATAATATTTATTTTTATTCTATTATCGTCTAAAAAACTAACCTGTTTTTCTATTCCTTCTATTAGTTCACAACATTCCCGAGTATATATATATACACAGTATATATATATATATATATATATATATATATATAGAGAGAGAGAGAGAGAGAGAGAGAGAGAGAGAGAGAGAGAGAGACAGACAGACAGAGACAGAGAGGGAGAGAGAGACACACACACATATACGCACGCGTGAGTGTGTGTGTGTGTTTTTTTTTTTTTTTTAACTTTGCAACACTGTTTTCTTGTATTCACTTATCACTTTCACTATATGTACTGTACTTAAACAAAAATCTTACTTGGTTTTTTATGCGAGTTGACTTTTAAAGATTGATAGTATCTTCATTGTCGAAGCGTTGAAGAGTCGAAGAAGTAAAAATATTCAATCAATAAAATACTTTTTATTCGCCCATTCAAGTACAAATAAATTGTTTTAAACTTGTAGTGGATGACGCTTGATTTTAATACAGTTTTTTAAAATAATAATTAAATTTTATAAATTAACTTTTGTTTTATATGGAACAAAAACTTTTACTAGGGGCAAAGGTTGCAATACAGTTATTTCGTCCCATTTTGCCGTAATAATTGATAACATATGATTGCGTGAAACAGCTGATTTTATGTTACAGGCTGTGTGATAGAACAGCTATTTTAACGCAAAGGTTGTGTTACTTTATTCATTTTATTTGTAACTATTTAATAAAAAGGAACTAAATTAATTTTTTTTATTTATGTAGAAATTGATTAAATTTTTTGTGCATATCACTTGTTAAATTGTTCAGTTGAGGAACAAAATTAATTCATTTCAAACTTTCATACGTAATTTTAAACTTTATATATTTTTTTAACAAATAGATTTAATTTTTTGAATTTTTTTTTAATATTTATAAATAAAATTTAATGATAGTTTTCTGTATAAAATAACTTTTCAGTTTACAATATTTAGTACTATTGGTAAATATGCATTTGAAATCTTTGTAAATATCCATTTGAATATGAATAATTTTATTTTATTTGATAAAATACATTTCCTGAAGAGCGCCTTAGTCCACTAGCTATGCGTTGATGTGAATGAGCAAATTGTTGAAATGGGGAATACGTTCTTAACGGACACTCGAAGCCTCTGAGACTCAATTTGGAAAATTGATGTTTGTGAAAACGAATATTTAAAGTTTGCTTTATATTTTGGCAATACTTTAACTGATTTCCTAAATAAATAACATCCTGCATATGCAGTCAAATTTAATGTCCATTGCTTACTCGAATTCCTGATGTAATTAAATGGAGAAGAAATTTTGTTCACTAGTTATGTCGATTTGTGTTCCATTTTAAGAGTTCGAGTATTGTGAAGGGACATACCACTTTCCTTCAAATGATTTCTCAAAATGTAAATAGCAACCCTGCGTAAAATGTAAAAGAATTTTTGGCTGCATAAATTTGCATATACAAATATTTTTTTTAAATGTCCATCATTAGATAGCCAGGAGTTGTAGCACATTCAAAGTGTCACGGGTTGGATCTATACCTTAATTTGCCCAGTCTTTGGAAGCAAAAATAGTCTGACCTGCGTTTACATAATGTATTAATTTTACTTACTTCTTACTTACTTCAGCCAACACCCGTCCTTGGCCTCTCAGCCTCCCAGTACAATGTTGCGAGTCCTTCCCTGGACTCCTTGTGAAATATATCTTTCAGGCCGTCACAAGTGGTAAGATGCTCTGCCGTCCCTTCGTTGTCGGAGCAGAGTGGGCAGATTGGTGTGTCTACCACTTTCATGCGATGCAGGTGTCTCTGTAGGTAGTCATGTCCAGTGGTCATCCTAAACAAAGCCACGGCTACGCTTCTCGGAAGATCCAGTGGTATGCTTGATTGGATGATCTATTCCCATTGCTTTCCTGTAGCAGCTTGTTTCCTGTCCCGTTTCACGGAGTCGCTGATAGTGCTGTTTATACTCCGACAGACACTGCGGTATGAGAGGGGGGGGATCGGCTGCGCCATGGAGCAGCCATGCTTGGCCAAACTATCTGCTTTTTCGTTTCCTCTGATGTCACAGTGCCCCGGCAACCAATGTACTGCGATCTGTGTTGTTTTCTGCAACATGCGGAGTGTTTTCTGGCAGCTGTTTATTTCCTTCCCTTCTTGTGGCTTTGGGGAGGCGATCTCCTGAATCGCGGATGTTGAGTCCGAGAGGAAAACTACCTTCTTGGTGTTGGCCGACAGAAGAATCTTTCTGGCCGCTTCGCCGATGGCGGTCACTTCTCCTTCGAAGTTGGTTCCGTTTTTCCCCACTGCTATTGATTTTTGCCCAATTGAGGAGAAATATCCGGCTCCGCATGCGTCATGCATTGCCGATCCATCTGTGTACACACGCAGCCATTCGTCGGCCGGATACTTCTCGTTGATCATAGCTTCTGTTAGTACTTTGAGTTCGCAGATTTGGAATTTTACAAAATTAATAACTTTACACAGTACTTCTTCTAATTAGTAGAAATGCTTTATCATTTTCCAAAATTTCTGATAATTACAAGAAAATACCATTTTCGTCTCAATTTTTGCGAACGTTTTTACCCTAAGGTTTTACTGGTTATCCCATACATTATATATATATATATATATATATATATATATATATATATATATATATATATATATATATATATATATATATATAGCGAAGAAGGGAAGGGGCTCTAGCCTAAATCCGTCCCACTTTGAGGAACTGTTGCTCATAAAATACAACATAATATTATTATTCAATTAATTACCAGTGACATTCGGTTTCATACCACTTTAAATTGATTCTTGATTACCAGAGCCGCCTGCTGGCGAAACATGAAACTGCTACAAACTATAACAAGTTTTGTTAAGGAAAGTATGGCAATTGTTTTTCTACTGATAACGAACGTCCCTATCCATTTATACATTGTTAAACACAAACCGAAATTAGTACTATATTGTTATATAAAAACACATATTGACAAGATTTAATTATACTAGGCTTTGTAGTGGAACTGTTTTAAATATAAATATTTAACAGTTTTAAAATTCAAGAATGCGTAGTTGTTGTTTTACGTTAATGGTATCTATTTCAATGTCTTTATTTTGTAAAAATATTTTCGATAATATGCTGGACATTGGAGAGCCCATGATAAGATAAGATTATTAAAACATATGATCAAAATGGACACGGGTTTAGATATGTAGATGATGGATTATACATATCAAATAATAATGGTTTAAATATTGACCAAATATTAAAATGTATAAATAATATACACGAAAATATAAAATTTACTCATGAATTTGAATCAAAAAATAAACTAAATTATTTAGATATTACAATTACTAGAAATAATGAATCATTTGAATATAATATGCATAGAAAACCAACGCAGACAAATCAAATAATACCTAATTATTCAAATCATCCATACAACCAAAAAATGGCAGCGTTTTTATAATTTACTACATAGAATGCACAAAATACCAATGAGCTTAAATGGTCAAATAAAATAGAAAAATATAATATATCAAATTGGTTTAGAAAATGGATATAAAAGAAAAATTATAGATAAATTAAATAATAACATAATAAGAAAACAGAAACTCGAAAATAACTTTGTACCTAATAAGAGAGAAAATATTTGGACAACTTTTACATTCACTGGTAACGAAATAAATCCACGGCATATCTCCCCTTTGACTGCGCGGGGGCTCTGCCAACACAAGAGCTGAGGAGCCTGGTCGAGCACTGCGAGGCTGTGGATGAGGAGCTGCTGGTGGGGATGGATGCTAACTCCCATCACACTTCGTGGGGTAGTACAGGTACAAACACTAGAGGTGAGGAACTTTTAGCTTATCTTAGCTCTAAGAATCTACTAGTCCTAAATCAGGGGGAAGAGCCGACGTTTGTCACTAGGGCCAGACAGGAGGTCCTGGACATTACGGTGGCATCGAACCAGATGGCTAGGTATGTACTAAATTGGCATGTGTCGGATGAACCATCTTCTTCTGATCACAGACATATTAGGTATGATATCTCTCTAAATCCAGCCATGCTTCGCCCAACCAGGGATCCAAGAAGAACAGACTAGGACTCCTACAGGAGGGACCTGGGTGTTCGGATTGAGGAGGCTGGATTGGAGTATGGTGGGAGGAGAGAGCTAGAAGACTCTGCCACATTGGTTGGCGAGGCTATAATAGAATCCTTTACCGATAACTGCCCTCTCAGTGAGGGGAGGAAAGTAGGGGATCCGTCATGGTGGAATAAGAAGCTAGCCAAACTTCGGAAGACCACCAGGAGACTCTTTAATAGAGCAAAAAAGAACGGGGAGTGGGACCTGTATAGGAAAACACTAACCGAATACAACAGGGCAATTAGAGAAGCGCGCAGGAAGTCCTGGAAGGAGTTTTGTCATGAGATTGACAAAACTCGGGAAGGGGCACGACTGTATAAAGTACTCTCTAAGGACCCAGTTAACCCGGTGGGGATGCTAAGAACCCCACTGGGAAATATAACAAAAACGGCAGGGGAAACTGTGGAAGAATTAATCAGGACACATTTCCCTTCCAGTACCCTGAGGAAACTTGGGGGAGCAGACACTGAACCGGTTACCAAACTCTCCACAAGACGTGGTAAGAGGGAGGACTGGGAAGTGGCAAGGAGGATAGTAACTCCACAAAGGGTAAGATGGGCTATTGGCACTTTTAAACCCTACAAATCTCCAGGTCCAGATGGGATCTATCCTGTGCTGCTGTAGCAGGGAATGGATATGCTGGTGCTGGTACTTACTAAATTATACAGGCTAAGCATTGCTCTAGGGCATGTGCCGGCAGCCTGGAAATCTAGTAAGGTGGTCTTTATACCTAAGCCCACCGGTAACCAATCGGAAGGGAAAGGATACAGGCCTATCACACTCATGTCCTTTGTTCTCAAGGGACTTGAAAAACTGGTTGATAGGCACATTAGGGGGGGTGCTTTGGCTATCAAACCACTGCATTGGAACCAGTATGCTTACCAACCGGGGAAATCTTGCGAGGGAGCTCTCCATCAAGTGGTTGGTAGGATTGAGCAAATGATCGCTAAGAAAGGTTGTGCCATAGGTGCCTTCCTCGACATTGAAGGGGCTTTCAATAACCCCTCAGTGGAGACGATGGTAAGTGGTGCAAGACGTCATGGAGTGGATGCGACCACTTGTGGTTGGATAAGTTCCATGTTAACAAACAGAAGCATTTCTGTAGAGGTGGCAGAGGAGGTCAGAAGGGCGGAGACAAGTCTGGGCTGTGCACAGGGGGGGGGGGGCTCTCTCTCCTCTGTTGTGGTGCCTAGTGGTTGACAACCTTATTGAACTCCTGAATGAACAGGGGTACTTCTGTCTAGGATATGCGGACGACATAGTTGTCCTGATCCTGGGCAGATTCCCTGATACAGTCCTTGAGGTAATCAGAAATCCTCTACGACTGATTGAAGAGTGGTGTAAAAAGGAGAACCTTAGGGTAAATCCAAAAAAGACTGCTCTCATTAACTTCACCAGACAGCGAAAAGATCTGACGACCAGGATGCCCCGCTTGTTTGGTGAATACCTTGAGTTTGTGGGGGAGGTGAAGTACCTGGGAGTTACTCTGGACAGGAAACTCACCTGGAATCCACATCTTGAAAGGACAGTTAACAGGGCCAAAAGGGCACTGATGACTATGAGAAGAATGGTGGGTAAGAAATGGGGACTAAAGCCATCAATGATGCACTGGATGTATCTGAGGGTGATAAGACCTATGATTACCTATGGAGCTCTGGTGTGGTGGACAAAGGCCAACCAGGCACAGACAAGAGCTAAACTGAGCTCTATCCAGAGATTGGCCTGTCTGTGCACACTGGGAGCGATGTCAACTACACCAGGTGCAGCAATGGAAGTAATGCTTAACCTCCCTCCCCTTGAGCTTGTCCTTAGGGGAGAGGCGAGGCTAGCGGCATGGAGATTGCGCAACTCGAGCAACTGGGCTAACCTCCCAGATGTCTCGGGACATATGAGTATCGAGTGCGTGGTCAAAGAACCCGTCTTGGAAATGGGCAGCGACCACATTACTCGAATGTTTGCACCTGACCAGGTCCACCAAACTGTGATGGAATGGTCAGGGACATTAACATCGGGAGCTCAGATCTGGTACACAGATGGCTCCAAGATGGACTTCGGCACTGGAGCGGGGGTGTATTGTAGAAACCCAAGGGTAGAACTAGTTTTTTCCTTGGGGAGGCATACCTCTGTCTTTCAGGCCGAAGTATATGCTATAAATGCCTGTCTGGGAGAGATAGCGAGAAGGGAAACACATGGGGCCCGGATTGCTATTTTCTCCGACAGTCAGGCAGCAATTAAGGCACTAAACGGACACGTGGTCACCTCGGCCATAGTCAGGGAGTGCCTAATTAACCTACAAGCTCTGGCAAGGCACAATCAAGTCAAGATTGGTTGGGTGCCAGGGCATAGGGGAATACTTGGAAATGAAGCCGCAGATGCGCTGGCCAGGGAGGGGTCCTCGACTCCCCTGATTGGACCGGAACCTGCGGTGGGTATTTCCAAATCCATGGTCAGGATGACAGTGCGAAGGTGGATGGCTGAAAGACACTGTGAGCACTGGATCAGGGCCGAAGGGATGAGACACAGTAAGCTAACCCTTAGGAGACCTTCCTTGGGGCTGCAGAAGAGTCTCATCTATCTGTCTAGGCAGGAATTAAGGATAGCCACAGGACTACTCACGGGACACTGTGGACTAAGGAAACATTTGCATAAAATGGGTATCTACAAGGATGAACCAGTGTGCAGATTGTGCGGGCAGGAACAGGAGACTGCCACACACATTATTTACAGATGTGGAGTACTTGCTGAGAGGCGCTTCAACCTCTTTGGTGATGGAACGGCTTTGGTGGATGCTGAAGGTAAAACTCTAGTCAGGAAACTCCTAAACCTGGTAAGAGGGAAGGGGTTATTTGACTAGATCAGGGAGGTAAGTACAATATACCTTAAGGTAGCAGTGCTTCGGGCAATTCAAACCCGCTCCCAAGTTAAAAAAAAAAAAAAAAAAAAAAACGAAATAAATAAAATTACAAGATTATTTAAAGAAACAAATTTACAAATTACATATAAAACTGATAATAAAATTAAAAATTTAATAAACAATAACAAAAATCAAAATAATATGCACGAAAGAAATGGAGTATATAATATAAAATGTCAAACTTGTAATAAATTATATGTAGGGCAAACAAAAAAGAAATTAAAAGAAAGATACGAAGAACATTTAAACGCTTATATCAAACCAAACATATACAAATCAAATTTAGCTACGCATTGTATTAATAATGGACACGAGTTTCCGGAAATAGAAAATATGAAATTAATAAAAGAATTAAATAAAGGATTAAAAATGAATATATTTGAAACATTGGAAATTTATAAGCATAAAGTTAAAGACAAATTAATTGATGAATAAATTCAAGTGAGATCAAGGCACCAAACTATTTATAAGGTCATTGATGTTATAGAAGAAATTACATAAAGTGCAATACTTATAAACATATGGTCGTTTGTAGCACATATGATTTAATATTGTAAAAATATTTTATTAGATAATTATTTTCCTGAAGATGCTGGTACTACAGTATTTTATCGGCGAAAAGCTTTGAATAAATATATTCATTAAAAGTATTCTTGTTTTTGAAATATTTTTAATTTATTAATTATATATATATATATATATATATATATATATATCAAAACCAATAAGGTATTTATACACAAGAAATATTTATTAATTTGAATAAAAAATTATAAATAATATTCGTATTTGAATACTTAGTTGTTTTCATAATTATACAAGAAAACATTATTTGTATGTTCATAATGTATTCCTTCACGGATGGAAAAATATGGTGAATGGTTATTATCTGGAGTACATCCTTCATTCTGCAGTCCATAGAATCGCAGTTCTGACGATTCGTTAGAATCTCATCCAGCATTCACGAGATGAACCCAAAAGCAGTTCATTCGCTCTTCAACTCTTGCTGAGTTCACCTCGTCAGTGCTAGATGAGATTTTAGTGAAACGTCAGAACTGCGATTTTATGCACTTCAGATTGAACGACAGTATTCTTGATAATAACTATTCATCAACACCATCATCATCATATTATATATATGTGTGTGTATGTGTGTGTGTGTGTGTGTGTGTGTGTGTGTGTGTGTGTGTGTGTGTGTGTGTGTGTGTGTGTGTGTGTGTGTGTGTGTGTGTGTGTGTGTGTGTGTGTGTGTGTGTGTGTGTGTGTGTGTGTGTGTGTGTGTGTGTGTGTGTGTTACATAACATATTTTAATTTATCTATCGTTAAACTCTATCGTTAATTTAAATAAGTCATGTAATTAAAATTCGTAAGTGTAAGCCCAGCCACTAAAGAAGGCGACATGGTCGTCGAAACTAGTTTGGTTCGATAAAATATGTACTGATTAATCAGATTTTAGTACTAGAGTATTGTATACATGATAATGACAATAAAATAAATCACAACTATCTATATATAACGCATACGTGCGTGTTTGTGTGCGCGCGCTCGTGCGTAAGTGTTTTAAGGTGAAAACCGCATGATAATATCGTATGATATCATAGAGCGGGCTACACGGGTTTTTCATACGTGACGGCCTTGTTTATAAAATAAATGTGTGAAATATTTTTTTTTTATGTTTTATTATTATTTTCTCGGTTTTAAAAGTATTATTTGTTATTACCAAAAATAGAAACTTTATGAACAAATACATGCTTTCAAGCCCAATTCCCATAACTATTTCCTCGGTCTATTACTACTTTATTTCTCTATTCATGTAACATAACTGTTATAAAATAATGTAACACGTTTATCATCTGTAAAAATGTTACAGATGTAAGAGATCTGAACATTTTTAGCAGTGAAGGAAGAAACGTTAAAATAATTATTTCAAGGCAAGTTTTTTGTTTACATTTGAACGAATTATAGCTTCTCTTTCTCTCGCTCCCCTCCCCAGTGAGCGATAATCCCTTTTAAGTTGAGTACTTTTATAAATCTTTTCAGACAAAGTGGTTAACGATTTGTGCGGAAGGACGAGTCCTTGGATTGGCGACGACAGTTTTTGATTTCTCCTTGAAACAGGATGTGGGTCATGCATCAGGCGGCAAATTAGGGAGTTGAAGGACGCGTCCCCTTTGACCTTTCCTTGCTTCTCGCGTCTGGAAAATAGTAGAATTTGTATAGCATATTCATGACCATATTAGATGGGTAACACTGAGCCAGAACTTTTCCTTTGCTTGGTGATTTCTCTAATATTATTGTTAATATAATTAATTTTATATTCTTTTATAAATTGTATTTAAAAAGTTACAATTTAGAAATATAAATTGATATTTTTTAAAATTTTTAAAGGTGTTTTCATAACTTTTTTAATTACATTTTGTAAAGAAACATTTTACGTACTCTTCTATTTAATTACGTATTCACGTTCCTAAATATTGTGTGTGTATGTGTGCGTGCGCGCGCGCGTGTGTGTGTGTGTGTGTGTGTGTGTGTGTGTGTGTGTGTGTGTAAGTGTGTGTGTGTGTGTGTGTGTGTGTGTGTGTGTGTGTGTGTGTGTGTGTGTGTGTGTGTGTGTGTGTGTGTGTGTGTGTGTGTGTGTGTGTGTGTGTGTGTGTGTGTGTGTGTGTGTGTGTGTGTGTGTGTGAGTTTGTGTTTGTTTGTTTGTTTGTTTGTTTCTTTGTTTGGGTTTGCTCATTTACTAGAGTAAACTTTACATGCTAGTGCTTTTGTTATGTTACAAAATGTATTTTAAATTGATTAATTTTAATTTCTTTTTATTATTATTAAATGAATTTATTGTTGGATGCCAAATCTATATTTTGAACAAACCAAAATTAATGAGAGATTTTCTGAACCTAACAAACAAAAAAACTCCTTGTTTGCTTATCAAATTGAACTTTAATTAACTACAAAAAATTAACTACTAATTTACATTTTAAAATCGTAAAAGTTGATTCATGGTCAGCTAGTTTCAGCGGTAAAAGCACTCTTTAGATTTTAATAGTTGTTAGTCTTAATCGAATAATATTTTAAAACCTATGATAAATTTTATTTCTATGCGTGAGGCTACTGTGTTAAGGCTTGCGTTTTGTGTATTAGTTACTATACCCATTTCCTGAATTTACTTGTTAGCTTTTAATTTTTAATTTATACAAATTTTATTTATAATAATTAATTAACAAGTACTTAAGTAGAATTGAAGTAGCTTAGGCGAGCCTAGAGTTGCAAGTCGGCTTTCGAGAGCTCATGAATTACCGTGCTCTCATTTTCGAACTTTGTAGAAGACTGCAGGTTCTTGTATTAGGCAAGTGTGTGAGAATACCGATGCTATATGGTATAACGAAACTCTTCTATTTTCGGTTTCACTGCACTGTGGGTTAGTTTCGGTCTATCTTTGGGTTAATTTTATCTATTGAGTTGAATTATTTATAATTTTTAGTGTTATTTGTACTTGTTTGTCTATTATATTATCTTTACCTTTATAAATTTATATTTGTCAATGACAATCTGGAAACAACTACAAACGTATAAACACAAAAATGATATAGCAAACAAACAAGTACAAATAAAATATTATAAATTATTATTCAACCTAATAAACAAAATTAACTCCAAGACAAACCAAAACTAACCCACAGTTCAGTGAAACCGAAAATAGAACAGTACCGTTATACCACGTAACTATGGAATTCTCACACACCGCCTACTACAAGAACCTGGAGTCTTCTACAAAGGTCGAATATGAGAGCATGATAATTGACAAGCTCTCGAAAGCTGACTCGCAAATATACCAAGTACATTAATGTGTAAGTAATATATACATATATACAACGAATGGAACACTGTTTAACCTGAACACCATCAGCTGCTGGCCTATTAAATTCATTAAGTTGAATCGTAAGACGTGAAGCTATAAGTCAGAAATCAATTGGACCGAATGAATCATCAGAATGCAAGATTTATTACTGATGATTTGTCTCTTTGCGCAGTGTGTAATAAGAATGTTTAACATGGGCAGTAAAACATACGCTGGAGAAGCGGTAGATGAAGATTTCGGCATCTGTGGTGGAATAAGTTTGATTAATCGCCCCTTTTATACTTTTGAGCTTAACAAATTAACGACTTTCCGAAACATAAATTTACTTAATTTATGAAAAACATCCTGAGACTTGACACACGCCGCTGTCGGAGGATTAAATAGCGACATTATTATTATCAAAAAATATAATTTAAAATATCCGCCTTTTAAAAGAATTCTGACAAGTAATCCTTCTCGGACCGTGGGCAGTGTGCGTACACTTTCTATAAATATAATAAATATGGTGATATGTTTTCTTGTAATATAGTTAATAAATTAAACACATTTCAAAAACAAGAAGAATAATATATGCTTTAAAAGTATTCTTGTTTTTGAAATGTTTTTAATTTATTAACTTTCTATAAATATATAATAGAAATAGATTTGAAATATTTACCTGTTGCTGGTAGTCTTTATATCAATATTATCTCTGGACCAGTGGTTTCTTGGTCCAAGAAAGGAAAACACCACGCCTAAATCGTGTTACTTCTCTAGGTTTAAATCTAGGGGTTAATTTTCACAAGTGCTGAAAAACAAGTATAAAATAATTGGCGTGCCCGAGGATTGAACCCAGGACGTTCAGGTTAATAGTTATGCGTTCTAGCCATTAGACCACACAGGCACCGTATAAAAGATAACGGCCAAAACTTAAAGTATAGAAAGTGAAGAACTTTTGTATCGTGCGGATAACTTCACCGTGCACTTGGCCTTAAGAGATCGCCTTCAGTAGCCGAGGTGAGAGGTAGAGGGTCAGTTTAAATAGGCTTACTTTCCTGCAAACATGGTAAGAATTGTCAAAACACTCACTTGCATGAGACGATCGATATTAGATAAATTCGATGATAAATTATCTTCGGTATGATATAACAAACAATCTTGAAATATGTATAGACATATCGGATGCAAGAACTGTTGATGTACAGAACATCAATATGTAACACGTTTTCAGAAGTGGTAGTCCACGAGAAATCTCGTGCGATCTCTCAGGGCCAAGTGCACGGCTACGTGGTCCGCACTGTAATAAATCGGGAATATTGACGATGACGACAACGATGATGACGATTGTGATGTATATGATGACGATGAGTAAATCTCAATATTATCATCCTATTTCACTCTCCTTTCACTTATCATTATACAGTACTTATAAATCTTTTACTCAAGTAATACCTCTTTATTTCAATATTTTTTATTCTAAATTACCAGTATGTAATTTCTATTTGCTGAAAATTACGTTATTCAACGTTGCAACTTTGGAAGCGTGTTACAATAAATGTTGTTACGCTAAATCCTATTTCTCACTGCTTCACAGATTCAAACTTGCATTACTATTCCACCAGCATGTCTTACAAGGAATCTGTTTTAGAAGGCACCGCCGCGAGGAACACGAAACTTATGGTAATCGCGCCAAGTTAGTTGCTAAGCGGTTTCCTCTCGTCGACCTTTCCCTCCTTTTCCTGCATAATTTCTGCAGCCGATATTTTATTTTACAATTTCGTCTCGTTCAATAGCGATTTTCTAAAATCGCCGAAGTAAAATCTGCTTTTAACGTGTTTTTTTTAAATATCTTATTTTTGTTTTGCGAAAAAATCCTTCGGCTTCTTTAAAAAAAAGAAGTCTATTAGTAAACAAACAAACAAAATACGATGAAAACAGTGTTTTACAATTAATGCAAACACACACCCTCAATACCAGGTACAATCAATAACTAAATTATCAAAGTTATACAACAATTAACCAATTAAAATTATTATCCTAAACCCTTATGTATGATTCGATAATCATTTAGGCCTACGTCATCGGAGATACAACTACAAAGAAGTTACAAAAGCAACTAACAATTCTTGGAAATTCTTCTTCAATTATTTTTATTAGTTCACACTCCCCTTATGTATATCTGGGGACAATTTTCAATCGTTATAAAATACATTTTATTCGTTCACTCAACATCAAATGTATTTTTTGCATTTGTAGTGGACGACAATTGATGTTATTACAGTTTTGTTCAAATATTAATTCATTAATTAAAGTTAATTAATTAATTTTAATTTTATATGGGACAAAAACTTTTCACAGATGAGGCAAGGTATGCAATTTAGTTATTTCATTTTATAACATTATTTCATAAAACAGCTGATTTAGGGTATCTTATAGGTTATGTGATGGAACAGCTGTTTTAACGAATAGGTTATGTTACTTTATTTATATTACCTGTAATTATATAATAAAAATTACCTAAAATAATATTTTTTTTTGTTGACCTATGTATAAATTGACATTAAAATGTTTTGCTTATATTACTTGTTTTAATATAAATAAATGAAATATCTTAACCACAAAATCGTTTTATTTAAACGGTAATGTACATTTTAGTCCCAAACCAATCATCTTCAGAGGAAATTGTTATAAGAATAATCCTTTTTCGGATGACATGATCATCGAAATGTAGGCCTACATAAGGGTTAAATCTGCATTACTTTAATAATTGGTTATTTAGTTCTGTTAATTGTAATCATTGTAAACGAGCAGTAGTGTCTTTCGTGTAGTTAGAAATGTTGTTACTGTCCTAAAGCCGTAAAGCTATCCTTTATGACGAATGTTGAGGCTAATATCACTTGTGGGGCAATGTGGAGAAAATGATAAAAAACTGAATTAATTTAAACTCTTAAACTACACTGTTCTTAGAAATTTTAAAGTTGTAGTACATGTCTACTTTGTCAGAGTATGGCAGATGCACTTTTATATCTTAATAATAATATACTACAAATATAATTGAAGAATAATAAATTAACAAATAATCGAAATTAGGTTTTCCAATCTATTGTAAAAACCCATCCTTCAATAGCCAAGTTCTAGTCTTCCGCTTTTGTCATCTCTCCGTCGCTTCTTATTCTTAGTCCGCGGACATAAAGAAAGCAACTGGTGATCGCAACGCAATGTAAACTTGAGTTGCTAATAGAAAAGTTGCTAGTCGATTTACACGATTGTTCATATAAAGTTGCTAGTTTAGTTGTCAGTGATGTCGTCGTCAGAGGGAGATTGTCTATATTTTAAGAAAGAAACTACAAAATCGTTACAAAAAAAGACAATTCAGTGCAAGCCTACACCTCTACACGTTATTCATGCGAGACAAAGTCAATATTAAGCTGTGCTAAATTCACGAAATTACCCAGACCAATTTTCTAATTATTATCGTATGAGCATTGGCAGTTACAAATACCTTTTAGTCGTAAAGTAATGTATTATAGAAAATCAAGAAAAAAACAAATAATTGGTGAGAAAGATGGAGAAATAAATTTCAGCTGGAGAAAGATTAACAATAACACTCAGATAAGGTTAATTGCTCATTTATGTATTTATTTTTATGTATAACTGCAAAACTTAAAATAACGTTACATTACAATAAATAAATATTAGTTTTTAAACAAATGAAATTTTATAGTTCAAGTGCCGATTTAATATATTTCGAACAAATTGTTGGTAATCATTCCTATCATCTTAAATTGTTGGATACACTAATCATGACCAGAATCAGCAATATTTTGTTTTTCTGACATGATATACCATTATAATAAAACACTACTCAAAGAAACAAAAATACAAATAAAAATTATTATCATTTAAATACGGTATCACTCTTGAGAAACGAACACACAACACAGCAAATACTGCTGGCAACTGAGAAACGAGTTTACAGCATGGCATGACTGGAGCAACCCTAGTTTCTGTGTCACTCGCTAGTCGCGTTGGTATCACTTCTCTATGAATATGTACATGCAACTCCGTATGCTGTGAAAAGCAACTCAAGTTTGCGTTGCTGCCGTCACCAATTGCCTTATGTATGTCCGCGGCCTTAACCAATACAAAAAATTTGGTCTGTGTAATTTCGTGAATTTTGCACAGCAATATATTGACTTTCTCTCACATGAATGACGTTATAGAGGTGTATGACTAAACTGAATTGTCTTTTTTTTGTAACGTTTTTGTAGATTCTTTTTTAAAATAAAGTCAATCTTCCTCTGACGACGACATAACTGACAACTAAACTAACAACTTTATATGAACAATTGTGTAAACCTACTAGCAACCTTTCTAGCAACTCAAGTTTACGTTGCGCTGCGATCACCAGTTGTTTTCTCTACGCCCGCGGCCTTAATCGGGTATTAAATTGCCCAATTTAATAAATCTGTATTTATGGTTGACTTTAAAGATTGTATTTTTATAAATAATACTTTACATTTTCTTGTTAAATATATTTAAAATAAAATTTCCGTTTTTTCCGTTTGTATCCGAAAACTTGTTTTCAAATTTAGAAACAGTCCTTGAAAAGGTACACAAACATTACGAAAGGAAAAAGTTAAATATTAATTGAAGGTTATGCGAACCTGTTGGGATATATGTGAACTAGGGGCATGGTAAATGCGTCTACGAAATTGTAATTGGTAGAGTTTTACTTCTACTAAAACAAACAACTACAGTATTATAAAAAAAAATGTTTTTAAAGTAAATTGCTACTGAGGTCAACAAAGAAAAATTGTATCATTGTTTGCTTATTTTAAGTTTGTTTCTTTTTTTATTCTTTACATTCATTTTTAACCATAATGTATTATTAATGATATTGCGTGATAACAATAACAGATTAAGGTTGTACAATTCATATACATCTTTGAGAAATAGATGTATTAGAAAGTTGGCCAAAGCTCGCTAGACTCCAACACGAAGGTTCAAAGTTCGGATTCCGATAGGCCCTCCAAATTTGTATAATTTAATTATTCAATATATATTTGCAAAAAATTTAGTAACATCAATTGTTATCTACTAAAGGGTTTAAAAAATTTTATTTGAACTTGATTGGATGAATAATAACGTATTTTATTAACGATTGAAAATTTGTACAAGATATATAGTATGGCCTACTATTGGCCTTCTGCCAATTTTTCTTCTTATCCTTTGTACATTTCCAGCAATTCGTCTAAAATGATTTAAATGTAGTTCAGTCTTTATGTACAAAAAAAACATTTTATTAACATCGTTAAAAATTAAAACAGTTCACTCAAAACCTCACTTCACGGTAGTTTATTAAAAAAATACAGTCTTTATATATAAAGCCGTTATCGTCGTCGAAACTAGTCTGTATGTTTTAATAAACTAGTGTGTAGATAGATTTTGAGTAATCTGTTTAAATTTTTACCGTACTTAATTGACCCCAGTAGTTAGTCTCTAATTAACTTCAACATTTATGTTAAACAAGACTGCTGTATTTTCTTTCTGATGTAATAATGTTAATAGAT
This sequence comes from Prosapia bicincta, assembly GCA_036971475.1. Classification (NCBI taxonomy): domain Eukaryota; kingdom Metazoa; phylum Arthropoda; class Insecta; order Hemiptera; family Cercopidae; genus Prosapia; species Prosapia bicincta. The sequence goes on from JBAIZL010000002.1 coordinate 263,252,744, forward strand.
TCAAAGGAGTATTCGAAATCTTAACATATGTCGAGTTACGTGGTACTGGCACTGAACTGTGACGTTATAACAAACCTATGGTAATTTTCTAAAGCACATTGGCTTGATAACTCTTTGATAAAGAGCATCCCCTAAACTAACCCCTGTTTATTAATTGGCCGCTTTGATTAGCGTCAAATGGTGCTATGTACATTACCTGGCTGTACACCGCCCGTCTAAAATGTTACGCCTGATGAGATGTTAAAGCAGTGATTAATTTTGTCACTACCAGTTAACCTTCACAGATAATAGATTTGTATGTGATTTATTACAATCAGTAGACTACACTAACAGATACGTTACATGTTTTGGACGAGTGAGCGAATTATCATTGTGTTTGTCACAAGTTGTTTTTATTCTTTCTCACGATCTCTTCAAAACGGTTTATCGGATGGGCTTTAATTCGATGAATGTATCTGACACGATAGTACATATTCACTATAAGAAATGGAAACTGGAATAAAAATTCTTAAAAATTAGACGATATGAAGTAAAATATATAATAAACACTTATATTCGAGCTGGCTTGTAAGTTAAGGTTATAAACACAAGAGATATATAGGCTACGACTCACAATTATGAAACTTCAATCTCAAAACGCGTTTCAATGACATTATCAGTGATTCTATCACAAACATATAGTAGCTTTAATTAAAGAAATGGAATATAACCTATAATATTTTAAGAAAAGTTACACATTTAAACATATTTAAATTATTGTTAAAATATTATAGGTTATGTTCCATTATTTAATTACAGTTATATGTTTGTGATAGAATCACTGATGACGGTGACATAATGTCATTGAAATGCGTTTGAGATTAAAGTTTTATATTTGTGAGTTGTGTATATTTATTGTGTTTAAAATAAATTATGTTTATATTAATTACTGATGAGACCACGCCCGCCTTCCACAGCCATTTTCACCACGTCAGATTGAGCGTTTCAGGGGCTGAGATTCTCTGACACGTTCAGCCAATATTATTATGAAAAACAAGAGAGGTAGCGCAGATAACCGCTGTATTAGATTACTTTTTACATTAAAAAAACGAAATATATAAGTTTTTTTTTAATACTTAAAATTGATTGGCTACTTGATAAATTATATTCAATTTTTTTTTATTATGGAAAGAAATTGAAAAATTGTGTTACTTTTTGGTAAAGATTTTATTGTGTCCAAGTCAAACTAAACGCCATGTATTGCTTTGTGTAAATTTTCCCCTCAAAAATCTCCCCCTTAATTCTTCATCTGTGCTTGAATACTCCATTCAGCTCCTGCGATCGCGCTTTTTCTATTTTCCCTTTGCTAAGAAGTTAGGATTCTCATTACAATGGCTCGTTTTTATATTTATATAAGGAGTTGTGTATACTAATGTTACTGACGAAAACCAGTAGCTCTGAGTAAACCAGTTATAGTAATAAATGATGGTGTTTTAGATTGCACAGTACACAACAAAGGGAGAGACAGAGAGATTTATCTGTTTATTGTTTACCCTAGCTTCTCCAACAATGCCTCATTCAGTTTGGTATTGTAATAATTCGCTAATTAATATAATGTCTTCGGAACATTTATCACAGATTCGGTTCTCAGTCAGTTGCCTAACAGGCTATTGCAGTGGAAGAGGACGTCTCTCCGTCTGGCGTCAAGGCTCTTATTAATTGTCACGCTGTTTACCAGTTTCCTTGGAACAGAAAAACGACTTTTATAAATCAATTCAAATGGTCGAAGTAATAAATATGGCATTGCCCGCCACCGTTCGCAATATTCTTTGTAGAAGCCGTATTCACTCCCGAAATAATTTAATTGCAAAGGGCTAACGGATCACTAAAAAATAAACATTAACTTAATTATAAATTATTCGTTACACTTTTATACCAAATAATACTTTAGAGGTAATTTCTTTTAAAATAAAACAAAATGCAAATTTAGGTCAATTTTTGTCTTCAATTATCATTAATTATAGAAATTAATAAGACACTTGTAGGCCTACGTAAGTTAGTATGTTACGCTTGCATAACCGAGTCTGAGTTGATAGTGGGACACCTCTCCCGAAACGCCGGCCCTCAATAATAAAACATTAAAGTAAATTCCTAATTAAGTTAACAAAGAAAATTTTTATTTTAGTTTCTTTTCATTTTATAATTACAATTAATATAAATATGTATAGGACTATACATATACCAGAATAACAATAATAAGTGGTAAAATAGAAAGCGAATTTCCTTGCAGATTTCCATTTTCCTTTCTATGTATGGTGTTGGACTATTATTTTTGTTTGTTATTATTTATACGTTTTATTTGTTTTCGTCGCTTGCATTGTGTTATATGCTTTTCGCTTTCCTTTCGTATTGTCCGTTTGTGAAGCAAGGATCGATACTGTTAATCCATTTTTTTTTTGTTTATTTTATTCTTTTCATTCATTTTTAATCCTAGAGCATTATTTATGATATTGTGTAGTAACCATGGCAACAATTTAAGGTTGTACCATGGATGCTTAGACAAGAACCAAATGGGGGCAAAAGAAAAATTCATATACATTTATGAGAAAAACATTTCTAGCTATGGGAAAGTTGGTTCAGTGCCAAAGCACTAGACTTCGAATATAAAGATAGTCAGTTCAAATCCTACCTACACCCCCAAATTTTTATAATTTATTTATTGAATAAATATTTGAAAAAACTGCAATAGCATCAGTTTTCATCCACTGCAGTTTTAAAAAATGAATAGAAACGTATTTTACTAACGATTGAAAATTTGTACAAGATATAGGCCTATATCACGAGAGTGAGCTATTAGAAGGTATTGAAAAAATAAGTGAAAGTGAACATACTTGCATATGTACAAGTGTTTTAGTTAAAAACTAGTAGCTCAATTGAAAATAGAATCAAACTATAGTAATAAATTAAAGGAAAAATAAAAATGTATACAAAAAGATGAAGAAGGCTCTAATAATAAATTCTATGAAAACAAAGAAAGTTTCAACTCTTTAGGGTCCCCTACATCTTTTGTAATTATGTGTTGTTTCTTGAATGTTTTTCTAGGATTAAATATAAGACATCAAATTTGTTGTGTATTTTATTGGTTCCGAATAATGTTATATCACTGAAAAAATACATTTATTGAGTTGGAAACCTATTAAACTGAAAACACGTTTACTTAATTGGCTTCCATTGCTTGGTGGGAGATCTAATCACAGTACATTCAACTATATTTTAGGTTAATTTATGGATTTGTTCTTTCCTTGTACATTTAGAGAATTATGACCTGTATTATCATAGCCAAAATGAAAATTAAAATAATATCAATGTAAACTGTCTTTAAAACTGAATATTCATATTCAATACAATATTCATTTTTTGATAAACATTTACTTTCTTCAAACATTTGTGAGACTGTTTGGAAATTAGTAAATACGAAATAATAGTTTTATTTGTGCAGCTTTTTCAGGTTTACCGTATAATTAAATGTATATTGCTACCATCAAATTATTTACGCAATTTATCGGCGGTAGTAATTCGTTTTATCTATCTATCATAAATAAAATTTGTTTAAAATTATTAGCTCTTAGCTTATTTAGTGAAAAGGGGTTGTATTGATTTTGGCGGTGTAGGAGTAAGGATTAAGAGTTAAAAGTAGCAAGTGCTGACAACTGGCGTCAGTTTACACAACTAACAAACAGCTGATAGCATTTACCTGTTTTTTGATAACGTTGTCGTGTTTCACAGCTGCAGTGTCTGTAGCCGATAGTGAAAGTTTTAAAAGTTTATTAATTAATCTATTAAGGTAAGAGTTACCTGTATGTTGAACATTTGTAATTCTAGTTAAATCACTATATCATTGGTTATAAACGTAAATAAATAAGGTAGTAAAAGTTCTGTGTTTAGTTGTACACAATTATAACCTATTACCCGGTTGTTTTGTTTTGTAGATGAAATATCATAACACTTTATAATGTTATAAAATGTTGTTTGGAGCAATTTACTTTTGATGCAAGTAATCCTTATTTATAAAGCTGAGATAATGGTTTTTATTTGGATTTAATAAATATAAAAACTTTTTATTTGGACTTAAAATTGTTAAAGACATCTGTTAAATTTTGCAATATATTAGATTGTTCACTTTCTAAGATATTAAAGCAAAAAATTCAAATTTATGTGTCAGCAACATAATCCATCACATGAGGCAATCACGATTAATAAATATTTTTTTTTAAATACGTTGTTGTTGGTTCAATAATATTAAAATACCAGAAGTATTCCAATGTAATATGTCTGCATTAATCTTGCATCCATTCCTTTGTTTATTTACCTGTTAAAGTTGCTAGGTTAGGAATTACATCAAAAATGAATGATCGTTTAAATAAAATATTGGGTTCAATAATGTTTTAAATTTAACCTTTTTACCTAAGCAACTATAGGTTTTATTCATTCACTATAATTATATATTTTTTCAATTCAACAGCATTTTATTCAAAAATTTTTTTAATATTTATTTGAAAAGGATTCCCATGTGGAAGAAATCAGATCAACATACTTCATACATATTACATTAGTGAAAAGTGCTTATGTGTTGCTAACAATTAATTTCACTATATTTAAAAAGTACTTAACTATGTGAATACGTAATAGCTTACTTACTGACACGTTTCAAAACATTCGTTGAATTAATTTTAATCAATTTAAAATGCTTCATTTCCTACTAACGAACCATTTAAATCAATTATTGTTTTCATTTCTTGAAAAACTATTATTAATAACAACTACAAGAGAAATGCTTGGGTTTATAAAATTAAATAGTTTGCCTGGGTCAAAACAATTTCATTTTCTACAATTTAGAAATGATATATACACTGCAAAAGGTTAGGTAAGAATAAAGTTTTTTAGAAACTTTTAGTTCTGTGACTTAGTCAATGTTTGCAACATTTCTTTTAATTTATTTTTCTTGGGTTCTGAAATGCATTCTGAATATGAGAACTTAACATTGTTAAATATTCATGATAATTACTTCTATTTATAAAATAACTGAAATTTGAATTTTATAAGAACAAAAAGTGTTTAAAAGTTGTTGATCTAAAATGAGAGATATTTCTTTACAGTGTCTAACATGTAAAGGACACCAAGAACCTAACATTTCTTCATTTTATTCACATTATTACCTGAGAATAAATATATTTTATAATCAGTAAAGGGTTAAGTTTACAGCAGGTCTTTAAGCCTGGTAAATGGGTAATCTGTTTAAAGTTGGTTTTGTAAACAGTATTTAGATTTAGTTACTGTCTCAACATTTGTTTTTGAAACATAACATTGTATGATTTGCTTTCATTATAAATTGGCTATTCAGTATTATAGTTTCGAAGAGAATATTCAGGGATAATATTGTAAAATCATTTAGAAGAAATATTGTTTTAAACTCACTAAAATATTAATCAATGGCTTTGAAATAGAAAAATGTCTAACACGGCTTATGTAAAAAAGTATAAACAGTCAAGAACATTCATCATACTAGTTGTATAGGAATGAGTCTGTGGCAGGGTAGGGATGTGGTGTTGTCAGTTTGAACACATGACAGTCAACCCGCCACTGCCAGCGACTATTACCGTCAAGAGTAGCTAGTTGCTAAAAGCATTCATTAACTTACAGATTTGTTAAAAAAATTTTCCCTAAAAAATTTAAATGATTTTACAAAGAAAAATTTACTTTGACAGTAATATGATGAGTGTTTCACTTTCACACTCATAAACAAATTTATTTCATTTACACGCATTCCTCAAAAATATGGATTAAATATATACACTCTCACCATTAAATATCTACATAAAATGTGTAATTTATTATATAAATATATATATTTATATATATAAAATATAATAAAATTCTATATAATGAAATTCTATAAATAATGGGTACATATATATATATATATATATATATTCTTGTATTTGAATAACCTGTGTTGTTTTAAATTATTAAACAAGAAAACTTATTTTATATTTACATATATATATATATATATATTGTTTTAAATATTGTTCTGAAATGTATATATTTAAGTATCATTTCACTATATTTAAATCAATATCTATCATTTAATATCTAAAATATTTATATATGGATATATATTTTAGATATATATTTATATATCTATATTCAATCTATATTATATATATATATATATATAATAGTTATTAATATTATAAATAATAATATTCAATAACTATTATATATATATCCCCATTTGTTGATTCCATCTTCGCGTGAGCTACTAGTAATCACTTACAACTTTTTTAAAAAAATGTTTTAACTTGCCTATAGTAGCACTTACTTTTTTTGTTGAGGACGGCCGTTTCGGGAGATGTGTCCCTTTGTCAACTCAGACCGTAACTGATCTCAAGGTTTACGTAGGTTAGGGTGGGGTGGGATATTTTGTGTGTATTAGGAGTTATGATGTCAAAAAGTGCGTGTGAGTTGTAATGTAATTGTGTATTGAGTATGTGTGTAGGGTGTAGTTTGAAGTGCCTATATATTTCGTATTGTTCGGTTGTGTAGCGTTGATTATTTCTGTGTTGTTTATGAAGAATTTGTAAGTTAGATGTTATGTCTGTGTAGTCGTGTTTTGTGGAGTTGAGATGATCGGCGAAGTTTGATTGGTAGTTATTGTTTTTTAGTGCTTTTATATGTTCTTGGTAACGTGTGTGAAATGACCTCCCTGTCTGGCCTATGTAAAAACTGGGGCATGAACTGCAAGTTAGTTTGTAAACTCCAGTGGTGTTGTAAATGTCGTTGATTTTGCTGTTGGGTTTAAATTGTTTGTTGAGAGTGTTGTGTGTGGAGTGTAAACACTATTTATTTTTAGAGAACTATAGTGTTCCTCGGTTTCTTATAATTATGATGTTATTTTGATGATCTTATTTGTTTATTAAAAATTTCTTCCTCTGGGCGCCGCAATTTGTAAATCATGCTATGTGATTTCCTTGTTGGCCTTAATGTTAAATTTAAAACTAGGTCTATTAAATTTGATTAGTTCAAGGCTTTCTAATTTGCATATAATTATTTTTTTTTTACCTGCAGTTTCTGTGACTGTATTATTCTTTAGCTCTGTAATCATTTAGATATAAACAATGTCAATTTCATACTGAAGGATTGGAAAATAAGGCTTTCATCTCAGATGTAATGAAATACAGTAATTGTACATTTTATTGTTTATTACATTTACAGATAATGATTATTCTTGTTTCTATTAAACATTTTTAATTATCTATTTCTAGATCTTAGATATTAAAATATTGCTCATAAGTAATAAGAAAACCAATTTAGAAACAAAACAGCACCATCCAACTTTATTGTTTCTGGGTTGCAATTTATGTACAGTCATACATTTTTTTTGTAGTACAGTCATACGTAAAAAAATATGTCAAAAACGAAAATCATATCTAATAAAACATTTTTACTCACTGAATTTAGTCATGCTTATGAACTATAAATTTAATTTTACCAATATTATTATATATTCAATATTTAGTTACTGTTTTTAATTTCAAGCTACTTTGAGTAAGGTTATTGAGTTTATTATCCAATTCGACAAACTTACAAATACATAACACTACCATACTTATCTAAAACTCATAAACTAATTAAACTCTTTTTGTAAATATAATTACAAAATAGCCTTCTCTCTCATACAACACTCTCAACAAACAATTTAAACAAAACATCATACACAAAAACATTAAAAAATCCGCTGCCATATTCAAACTTTGAGGACCGTCTAATATCTACAATCCACAATTACATAAACATAACATAAAACCCATAAATTCTTCACAAAAATAACCAATTCCACACAATCAAACAACGTGTGTATGAAATATACAAACATTTCGAACTAGACCCAACACACATACTCAACAGCCAATTACATTATAAACTTTATGATACCATAACATCAAAACTTTTTTTTTAAATCTGCAACTTACTGCAACTTTCTGCAAGTTTCCTCAGAAGTAGAAACTTCAATAATAGAGTTGTTGATTTATTTTCCAATTAAAAAAACAAGCAAGCTCAACTATTCTTGCAAAAAAGCTATACACAAAAAAATAATAATTTAAATATAGCCCATTGTACATTTTCAGGTCTACAGTTTATATAGTAACTAGGATTTTCAATACTCAGTTAGTAAAAACAATTTCATTTGAATACTTTTACAATGTATATTTTGACATTTGATAGAATCAAATTGCTTTAAGAGAGCTGTAAACTGAATTTAAGCTGTCAGCCCCTCAAGTGATAATAAACTAGAGTTGCTACTGTATTGGTACATACAAAACTGTATGAATGTATGAATTTCCTTAATGAAACTAGCAGTATATTCTTCTAGATTACTACATAGCTGTATTACTGTATTGATACAAAGTAATCAGTTGGGTTACCTTAAATTAACCCTAGATCACTTGTACTTCGTCTAAATGATAATGCTCCATTTAAAAAATTTCTGTATCTGACAAATGAGCGGTTTGCACGCATCCATCTTCTCAGTACCTTCTTACCTAAAGCAGCAAATGTCAGATGCACAGTTTCACTGCTAAAGTTTACATGCGTCCTAGTGAAACAAAGCTCGCGTTGTCATTTTGGCGATACATAAGTGATCGTGTGACTATTTTCTATGATTGTGTTCTCTATAGATATTTTTTTAAATTCTTTAATTTTATTAAAAATTTGTTCTACAGCTCATTTATGTGTTACTTCTGTGTTTTCTGTAAATAAAATTTGTTCAACATTATTTTAAAAATACTTGTTGCCGTTCATGACGAGCTGGTTGTTAATTACTTATTACACTTTTGCTATTACTTGCGACCAGACTTTTTGTTAACACAGTCTGAGTTTGAGTTTGTTATGTTTTTGTTTGAGTTAACAAAAAGTCTGGTCGCAAGTAATAGCAAAAGTGTAATAAGTTAAAAAGACTTTTTTAAACATTTAGTGTTTCACTATTCCATTAAAACATAGTCATCGTAATTAATAATTTGTTTTCTAAAAGTAGGATCCGTAGCTACTATAATACTTTTTCCAAGCGCTAAAAAAGTATAGGATATTACGATATCTTACACATTCATAAAAAAAAGGTTATTTTGTCAAATAAATAAAAAGAAATTGGAGTAGTCAAATGGAGGATACATAAGTAAATCGTGTGACAAAATTTAGAAATCTAGGATTAAAAAATAATTTTACTAATGGTAATATTAATGTCGACAAAGAGTTGTACAAGCAAAGATAAAACTATTTTTTCCTGCTGTAATACGATTGGTGACATGATTTCATAAAATATTTTTGTACCATTGTTTCATAATGCTGTGAAACAAGTCAAAATTTCTTACTGATAAATTTTTTAATTTTGTCAACAATAATGTTAAATTTATAACTAATATAATGTTAATTAATGACTAATAATGTTCAAATAACTATTAAATTTATAAGCTTAGAAGTTAAATTGAAAAGTAATCATTGAGAAATTGTAGCAATTTATATAGAAAAATAACATGAAAAAATTTGGTTTTACATATATGATATTCAATGTTTTTTTTTCATATCTGTACAGCAATGGAACCCAAGTAAACACTGGCTTAACTTTACTAATATATTAGTTTATATGCCACGTTAAAATTTTATTATTTTTTCAAATGGATTTATAAATAATGGTATTTTAAAAAAAATATATGAAAGAATATAAAAGAAGGAGTAAATATTAGTAAGGTGTAATAAAAGCAGTGTCTTACTTAATGACAGCTATGTTCATGCAATATTACATTTCCTGATAGTCTATTGTATTTTAATTAGAGATTTGAATTAGGCCTAATAGTAAATGGTATAAGTTAATGTGGGAAGCTAATTTAAAAAGTTGAATAATTATTGCCCAATCAATGCCTGATAGTGTATGAAATAATACTAGAGTATGAAATAACTATTAAATTTTGTACACTGTATACACTATATTAAAATAACATTAACACATACGATTATCAAAGTATTCATGTGTCATCAAAATATTTATGAATTATGTACACTACATATGTAAATAGTGATTGATGTTGTTGTAATTATATTTGAATGTAACACATCATTGAATGCAAATTTTTAAGTTGTGTGTAATAGTGTGTTGAATTTAAATCAGTGAGTGAAATTACAAATATAAAGCTCTGCTTTAGTGTTTTTTTCTTGTTAAGGCAAATGGAAAAATAAGAAACATTGAAGTAATTTTTCAGATTATTTTTATCTATGGCATTTTAAAAGATGTAATAAGGTGTTAAATTCCATTTAAAGGTAAAAAGGATGATAATTAAATAAAATTTGAGATTATAAATGGATGTGAAGGTGTTACACATTAGGTTAGAGTATCAATAATTTTCTTGCTTAATAGTTGAAATAAGTTTATTAAACTGTTACAATGAAAATATTGGAAAGAACCCCAATACCACAAAAATAATCAAAAATAACAAATAAACAAGTTACTTAAGATTAAACCCTTATGTACATTTCGATGACCATGTCATCATCATATAGTCTTATTACAAAATACAATTTAGCACACAAGAAGTTACAAACTAGAATGATCATTCTAGTTTGTAACTTCTTGTGTGCTAGATTGATTTTGTAATAAGACCCTCTGATGATGATGACATGGTCATCGAAATGTACATAAGGGTTTAATCTTAAGTAACTTGTTTTATTTTAAATTTTTTATTATTTTTGTGGTATTGGGGTTCTTTCCAATATTTTCATTGTAATATATTGTATCACTGTGCTCTTGATATTGTGTATATTAAACTGTATTTTAATCGAACATGAATGTAGTCTGGAAAACCTAAAAGGATTGAGACAGTGTTATTTTATACTATCCATTTCCAAATGTATCTTAAGAAGAATTTATCATAGTTTCAACCGTCCCAACAGCACATAATTTTTAGGTCAGTAAAAATAGAATTAAAAATGTTTACAATTGAAATTACTCAAATAACGATGTTCTGAAGCTATATTTCAAATAAATTATGAAAATGTACTGAGACAAATTGTTTTTAATCACACTAAGTGATCTTTGGTAGTGATTAACTGTAAGTAAGACACTGAGGAAGATAAAGTAATGGGTAAGGAAAATTTTAACTTAGTAAGTTCCTTTTAAACTTACTTAAATTATCAGTTCAGCAAGAAATGGATTTGTTAAGTTCTTTTAGGTTTTGCTGATCGTCATGGATAGTAAAATCGTTGTTCATTAAAAAAATATGTCTTAGAATGTTCTAGATGTAGGTAAATCTGGAAATACCAAAAATATTTTCATACATACCTACCATTTTTGTTGCTAAAACTTTTTTTTAACCAGGTTTCCCCTGATATAAACTAAAATTCAAATCTAGAACACATTTTGAATACCGAGGAATTAGGTGATTTACCAATTAACCTAATACAGTAACCTTTGTAATTAGTATAATGACACCACAACCAAATGTTATTTAACCTCTTAGCTTTTTACTTTGGTTAAATTTACATGCCTTATTGCTCTAAGTACTAAGTACATGAAAAAAAGTAATGAGTCATAGTTGATTATTTTAACCCTGGTCAAATTAACAATAGTTAAGCTATAATTTAACAATACATGACATGTGTTGCTATTTTTTGTGTTTATTGTAGATTAAATAATTTTGAGTATTTTGTTTTCATAATTAAACTACTTTATACAGTGTTTTAAAAAATATTTGTAACTATCATATGGATTCCTATCTTTAAATAACAAGTAAATTTGAATTTGTGCTGTTAATCTCTCATTCAATACATTCGCTAAAAACAAGAGTAAATATTTTCTCAAATATTTCTAGAAGTTTAAGTCTGGCATAATATAATGTAATTATTTTTTTTGTTTCAGAAAAGCCACCGGCCTTGAAGAGTTAGCTGTAAAACCCATCACACAGTTTCCAATATCACTAGATGATGAGGTAGGTTGAGCTTTCTTATATATATAATTTTTAAAAAAACAATAAATGAATATCATTTAATGCGATTGAAAATATTTTGACTCAGTAAGTTTTCATAAACTTACTCAAGCTATAAGTTCAGAAGTTGTTAATTTATCAAGTTTAAAGGTAATAGTTTCAACAATAGCCATATTAGAATAAAATTCACAAGATAAAAAAAACAACTTCATTTGTCAAAAATGTTTGTCTGAAATTTCAATGGTAAAAAAATTTCCAACATTTAACCCCTTTAACAATGATTACAATAAAATTATTTTTCATTTGAGAAATGGATTTAATTTCTTTTATCTAAGTTTCAAACTTCTTACATACACACTAATACTCATATTCACAATATATAATTACAATGGAAATACATACTTGAGAAAAATTCATTAAAAGTATTGGTAACTTTGGTTGGTCTCTGTTAACAACTTTGATTTTTCTGTCAAATTACAGTAGACATTTTTAATCTCGTTGAAGTATTTTGAATTGATGTCTTTTTTGTTCTAAAAACAAGTAATTATAGAAACCAAATTTTTAAACTCAATTCCTACTTAGTTTAACAAAAAAAATTTTATTTTAGTTACTTTTTAATTTATAATTACAATTAATATAAATATATACATTTACATGTCTAAATCATAATATTAATATTAAGTATCAAAATAGAAAGTGAATTTCCTTACAATTTGCCATTTCCCTCTTTATGCAGTATATGGTGTTATACTATTATTTTTGTTTGTTACTATTTATTCGCTTTCTTTTTTTTCTAATTTATGAAACTGATTGACGATATCTTCTCAATCTATCCACCTCTTGTAATACTTCACTATTGCAAGGAGTCTTACCTTATACAGTAGAGTCTTGATAATTCGAGGTTGGTGGGGCCGAGGCCCCCTTGGATTACATGGAAATTCGTTCCTGTACATTAGAAAAAATAGGGTTCCTAATGAACTCTAATACTATAATTAAGAATGCAAAAAATATGTTTTTAGAACTTTATTGATTATAGTACTTACTTAAATTTAATGTTGCTTTCTAATATATTGATGCTACATTTTTTTGGAAAAAAATTATGAAGTGTCTTCTGCCTCTGCTTATTAGATTGTTTTTTTTTTGATACAGTATAGATATCTTAGCAGAAGAGCACATCTGGTAGTGAGGTGTCTCTCTGTTATTCAATATAGTTTAGTGCAATTTTCAAAGCGGTCCTTCTTTGTAACTAGTTTTTCCTTCTTGTAGTATCTCAGTCAAACCTTGATTTTTATTCTCGACATCACTGCCTTCAGTAGTTTTTTGTACCATTTCAATAGTCATAACATGTGTTATCGTTACTTACTTACGTTTGTCCTTGCTCATCCATTGACGTATGTCTGTATCATCGACATTTTACAACCTGGAAGCTTCTTGATTAGAAATGTCAAATCTGTTTCTTCTTGTGGATCAATGACAGTCAGCAGTTTTATTATGATTCAGGATTATATTCCTCAACTTACTTAATGTTTCTTATTCTATTTCATTCCATGTATCCATGATACAACTTTCTTAACTGTAATTTTTTTAGAAAGGCTACAATGCTTTCTTCCCCTTCAGTTGCTTCCAAGATAGACTTTAAAAGGTAACGTGTGTATTTTTTTTTTTTTGATACATTACAGTACACCCTAATACATCAGCTGGATTATTATCATAACCTTTGGTTGAAATAAAGTACAGATATCATCAGACCACAGTTGATTTTCATTGGGATGCCACAGTGTGTTATCTAAAAGTGAATAATTTGAATTTCTTTTCATATGCATAAAATAATCTGAAATTAGGCTCAAATTTAACAGAAACTCAAAAAATCAGGACTCGGAATTTCAAGACTCTACTGTAATTTCATTTTCACCTGTAAGTAATTGATATCTAGCTATTTTAGACAGTGCCAAAGTGCTGGATTTCATACATATAGTTTCTCAGTTGGAATCCGACTAGGACATCAAGTTTTTAAAATTTAATTAATGAATAAATATTAGAAAAATCTTATTGGTCATCCACTATAGGTTACAGAAATGATGGATGATAGATTACTTGATTGGATGAATAAAAACATATTTTATTAACGATTGAAAGTTTGTACAAGATATATATATATATATATATATATATATATATATATATATATATATATATATATATATAGAGAGAGAGAGAGAGAGAGAGAGAGAGAGATTTTTTGGACTAGGAGACTGACAGACTTACCTTGGTAAGAGTCCACTCTGTAGTCTTGAAATAGAAACACATAAAAGCACTTAAACAATAATATATTTCAACCACACAGTGGTCTTTGTCAATCTAAGAGAAAACACAAAAAGAAATATGAGAGAATGAAATAAAATAATTATAAATTGTAATCACAGATTGTGTAGAGTAGAAATCAGATGTCACAGATGCACAGATTAAAGATATATATATATATATATATATATATATATATATATATATATATATATTTTCCATGAGCATATGAGTGATTATAGTTTCTTAGCAATAGACCTAGATGCAAGACGTGTCCAATACACCCCTCAGCAAATAGTTTCAACAGCCAAACAACAAAAATGGTCTTCAAAATACAGGGTCATCATAATTGTACATCGAAAAATGTCATATACCAGCTACAATGTAAACTTTGCTCAGCACAGTACATAGGCCTGACCACGGATGGTCTGAATATCAGAATGAATGGCCACAGACATGTTGTTAAAATTATGAATATGGATAGACCAACAGCTCAACATGCTGCGAGTCACAACATCACAACTTTTGATGACTGCTATACCACAAAAATAATTAAATCACTCCCCCCCTGATTGCAATCCCTCAGAACTGAGAAGGTGGGAACTATCATACCAGTGGTATACCAAGTCCAGAGAATCCCCTAACCTCAACATCAGATAAATCCATTCATTCCCCCCCCCCCCCTAATAGCCTTAGACGTCTCCACTCTCATTTCCCCTGACAGACTTATACAAACTATAATCACTCATATGCTCATGGAAACAATATATATATGAAGTTCATAAAGTCAGTGCAACGGAAAAACAATGGATAATATTAAATATCAAGAATATATATATATATATATATATATATATATATCTTTAATCTGTGCATCTGTGACATCTGATTTCTACTCTACACAATCTGTGATTACAATTTATAATTATTTTATTTCATTCTCTCATATTTCTTTTTGTGTTTTCTCTTCGATTGACAAAGACCACCGTGTGGTTGAAATATATCATTGTTTAAGTGCTTTTATGTGTTTCTGTTTCAAGACTACAGAGTGGACTCTTACCAAGGTAAGTCTGTCAGTCTCCTAGTCCAAAAAATCTAAATAATCTTTACCAACCAAAACTAACCTATAAATATATATATATATATATATATATATATATATATATATATATATATATATTTATATATATATATATATATATATATATATATATATAAGCAGAGTGTGAGATAATAGAAGGAATTTAATAATCATGCTGAAACAAACACTTCAAATAAGCTCTTACAAATATTAAAGCTGAAGTTCACAAATGCATGTATGTAAATTTCATTCCTCCCTTGTGTAAGATCTTTGTGGATTTCTGAGCCCTGGGATTCGGTCACCAGTGATTTGAAGTTTTAATATATTTGCAACTGAACATAACTGCTCCCAGTTGTCGTAAATTTTTCCTCTACAACAGAAGTTGTTATGGTTTCTTCAGCCAGAAGAATTTGGTTTCAGAAAAATTACTTAAAAGCCTGTTTGTTGTAATATTGTTTAAAGTCATCGCCAATACGAAGGTTATCTGAAAAGTAATTAATTGAAAACTAAAAAACAAAAGGATATAATATGAAGGTAAAGTTCCTGACATATTTTATAATAAATTACAAAATTATAATACCGTTCGACACAGATTATATGTTTAGTGCTTAAGGCAGAATAAATCTATTTTAATTATACTTTCATAAAATACATTGTATTATGTAACATATTGTAAACACTTAGCTACAATAGACCATTGATATTTAACTTTCCAATTTGCTGTTGCTATAATTTTATATACCAAACCCTATGTCTGTCTTGTTTTGTATTGTAGAATAATAAAGACTGCAATAATTTAATATTAATATTGCATTACAGCAAATATAAGTGAAAAGTGAGCATATACCAAGTAACTTTGGTATTAATTATAGTTAATGTGCTGTTCAGCCATTAAGTTTGACACAAAGACAGAAATAACAATAATAAATTACCAAAAGACCACACAGATAAATTTAAAAAGGGATAATCTGTGAGTTACCTTAAGGTCATAATCTAACAAAGAGTTTAAGCACAAAATTGCAATAGAGGGATTAACTAAAACACGGAGTAAATGTTCTTCGTAAATGTAGTTAATGAAGCCTGGTGTGTACACCCCCTTTCCATTAAAAACTGTTCACTGAAATGCTTTAAAAGGGATAATTTAAATGTTCACTAATTCACTAAATTCAGAGCTTCACTAATAAAGGTTTACCACGTGCTAATCACCACTGGTAATCGAAAATGTTCAACAATGAGCAATAACAACATGAGGTAATAACTATTATATTAAAGTTTATAAATAAATAACCTTTCGTTTAAGATAATTCACAAAACTTATAAGAATGAATGATTATAAAGATAAAATCTGATGAAAACAACATCCAAGAAATGAGCCCAAAGTGGCAAAGAAATAATGAGGAAAAGAGATACAACAATCACTGTCAAGAGTTTAGTACTCACTGCTGGAAAAATGGCGAGAGTATTGCTCAGTAGTTTGATAGAAAGCAAAGCCAGACGAATTTCAAGATCTGTAACAAACAGTTAAATTATTATGTCAGATTATAAAATTTAAGTTGTTTCACCTTTAATAACTAGTTCTGAGTATGATAAAACATGGAAAATGCAAATAATGTAATTCAAATTTGAAAAGAACCAATAAGATAAATTAAACATTCAAAAGTTTTTCTCATTTTTTTCAAAAATGTAATCCTATATTCACAACATTTTTAGGTAAAATTAATTAAATTTACCTAAATTAAATTTCTAGATTTAAAAAATTCAATTTTTGTTATACAGTTTATGTTAGTTTTTTGTTATTGTGTTCTAATAAAATTATTCTAATGATTGCAGACCCCTGAAGAAAAGTACAGCAACTTCAAAGGCCTTCGAACTGTCAACATTAAGAAGGTATATACTTTTAACTTTTTAGTAAAGTTTGTGGCATTAATTTATTCTAAAATAACTTTTGGTTGCATTTATAGTCCCAGTAGTGTTTCTCACTTTGTAATCATTTTTCTCTATATTACCAATATAAAAACTAATGACTATCTTACATCCTTTTTAATTATGTATTTTAAAACAAAGCAGTTGTATTTTACTTAGATGAAATATTCTGTCAAATATTCTATCATAATGTCTTTCCTTTATGCCTTATTTTAAACATAGCATCTAAAGCATGAAGTATTTCTTGCTTTAAATTAGGTTATTGCATAGCACTCTTTATAAAATCCATGCTTGTTTGGAATTTAAAACGTTTTTGATACGTTAGGTGTTTTATAACATTTTAGCACCAAGTACCTTTTAGCCAGTTGTAGGTTTTTACTAAAGACATTAAAAATTAAGAGATGTCTTCATCACTGCCCAGTTAAGAAACTATCATATGACAAAAATGTGCAGATTAGAAATTCACACTTCAAATATTAAATGTATTTGTCACATACCGTAGAGTCTTGAAAATCCGAGTCCCGATATTTTGAGGCTCTGTATAATTCGAGCCTATTTCTATTTGAGCCTATTTTATCTATTTGAAAGCAAATGACTGAGGCATCCAAGAAATGTTTATAGCCATTAAGAAAATGAATCGAGCGTTCAAAAAATATTTATATCAATATCTCATGCAAAGGATATTAGTCAGGCTTCCAAGAAATGATTACATCAATTTCTTGCTCCCCATTCTGTTGTTGTTTTTATATTTTCATTGATGCTCGCTGTTGTGTTTGAATGTCGGTATTAGTTATGTTTAGATGACAGAAGGTCAATGGGCTATACATATCTTTGTTTATTTACGCTGTAAGTTTTGATACTCAACAAATATCCCTACACAAATGTCTAGTCTTGTGTGTGGCATCAGAAACTAAACTCTCTTGAAGCAATCAAACAATGACGACACTCATGACTAGCTGGACTTGTCCTTATTCCTATTGCCACATTGATCTAGATATGAAGAGTTTTACTGTATTAGGGTTTATTAAAAGTCCTATTTTTTCTAATGCTCAAGAACTTTTTCCGTGTAATCTGAGTTTTTGGTAATCCAAAGAGGTTTCGGTCCCATTTACCTCAAATTATCGAGACTATCTACTGTACTTGTAAAATTTTTAACTTGATATAAAAGTTGAATAATAAGTGTAGTAAGATTGAACTCTTCTCCTCTAATATTTGTAAAGAAAATTCTAGAATAAAATACATCTCATAAAGTATCCAAGACTTTGGATATTTCATTTAGACAGTGCTATGAAAACAAATTTTGGTTGTAACAGTTATCATTTTCTATAACTAAGATTAAAGATTTCTTTAAAATGGTTTTGTTTTGAATTTTTTTAAAGTAATCATAACTGGGTTTTATTATTTCAAATTTGATTTATCAATTTAAGCTATTGATCCTAGGTTTTTGAAATGAAATGATTTACTAGCTATGCTTCTCTTTAATTATCCAATGTTTAACCCATTGCATTGACACTGCACTGTAGTTGTTAGAAGTTGTAAGACGTAAAGGAACTAATGTATGACTTATGTTGTTTACTCGTTCAATATTTGACCTACTTACATCGGTCAGTCAGTACCTGTCAAAACAAAGTTTTTTAGTATTTGAAACTTATAGGAATATGAACTCTTATTTGTAGATCTTAAATGGATCCTACTCTTCTCTTAAAAAAATTATGTACTCTTCAAACAAGTCTAATTTTATGAAAATTAAAAGGTGGTTTGTGAATTATGTTTTCCATTTTTCACTCTTTATGGTTTCATTGTATCAATCTGAGTATATGCTATATATTAAAATACATTTAATATGCTATATATTAAAAGCAATATGTTCTAAATGTCCTCCAGCAGCAACATTAAAATAGTAACTAATTTTACACTACTTAACTAAGTGAATACGTAATTGCTTACTTGCTGACGCGTTTCAAAACGATCGTTTCTTTTTCGAAGCTAACCTTCCGAAGGAGTAGAAGGTTAGCTTCGAAAAAGAAACGATCATTTTGAAACGCGTGAGCAATTACGTATTCACTTAGTTAAGTAGTGTAAAGTTAGTTTAATCAGTGAATTCAAGATGATTACATCAAGAAACTTCATTAAAATAGTGGCCTTAATTTCATATACATTATTCAGAGTAATAAAACTAACGATAAGGTGAAGCATGTTACACAGACATGTATCAAGTTCTCTTAGCCAATGCCAAATAGAGTAATGTGAAAAAAATCAAGAGCGCTACTCTAACCAATGCTTGGAGAGACTATTTGAACACACTGGGCTTGACCTCAGCTACAAAATATTTGGAAACGCCATACACATTTTGAAATTTCACTTCTAAAGGCCTTAAAGCCTTAATAAAAGCAATTTGCAGTGTGGTTGAAACAACTTCCTGACATAAGAAAAAATATTTATTTATTACCTTTAGAATTGATTATATTATAGTGTACCAGATTTGTTAAACAAAGTTTTTGATATGCCTTTTTAAATTAATATTCTTGTTTTATTCTCACAATTTACATAATGAAAGATAAATTTTAAACAAACTTTGTTGACCCTTCATTAGGTAAAATAAAATTTGAAATTTCGTAACCAAAACTATCAATTTATAGTTTCAAAATTATCCAAAAAACCATTCTAGTTATAAAATGAATGTGAAAATTACAAATTTTCATGAAATTCTTTAATATGTTTGCTTTTCTGAATACAAAATTTTCTGGCCTCAATTAAAACAACCTATAAATTATATGTTTCAGGTTTGGTGGTTGTCAATGCTTATTTGAAATATATTTTATTACATTACTAATATTCTGTCTTCATAATACACACAAAAATTATATTCTTTTGAAAGAACTTAAATAATAGTAAGAGTGTGTGTGTGTGTGTGTGTGTGTGTTTGTGTGTTTGTGTGTTTGTGTGTGTGTGTGTGTGTGTGTGTGTGTGTGTGTTAAATTATGTAACACAAAAAAATTAACTATACATTTACAAATTACATTATATGCAGTCATGTTTTATAGTTCAATTCCTTCTATTATCTTGTACAAATTTTCAATTAATTGTTATTAAAAATAGATTTTTATTCATTAAGTCAAGTTCAAATATATATATATATATATATATATATATATATATATATATATATATATATATATATATATATATTTAACCTGTAGTGGATGGCAATTGATGTCAATACAGTTTTTCAAATATTTATTCATTAATTAAAATTTTAAAGCTGATCTCTCAGTCTGATTCAAACTGAATGTTTAAAATCCAGGACTTTGGCACTGAGTTAACATTCCCATTGCTAGAAATCTATTAATTAAAAATGTATATGATATTATAAGAGAAAGGTTCCTGGCAGTAATGAAGCAATTCAATAGATAGAAAGATCACTATCATCTTCAGAAATTAGAAATGAAAAAAGGGAATAAATAGCAATAAAAAAAAATAGTTCAACATCATATATTCTATAAAGAGGGAAATTGAAATTTCCAAGGAAATTCACTTTCTATTTTCCCTCTTAATATTGTGATTCTGTCATAAGTATATATGTAGATATATTTATATTAATTGCAGTTATAAAATAAAAAACTAGAATACAAATTTTATTGTTGATTCCAGTAGAAATTGACTTGATTTTTTTTTATTACTTGTTTATTTACATATCTTCATACTATTGTTTGCTCTATCAACAGGTTAACTATATATGGCACATATCTTTCCAATATAATAGGATCTATGAACTGATAAATATTAGTACTAATAATTACAGCATCTATTATTTAGAAATTAAATCAATAGAATTAAATATTAAACTCTTTAGTAGAAAAGAAGTTTGTGTTTGAACTATTCGAATCTCTATTAAGATTGTCCTTCCCTCTCCAAATGTCACCTTACATTTTCTCTCTAATATTTATCTTTGGTTACATTGTCTTACAAATACTCTCACAAAAATTGCCACCTGAGTAAATGACTCATCTACGCTTACAACGCAATGTGTACCATTAATCTTCTTGAATTCTTGCATAAGCCATAAAGTTAGTTAATTACCATAAATTTAAATATGTTGAATGTGTTAGAACTGAAAACAGTAAAATTACAATGCATAAATATTTTTTATTTAAAGTTTCAAACCACACATATGTTTGCACATATTAGACATATTTTTTTAATGTGAGAAATTAAAATATAAATATTTTTTTTTTTAAAAAAAGGGTTTCCCTAGAATTTAACATTAATGATAATTTCAGTCATATATATAATAAATTAAAAATATTTCATAAACAAGAATACTTTTAATGAATATATTTATTCAAAGCTTTTCGCCGATAAAATAGTATCAGCATCTTCAGGAAAATAATTATCTAATCAGTAAAGATAATTATCTAAGATTAGATAATTATTTTCCTGAAGATGCTGATACTATTTTATCGGCGAAAAGCTTTGAATAAATATATTCATTAAAAGTATTCTTGTTTATGAAATATTTTTAATTTATTAACTATATTACAAGAAAACATATCACCATATTTAATATATATATATATATATATATATATATATATATATATATATATATATATATATATTCTTGATATTTTACGTTATCCATTGTTTTTCCGTTGCACTGACTTTATGAAGTTAATATATTACTATTGAAAGTAATTTTATCCACCACTAAGTGCAATGATTTTATCTTGAGTGATGAGGCGCCTTTGGGTCACTTGACCATTGTCGAATCACTCATATTTACATAGAGTGATTCGACAATGATCAAGTGACCGAAAGGCGCCTCATCACTCAAGGTAAAATCATTGCACTTAATGGTGGATAAAATTACTTTCAATAGTAATATATTAACTTCATATATATATATATATATATATATATATATATATATATATATATATATATATATATATATATATTTAGGTTAGTTTTGGTTGGTAAAGATTATTTAGATTTTTTGGACTAGGAGACTGACAGACTTACCTTGGTAAGAGTTCACACTGTAGTCTTGAAATAGAAACACATAAAAGCACTTAAACAATGATATTTTTCAACCACACAGTGGTCTTTGTCAATCGAAGAGAAAACACAAAAAGAAATATGAGAAAATGAAATTAAAAAAAAAAAAAAAAAAAAAAAAAATTAGTGTGTGTGTTTTTTTAAATTTCATTCTCTCATATTTCTTTTTGTGTTTTCTCTTCGATTGACAAAGACCACTGTGTGGTTGAAATATATCATTGTTTAAGTGCTTTTATGTGTTTCTATTTGAAGACTACAGTGTGGACTCTTACCAAGGTAAGTCTGTCAGTCTCCTAGTCCAAAAAATCTAAATAATCTTTACCAACCAAAACTAACCTAAATATATATATATAGTAAAATAGTAGAATAATCAGAAACATTTCAAGAACTTTCAAGATTGAAAACTTTATGATTAAATAAGGCCTGGGAAGAGTTTTTGGTGTGATAACAAAAATGATATTACTGTATTTATAAAGGAAGTTGATAAACATGTGGTTCCCTCCTACTAGACTAAATGTATACCAGACCAGATATGTGGTATTGAAGTGTTTACTCTCATTTTATATTTAAGTGATTTGGTTTGTTGAACTATTATATTGCTGTTCATTGTTGAAAAGGACATGCTTTAAACAAAAGTGTTTAGTATATTTCAGAAGCAAAAGAGCCATATTACTGGTTGTTTAGTAAGGTAACAACCCTTTACATGGTGTTTAAAAAAATATCTCAGTATGTAATATAATTTTATTATTATTATTTTTTTTTTTTTGTAATAAAGCACAGGTACTTTGGTAATGTCGCATACTTGTAGATTCAGCTCATTAGAGAAATTAAATATATAAATTGCAAGTATGCAAGTTGCAAAATAGCAAAGTTTACATGTATAAAATAACAAAGATGATAAAACAAAATATCCACAATACTTTTAAAATAAATAATTATCCAAGAAACTTTTCAAAGAGTTGATTACAAATTTTAAACCAATTCATGAAACTCTAAAGAAAATAAATAAAAACATTTTCACCCTGATTTGTTTTTGGTAACTGTATTTATATTACCTCATTTTACATGTTCATACATTTATTATTAATAATTTTCCTACACATAGGTCATTACTTTATTAAACAGACAATTTCATTCCTTGTTAGTCTGACAGGCCCAGTTAATCCAGCAAGATTAAATTCAGGATTACATTATATTACAAAAATTTTTGATTAGCCCTAGGTTGTTTACCCTTTCAACTAGATATGGTTTACTCAGTTTTAACTCCCCTTAGTGCAGATTGAAAACTTATTTTAATTTGACTAAAAGCCTGCAGCAGTTAAAATGAAATTTGGTAATAAATCAGTTATAAAATATTTGATAAGTAATTTATAATTGTTAAAAATATTACAAGAATATATTTTTCAGAATTAGTTTTTTTCAGAGTTTTTTTATTTTTTCTGAATCCGATAACATTTTGTTCAATGTTCTTGAACAAATTCGACTACGTATGCAATAAATTTTCTAAATGGCATTTCACAAAACAGTTCATCTATTGAACATTCAGGTGGTTAATTCTGGAAAATAATATTCTGACTACTGTGAACATCTATCATTCCTTGTGTTGTTATCTCGGTAGTTAACATGCTTCAGATATTCTCCATCTCTCAGAACTATCTGTGTACTTCCTGAACTATTTGGAAAACACAAATACTTTTGAGAGATGGAATATAAGTGCTGATGCCATTGCTAAATAAGACAGTTTTCTACTAGTCAGAATATATATGTGTGTGTGTGTGTGTGTTTGTTTCTTTGTTTGTGTTTTTGTTTGTTTGTGTGTGTGTGTGTGTGTGTGTGTGTGTGTTTTGTGTATGTGTATCTGTGTGTTTTATGTGTGTGTGTGTGTGTGTGTGTGTGTGCGTTAGTGTGTTTGTGTGTGCATGAGTGAGTGAGTGAGTGTGTGTGTGTGTGTTAGTATGTCTGTTGTGCATGAGTGAGTGAGTGAGTGTGTGTGTGTGTGTGTTAGTGTATGTGTGTATGTGTGTGTGTGTGTGTGTGTGTGTGTGTGTGTGTGTGTGTGTGTGTGTGTGTTAGTGTGTCTGTGTGCATGAGTGAGTGAGTGTGTGTGTGTGTGCGTGTTTGTTTGTCTGTGTGTGTATGTGTGTGTGTTTATAGTATTTATAATACAATTTTTTAACACAAAATTGATACAGTAATCTTTTAGTAAATTCTAGTAATCTTTTATTGTATAGGAATTTCTTAGTTGTGTTTTTATTTTTAAATTCCTTCTATTACCTCACATTCTCCTTTAATATATCTTGTACAAATTTTCAATCGTTAATAAAATACGTTTTTATTCATCCAATCAAGTTCATATACATTTTTTCAAACCTATAATGGATGACAATTGATGTTAATAAAGTTTTTTTTCAAATATTTATTCAATATATAAATTATAAAAATTAGGGAGGCATATCAGGAACTACGAATCTTCGTGTTCGAAATATAGCTCGCTTTGCCACTGCACCAACTTTCCAATACCTAGACATCTATTTCTCAAAGATCTATATGAATTGTACCACCTTAAATTGCTGCCATGGTTATCACAAAATATCATAGATAGTAATCTAAGGTTAAAAATAAATGTAAAGAATAAAATAAAGAAACTGGAAATAAGCCATCGATGATAAAATTTTTCTTTGGCCTCAGTAGGAATTTACTTTTTTTTAAAAAATTTTATGTTAGTTGTTTTCATGAATGTGTAGTTATAAACGAAATGAAACAAATTTAGGCCTAAAACCTGGTTTTTGCTTATTGAATGATTAATTGTGTATGACATTGTTAGAACGAATGCAGAAGTTTTAAAAGCTTCAAGTTAGTTTACCTTATATTGTAATACCAAAATTACTTTAGTTTTTCTTCGGATTTTAACATTTCTATTGTAACTTCCCTGTCCAATCCATAGTAATAATAATAATAATTCTCTATTTGTTTTTCCAACAATAAAGGATTTATTAAGGTCATTTTTAACAAATGAAAGTCTACTCACTTGAATCCAAGGGAGGCACGAGACTAAAATTGACATTATCTTTCATTTAAAAACTTATCTTAATATGCAACTTTTTTGTTCAGAGTCAGACATTTTTAATATAACTGTTGTTTTAATTGGTTACAAAACATAGTCAGTTATTTTTGAGAATAAAAACAACTGGTCAGTGTTGAAAAGTAAAATACTACATGATAAGGAAACTTCAGCAAGCTAAAGTGATTATTTTTCTCGACAAGACCAAAGCTGTTACATTTATACATTTAAGTTGTTCAGGATTTATAAAATTATTAATTTAATTTAATAGGATAGCTTACCAGTTTGTTTTAATACTAGTATGAAATTCTTGAACCTGATATTGTTTATGTTCTAATAATAATTAGAGAATCTCATCATAATATATAGTTGAAACAATTCTAAGATTAACTTAATAAATTTAGTATAGCATTGGGGGGAATGGAATTATTTTGTAAATTTACTAATGTACCTGAGCTACAGGGCTTGTTGTCCATTAATCTTATCAGCTGCCCTCCTCACTTGAAGTGTTTGATCATTTTCAATAAGAATTATTTAGACCTATTTAGTCTTCCACATTTACAACATTTATTAGTGTCTTTTCACAATCTCTTAGCAGTTGTTACAGTTAATAGACTTTATACAACAGTAACTAATCTTGTGTCTTTGTTATTTTGTTGGAGGGAGCCGTTTTATGCTTTTTTAAAATAACTTTTCTTATTATTTACTTGAAATCGTAATTGGTTTTTTGCAGTAGTAGTTTATTAGACTTATATATTGAAATTCTTTTGAAAAAGACTACTGGCGATCTGGATATGGCTTTGATTACCATTAATGGTTTAAACAAACTAAATTTATAAAAATATATGAACATTTTTTGCTTAGTTTAGACTATATTCCCGTTATTGCCATGTAGATTCAATACAGTAGTAGATTTTGGTAGGGTTTCCAGGTGTTACCAAAAGTTGCTAATGACGTTTAATATCATTGTTTCCCCACTAAATTTTTGATAGTCATAATTTCTTTGGTTATCTTGAGTTCTAAGCTGTCTATATTTATACTCATTACGCAGGGTCACAAGTTGATAAGATTACTTATGGAGGGAATGCCAGTGTTCAATTTTTAATTAATTCTATTTTACTGCTTCTTTTTAGAATCATTTCATACTTTCACTTTTAAAAAAAAATATTGAAACAAATAAAATATTTTAATAAACATTAAGTAAAAATATTTTACATAATTATTCCTCATTGTAACAAAATAATTGGGGCTGAGAGTTATGTTTTAAATAAAAATCTATTAAAAGATAAAAGTTACCTTTTATGAAAAAAAAAAAGTTACGTTTTGGTGTTTCCATGAAAATAAATAGAGAAGCTTAGTAAAAAAAAATATTTTTTTTTTCTAAAGTGTGTTTTAATCACAGCGATTAAAAATCAGTGTTCACATTCGGTATGGCTACTGTAATTTAAAATTCAGTGATAGTGGTAACATTTTTTTTCACTTTAGTTAGGAAGTATTTTATAAATGTTACTGATATGTCTACACTATTTACAGTTTATTTGTATCATTTACGAGGGAATCCAACTTATCAAAAGGTATAAGTG
Organism: Prosapia bicincta; assembly: GCA_036971475.1. NCBI lineage: Eukaryota > Metazoa > Arthropoda > Insecta > Hemiptera > Cercopidae > Prosapia > Prosapia bicincta. Next base: position 263,279,762 of record JBAIZL010000002.1, read on the forward strand.
ACGTGACAGTAGCTGTGTAGGTGTCATGTCCATGGCAGGCTGGCGGGTGGTATTGTCTGTTATCAAAAAAAGGGACGTCTAGTTTAATAGGGTCCATTATAATGGCGTTCTACTGTATACACTGTTTGAAAAGACCAAACAAATTTTGGTTTGTAAATTAACAACAGGCTCCAACTTTTTTTAATATATGTTGGAACCAATGTAATTGTGAATGAATTAGACAATAATGGATAAATTTTAGTAGAAGTATAAAAGCATTTGATTTTAAAACAATAGTGATAAAATTTAGAGTACGGAATTCCACCACAATCAAATAATTACTAAGCGTATTTCTAAACTAAGGGCCGTTTGTTTATATTCCCTCATAGTTCGCGTGCACGCCACAACGAGCGCTTGTGTCGCGTCCCGGCATGCCTTGGCAACAACTACGCTCAGTTACAGCTGTGTAGCTAACGTGTGCGTTGTGTTCTGTGCTTGCAAAATGTTCAAGGTTATCGAATCGCCCGCCCCTTGCGAAGTTCGTTCGGTTATACGGTTTTTGTCGGCAAGAAACATGTCTGCTGCAGAAATTCACCGACAGATTTCTGAAGTTTACGGTGCTAATGCCATGTGTGAAGGAAAAGTGTGTAAGTGGGTTCGTGACTTCAAAGATGGCCGCGACATTGTCCATGACGAAACGCGATCTGGCCGTCCATCTCTAATGTCAGACGATTTGCTGTCTTCAGTTGAAGCGAAAATTCGTGACAACAGACGCTTCACGATCACTACTCTCTCACACGAATTTCCGGAAGTTTCGAGGTCTGTGATTTACAAAATTGTTCATACAAAATTAAACTTTAAGAAACTGTGCTCGCGTTGGGTCCCTAAACTCCTGACGGAGGAGGACAAACACAAAAGACACGAGAGTTCCTTGAATTTTCTGACACGTTATGGCGAAAATGGTGACGACATGCTGAGTCGGGTCGTAACTGGAGACGAAACGTGGGTTTCGCATTTCACTCCCTAATCGAAACAACAAAGCATGGAATGGAGACACAAGCAATCTCCCGTAAAGGTCAAAGCCAAACAGATTTTGTCATAGCACAAGATCATGGCGTCCGTGTTTTGGGATAGGCATGGTGTTTTGCTGGTCGACTTTATGGAATGAGGAACGACAATAAATGCAGAAGCCTACTGCCAAACTTTGAGGAAGCTGAGCAGAGCGATTCAAAACAAGAGACGTGGCATGCTCACAAAAGGAATTTTGTTTCTGCACAATAATGCAAGGCCTCACACTGCCACTCAGACCCGAGCTGCATTGGACTCTTTTGGCTGGGAAGTTTTGGACCACCCACCCTACAGCCCTGACCTTGCGCCGAGCGACTTTCATCTCTTCCGTCATCTGAAACATCACTTGGGCGGCAGCCGTTATGACGATGACGACAAATTGAAAACGGCAGTGGATTCTTGGTTATCACAGCAGGCAGCCAGTTTTTATGAAGAAGGTTTCCAAAATTTAGTTGTGCGATATGATAAGTGTTTACAAAAACTTGGAAACTATGTAGAAAAATAGATAAAAGTATGTAGATTCCAAAAATAAAATTAGTTTTTGCAAATTTCTTTTTGTTTTTATTTTATTTTCAAACGGCCCTTACTTTAAGAATACCCCTCGTAATAAAATTAAATTCCAATAAATAACATCTGTTTGAAAAGTGGATGGAAGTACCAAGGATTGGTATTACATTTACCAATAAATTAACCCTTTTTTTATAGGTAAAATATAAGCACCTAAGGTCTTATAGGCACGAGTAAAAAGATGCAAGAAATTTTAAAAAAGCTTTACTTAGCAACATTGGTGTAAGACAATCCATGAAGATATGACTCATGCAACCAAGAGCTGAAACCATTAATTATAGTCAGCCTCAGTTTTGGTTCATAGACAATACGGGAAGGTGTTTTATAACTTCAATGTGTAGAGAGAGGATAAGAAAGGACAGATTTAACTTAGAAAAGAAGATATATATTATGAATGTTTTCCTGTTTATTTATTATGACAAGGAAATATCAATTAAACTGCTCTAAGCTTTTTTGCTGGCACACATTGTCAGTATTCTCAAGAGCAGCTAAACTTTTTAGTGACAATACAACACACACACTGATGTTGTGTTGTCACTCAACAGTACTAACTCTTGACAATATTGACATTCTATTCTCAATGTACAAAAATGTATTTTGGCAAAAGGTTATAGCAGTGTAATTAATATATATTCTTTTAATGAATTATATGTATACAAGCACTTAATTAGTCTTGAAATGCTTGTGCTGATATACAATTCCATATTACATCTTTTGTGCATAAATTTATCAAGTAGATAATGCTGACAATCTAGTAGAAACAAACATGACATAAAGTGTTTTTGTTTTATGGTCTGCTGTAGACAAATGTTGTAAAATTACGACTTGTTTTTATGACATTTGCATATACAGTTCAACAGTTGATGTTAAATTATTATCATATTAGCACAAAGAGTGCTAAAAGATTATTTCATTGGTTTGATTTGAAGTGAAATACTTGAAATTGTTCTTGAAAAAAGTAATAGGGAAATGAGTTACAAATGAGATTTGTTTAATCTTTGAATTTGAAATGAGTAGGTTTAGGGTTGTCCAGTTATACTAAACCTAGATTTTGGCCTCAGCCAAAAACTAAATAAAATTAAAGTTTATACTTTTTAACATACATTAATATGTACATAATTGCCTCTAGTAGCAGATATTTTTGGTATATAGGTGGCTGTTTTTGAATATTTGTCCCTTTATCAACTCATACTATAATTCTTAGTTATTTAAGGATAGTGTTGGGTAGGGCAAGATAAAAAGTTCAATTTTAAGGCATTATTTTGACTGATGTCAAAATGTGCAGGCGCATATCCAGCGACTTGCTTTGGGGGGTGGGGGCGATCGATGCAATATATATATATTTATATATATATATATATATATATATATATGTGTGTGTGTGTGTGTGTGTGTGTGTGTGTGTGTGTGTGTATGCGCGCGGGCGTGCGTGTATGTAAAAACATGGAACAGAAAAAGTTCTTTCTACGCTTGCGTTAGAAATCGGTAACATGATAAAGATTCGTAGCAAATTAGACTTTTTAATAAATAATTATTCCAGTTTCGATAACACTTATGGCTAGAGAATATTATTAATTTCATAATAAGCTATTATTATCAAAATGGTTTATTAATTAATATAAGTAGTTATTCTTCCAACACGATCAATTCCGGAGTCAACTGCGAATATTAAGCTTGCATAATTACGTATTGAAAATCATATGTTCGAGACTAAGCTTCACTAGCGCTATTTGTTGTTAAAACGTTTAGACGTTTACGAGGGTATGCCGAGAAACGTGTCACATTTTCAAATTAAAAATTAAAATTGTATTTTTGATTTACAATAAAAGACGAATTAACTTAAGTAAAAGTCTAATTTAATAGAAAGTCCTAATTTAATAATATATTGTCGATTTTTAACCCAAAGTTCTTGAGGGTTGGGGGGGGCGATCGCCCCATCCCTTATATACGCGCCTGTGTGAATGTGAATTTTAAAGTAATTGAGTGTTGATTATGTATTTGAGATATAATTTGAAATGTTTGTTTTTTGTACTGTTCAGTTGTTTTGATTCAACTACTTTTACTTATTTTGTGCAAATTTGTAGGTTTGATAAATGTTTGTTTAGCTGTGGATTGTAGATATGACATATGTTCAGCAACATCTGATTGACTGTTACGATTTACAAGTGTTATAATATATACGATTTGAGTGTAATATACGATATGAGTGTGAGTGTGTGTGTGTGTGTGTACATGTGTGTGTTTATGTATGTGTGTGTGAGTGTGTGAAATAGTGATTCAACTTTTTTTTATTTTACTTATGTTTTGTAAATTAGGTGAATGATAATCTATAAAATATTTCTCTATATTTTAAAGAATCAATTATTTTATGCATTTTCTCACGTGTTTATGGATTAAGGTTATTTTTCAATATGTTTGTGGTTTTGCTATTTAAAATCACTTTCTTTTTGTTTTGAATGTTTTTTAAAGCATCATACGTAGAGAAAAAGTAAACCTGAAAATTGAGCTAAATTTTATTTGTTTTTTTCATTAATAAATCATTATTAATTAGTGTGGTAAGTAAATTAACACTAAGTAATTTTTTTTTAATGTGGTAAGTAAAATATTTGTGTAAAATATTATTCAGTTTCTTAAAACAAAAGTATTTTTATGCTGACAAACCTTCATAGCATAAAACCAATGCATTTTGCAAACTTAGCTCATAACATTAATTAAAGATTATTTTCCAGAAAATGAAGCGAGGTTGGAAATGTGTGTGTGAGTGTGTGTGTGTATATATATATATATATATATATATATATATATATATATATATATATATATTTATTTATTTATTTATTTATATATATATATATATATATATATATATATATATATATATATGAATGTTTTTTATTACCTACCCTAACCTATCAAATTGAAGCCAGTTCCACTCTCATGTAAACTTATATAACAGTAGTTACAGAATAATTATAAAATTCCTTTTTTCTATAGTTTCTCATAGAGTAATTTGTATTATTCGTAACCTAACCAGTATGAAGCCAATTGTAACTATAAATTAATTGTATTGCAATCATACAGGAACCATTTACAACAAAGGTACTCAAAACCATGTACTCAATTCCTTAATACTCTACTGGACGAGGTTGGAAATGTGTGTGTGTGGGTGGGTGTGTGTGTATAATGTGTTTTAATAACTACCTTAACCTATCAAATTGAAGCCAGTTTCACTCTTTTGTAAACTGACATAAAAGTAGTGACAGAATAATATAAAACTCCTTTTTTTATATAGTTCCTCATAGAGTAATTTGTATTATCTGTAACCTAACCAGTATGAAGCCAATTGTAACTATAAATTAATTGTATTCAATTCCTTAATAATCTACTGGAGGTAATCTATCAGAACAACCAGTTGCTGTCTGACCTACCCCATGTGCACTGCCCTTATCACTTAGCTTGTAGCGTATGCATTGTAGATTCCAATGTTGTTTGTATTTCCTACAGCCTGGCTGTCCTGAAGCAGCGATCGCGAGCTCCCCTACCCAACAGGTAAAAGACCCTCTGCCACTTAGCATGTGCATGATTTCATTTATCACTCTTTTACATTTATTATAAGAAATCTTTCCAGGTTATGTAATTTCGATGTCATTGTTTTATATATTTATGTCTATAAAGAAATTATAGAAACAATAACAAACTATTTAATTAAAAATTTTCTTGTTACTTCTTTATCTAGAAGTTTTTTATGATTTAAATATTTGGCGCACAAATATGTATTACTTTATATTTAAGGCAAAATAGTTAAGGCATATTAATTGTCAGCCTAATTTCTACATTTAAATTTATCTATTGTGTAATTATCTAAAAAATGGTTCACTGTTTACCAATGTTAGGCTCACCTATGTTTTTACTTCAAATAAAATGATACAAAAACCTATAATAAAAAATATATTTGATATGTTAAAACCTTAAATTTAAATTAAATCAATATTTAATGTTTTATATATAGAGAGAGAGTGAGATAGTCTTGAAATTCCGAGTCCCAATATTTCGAGTTTGCGTTAAATTCAAGCCCATTTTATCTATGTGAAAGAAAATGATGAGTCGGACTTCCAAGAAATGTTTATAGCCGTATGTTATGCAAAGGAAATGAGACTGGCTTCCAAGAAATGTTTTTATCAATACAGTATTCAAAGGAAATGACTCAGGCTTCCAAGATATGTTCATATAACCTTCTATAAACTTATTTAACGCATTTTTAATTATAGTGTTAAGGGTTCATTAAAACACCTATTTTTTCTAATACACAGGAACATATTTCCGTGAAATTCAAGTTTTCGGTAATTCAAGAGGGTTTTGGTCCAATTTACCTCGAATTATCGAGACTCTACTGTATATCCTCAGTAAGGACTGAGACAAAAACAGTAATTTGAACTAATTAAAAGGCGGCTATGAAACACAGGGAATTCATGTTTCCTAATTAAGTATGAAAATTAATGAACCTGAATACAAGTCTTTTGGTTTGAGCATTCATATCTTGATTTAGATTTGTTGTATAAACCACAAAATTTTTCATAATTATATACTTTTTTATTTTAAGGTTTTATATTTACTAAAACTAAAACATTAAACGTTTCAAGCATCACAAAATTGTTTGAGAAAGCTTTTCGCCGATAAAACAGTACCAGCATCTTCAGGAAAATAATTATCTAACAAAATATTTTTACAAGAATTAAATCATATGTACTACAAACAACCATCTATATATATGCATATGATAAGTTAAAAATAAACTCCTGCTGCAACGTATCAGTTGAGACTGTCGAGAGTAATACAAGTAAATGTATATCTATATATAACAATTTCTCATGACGAGTCTGATCGAATCAACTGCATGCAAAAGTATAGTCATACCGAGGGATAAGAAGTAGTCACTTCAATAAATTGTTTTAAAATCAGGGCTGGCAATACTTATTAAATGCAGGTCCTGTATTACTACTTTCATATGTATCCCATATTTTAGGATAGAAAGATTTTTCTACACATTAGTATAGTTTGCTGGCAGTATAATATGTGTTCCTCTCTCTCTCTCTCTCACTCTTTCTCTCTCTCTCTCTCTCTCTCTCTCTATATATATATATATATATATATATATATATATATATATTTTTTTTTTTTTTTTTTTTTTTTTTTTGGACTAGGAGATTGAAGAAGTCCTAGTCCAAAAAATCTAAATAATCTTTACCAACCAAAACTAACCTATATATATATATATATATATATATATCGCAATATGGATTCTTGTGTTTGCAAGAACACTATTGAACTATAGTACTATAAAGAACTAAGTCAAAATACAAATACAAGAATTATAATTGAATTTACAATTCAAAGCTTTTCATTGGCTAACAGTACCAACATCATCAGGAATATTAAACATATTATATATATACATTATTATATATATATATATATATATATATATATATATATATATATATATATTTTATTTTTTTTTTTTTTACTATGATTTAGAGACATTGGTAAATAGTTGTGTAACAATTATTGTGTGCTTAATATTGCAACAGTTGGAATTAAATAACAGCTGTAGCCTTTGTTATTATTTAGTGAAATAAATTAGCTTGGTATGAATTTATGAAAAGAGCGTTTAACAACCATAATCAGAATTATTTTATAAAATAAACTCTTGTAATAGCTAAATTTTAAATACATATGTGAATTTTATAGAATAAAATATTATTACTTATAACCTAAGTTTATTTTATTTTTATTTGACTTCATCTCATTTGGTTTGTGTTGAAGTTTTATCTTAAATTTTTTTGTAACTAAACAGAGCAATTTGTAGCTCTTTCTGAATAGCCTAGCTTTTCATTTCTCTCACAGGAAATTCTCGTTTTTAACAGTCTGGATGTACTGTATTTTAATTTTTTTATAGTTATGTTCTCCTCACAACACTCTAATTAATCAACATGTAATACAAACTGGCGAATACTTAGTTTATACAATTAAAACTAGGATTTCACTTATATTAAAACAGTAAAAACCGATTAACCGTCACCGTCGGGACCATGGCCATGACGGTTGAGCAAATAGATGGATAACAGAAACACTGTATTATTCCTCCAAAACTTATCCTCAATCAATTATATTAAAGACAGATATCATTCTCACAGTAATGTAATATTTTCTGGAGCAAAAAGAATATAAACAAGATTGTAATAGCAAATGAAACTATTTATTACATGATAAAAATATCCGCACAGTAGCAAAATAATGTACAGTAATATAAACTTACAGGTGAAATAGTTCGTGTAGTTTAACAAACAAAGCAAACGCGTCACTGGACTTTAATACTTTAGCTGCCAACCACAATATCGATGTTTTGACAGAAAATTACCAAAATATTTTAAGCTTATTTTTAAATAATGTGAACTTATTCTTTATTCCCCTATCATATCTATGTACGAATATACGTTTTGTATCATAATATTTATAAAAATACGTGTCGGGCCAATTGGCAATAAATAGTCTTTTCCTAAAGTAAATGATACGTAAATAAACTCCGTCAGACCAATTGGCCGGACATTGTTTTTGATTTAATTATATTTTCTTATCTGTGCTACACTGTTTTAATATGTTTTGTGTTTTGTGTAAACAATAAACAACAAAACCACAATTTCATGTTCAGGTTACCCACATAATAAACTGATTGGCGATTAGTGTTTTGGTCCCTATCACTAAGACATGTAAACGTGTCACATTTGTGAGTTTATAAATATTTTGTATATAGAACTAAAGTGTAATATATTCTCTCTATGATAAGTAATGCTTCAGGTCCAATAAATACTATCAAGTAAAAGTTTTAAATCCAAATAATTTACTTCTTAAGGAATTTACTTTATAATTTACTTCCCAGTAAGTATGAGTTTATCTAAATGTACCAAGGTTTGTATTTAACTTCAACCAAGTCCGTTTTTAAGGATTATTTTACAACTAAATATTTAGTCAATATTTCCTGCTTAGTTTTTAGGTTTTGTGAAATTTTGAAAACAGTAGTGAAAATCAATATAATACACTGTATTATACCATTTTGTTGGCCAAGAGCCAAGCCATCATTACGATTTTGTTACCAAGCCATTTTTGTTGGCCCGTAACTTCTGACAAAAAGCTCCTAGAATAACATCATGTTTTCAATGCTGTCTGCGTTTATCTATCAAACAAAAACCATCGTAATTATATCTGTAAGTAGTGCGCAGCATGTTGTTTAATACTGTGCATTCATTTTCCCAAAAGTAGCAACACCAGCTGAGTAGTGGGAATAAACATAAAACGTTACTAGACAATGTCGGGCCTGGTGACCCGATGGTATTCGGTTCAGGGTACTGGCCATCGGGTCAATTGGATGACGGTTAATCCAAGTTTTACTGCATATCCCTCTAATTATTAGCTGTTGAGCTGTGAGTGAATAACTTTTTATTGTTTTTGGCATAAAGTGTCAAAATTAATGTACTAGACTAGAGTATGAAGGCCTGATATTCTTACAAGGAATTATGGGAAAGTATGTTTAAATTTCAAAATCTTTCCAACTTTAATATCAACAAAACTTTAATTCCATAAAAAATTTCATAATTTGCCTTTAGTTTTGATTAAGTAAATTTAGACTTCTTAAATCAATCTGTAATCTTTATATTTTAGGTATAGATATATAGGAAATGTTTTCTGTGTGTCTATAAAATATGTCTGGTATCTATGTTTTCATTGACTTTAAGCTCTTCAAACTAATAGTGAATATTGTGTAATCTCACTATAGAAATATCATTTACTTCTACTAATTTCACAATTACTTTATGAAAGTTACTTGCCCAATATATTTTTATTTTGGCTGTTAAAGTGTACTCAACCTTAAAGTGCCTAAATGCCTTATGAAAGATGCAAGAATTTCTCTTAGAGATCTTCTTCAAGCTTAACATTAAGCACGTAGTCCAGACATTGCCACTTCTAGACAGTGGGCATTTTCAGGTTGACCATAGATTCAGATGCACAAGCATTTGGATGCTTGTAAACAGATTCAAGCTTGAATGAAGAAGTCAGGTACTAGAAGCATTCCAAGGAAGTTAATAAAACATAGATAAGAACTCCAGTATAAATTAACAAGAAGTTCAATATGGCTTAAGGGTAATATTCAGAAACAAAATCCCTTTGGGGACCAAAGTAAAATGTAATCTAGTCTGAACTAAATATAGAAACATTGTTCAAGGATATTTTCTACTACAAATGTAGCCATATGTTTTACCTGATTGTTGAAACAATTACCAAGCCCAATAAATTACAATTGTCCTATTTTTGAACATTCAAAAGGGAACATTAGGCATGCTATTTGATATTCAACCTGACATTGACAGACTAGACAAACTAACACCTTCAAGTCTGTATGAGCTCTACTGTATATGAAAAGGATGTTAATTTATGGCTTTATAATGAATTTATTAGTTATTGTGAAGAATTTGTGTTCACATTAATGTTGAACTTGCTTTCATGAGTTTATGTTATCACATCTTCAGAATACTTGAATTTCTCCAATAGCTTTAATTTTCGGTGCTTGCACTGTAAATGAAGACACTGAAGTGTTCATAAATAGGTTAGATAACAAGAAACTCTAGATTCAAACCAAGAGTTAAAGTGTATATATTTTTGTTATGGTTTTTCTTTGTGGTTACTTTTAAAAATTTGGTCTATACAATTTTGTAAACTGACCAATTTAAATCTTTTAGTTTTCAAATTTATTATATTAAAGGACTATTTATTCAAACAACTCTAGATGGCTTTTAGAACTAAGTATTAAAATTAATCATTTGGGAATCTGAATTGTTTATCTGTGAGTGTGTGTGTGTGTAAAACATTTTGTTTGTTATTTTTATTCAATAGAACTATTTTAAAAAACAAAGTTTTAATTTGTAGATTTTTACAATATCATTGAGAATGTTCATTAAAAAAAGATTTTCCCGTCGATATTTTTCAGAATTTGCTCCTTTTATGTTAACAAACTAAAAGTAATACTATAATTAATTATTTACTAAGTGAACACTTAAGAGCTTACTTACTGAAGCGTTTCTAAAACAATCGTTTCTTTTACGAGGCTTAGCTACTTGAGAAACTATTGTTTTGAAACTCGTCACCAAGTAAGCTCTTGAGTATTCACTTAGTTATGTATTAATTAATTATAGTTTATTCAGTGAATTCAAGATGATTACAACAAGCAACTTTAAAAGTAGTAATAACTTTATCACACTTTAAATTCTTTGTCATATTTGTTTGGTTGTTTTCAGTTTCCAAAATGGAATTATGGTATAGTTATATGTTGATAAAGAACTATTTAGATGTTATCTCTAACCAAAATGCCCCAACTGCCAAAGCACTATCATTGTATTAGCAACTACAACTTATATGTAGTATTATTATGGTGCGGTATCTAAGTCAGAATCGGTGCTCTTAAGTCAACTACTTATAGTATAAAATGTGTGAGTAAAACTGCTGTTTACTCTTGTCAGAGAGTTATAAACTATTTGTGATAGGTTTCATATGAATCAAAAGACAGTGGCCTGCTTTTTAACTGTTCAAATTACCCCTTTCAGCTGAATCAAGGGCATGGAATTCATGTCTTGATCATAGTAGAAAACTCAAGCATTGTAGCTGTTAATCACTATTTGTAAAACGTATACATCTGGTACTGATTAAGTTTATTAAATACCATGATAATGCTTTTATTTAGCAATTGTGAGGTCATATTAGTAAAACCTTTACATACATAATTTCAAAGTTTGTATACATACAAGAGTATATCTGTTGTATTTCTAGGATATGTTATATGTAAAGCTATCTAGCAAAAATTTTCATTATATCCTAAATTAAGTACTGTTAATATGTCTTGAAAGGTTTTTTAATTTATAAAAGTGCTTAATTTTTTTATGTGTAAATTATATATTTTAGAATTGTTTGCTGTCCATATATGTGTTTTATTTATCTACTGTCAATTTTTGAATTTTTATTTAAAAAGCTAAATAAACAATTTGTAATTAAAGAATATTTAAAAGTTCAACATTTAATGCTCTTATATTTTTTGATTTCTGTACTTAAAATATCACTATAAATATTTTGCTACACATCTTGATGTTTGTATGAGTCCCTCCCACATAATTTAAATGAAGTAGAAAGTAGCTGCTTTTTCTGTGCTTTTTATTGCTTTGGTCGTAGCATTGCTTGGTGTGGGTGCATGATATGGGTTGAATTGTTTGTTTTCAGAGCGGGCAAGGGCTTGGTATCATGATTATTGAAGGGAAGCATGCGGAAGTTGGACAAGGCATCTTTATATCTGATATACAAGAAGGAAGTGCCGCCGAGCAGGTATAATAAATTATAATTCATTAAATACTCATGATAATTACAAACCAATAAACAAAACATTCATTAAATTTGTGATAATGTATAGTAAAACTGAATAACTGCTTTAAATTTCATTGATCAGTCATCCCTAACTTGAAATTATTAGATAGTATTTTAACAAATTTTAATCCCTTTCACTAAAAGCCTACTCTAACCGATGATGTAATTTATTACAAGTATTTATATAATGTGAAAGTTAAACATGTATGGTGTGTGTTTAAACCATTTAACAAATTTCCTAATCAGAGTCTAAACTGCTGGAACAAAGTCATCAGTTTTAGATTACTTTATATATTTCTCAGCCGATGACAAAATTGTTTGTTTTTTATTTATTTTTATATTGTTACATTTACAGTGATTTTTCTGTAGTGAAATTTTATGTATTAAAATTTGGTAGTATATAGAAACCAAAACTACATTCATCATCAAAATATAGCATCCGCTATAAAACGAACCAAAATAATATGCCATTTTACCTTAAAACAAGGCAAACAACTCAAAGTAGTTTGTGATATGGAAAACATAATTTATCGTGTTTAAATATATAATAGTAAAATGATTACTTGAAATGATTTGAAAGGAAATTACAATCATAACCTAGTCATGTTAAATCCTACAACATTATTGCTAGAGAGAATATTAATAATGATTCCTTTTTATACTATTAAGATGGCTCGGGAAATACAAGGCTGAGATGCCTTATTTAGGCCATACAGAATGCAACGAAGGCAATGTAACTAGTACTATCTTCATCTGCTCATTATTACTTTAAGTTTGACCTTAGCTATTCATTTTCAAAGGCTAAGTTAATTTGGTGTTTAGTTTTCCATTGTTTCATAAGGTTTAGCGAAACAAAGAAGTGAATGACTGTTTTTCTGATAAAACTGATAATTGTAAATTTCGCTCACTAAGTGAGTGTAGAAGAATTTGTGCCGCCAAATTATATGTTTACATCTTTATCCATTTTGACACCCATATCCTATTTAGATATTATTATCTGTTCTAAAACAAATTATTCACTGTAGTGGAAGACTGACCATCTGTTGTTACATTTGAGTTAATTAGATGGCTATAACATTCCAAATCTACATAAACCCTAATAAACTTAAACAATTTATAAAAGCAATGATATACCACAACCTGGCAGGGAAAGACAAAGAAGTATATGTAATAATTGTGACTTTGGAAAAGATTTAATAAGTAGTTCAACTCTAACAAAAAATTTTGGAACATTGTTATTAAAAGGTCTAGAGAAAACGTGCAAGAGGAAGATGGTAATTCATGTGCAAAACACTAAGGTAAAATCTAGGAAAGAAATAAAGAGGCATGACTGTGTGAAGGATTCAATAAAGGATGGTCTTTATTACAACTGAATTGTAGTACGATAAGAGTGTTTAAGATATGTTAAAAATGTACCATTGATAGCAGAAAATATGAGAATTTAATGAGCCTATTGTTTTAATTGACGTGTTGCACTGTTTAACATAAATACAAAACATACAAAGGTCATTCTAATCACCTAACTAAACTAGCAGTGTGGATTAAGAAGAAGCTGATAAATAATTGGACAACTGTGAGTGTCAACATGAGTTTGGTAATAGAAAATTGAGATAACTATGACAAGGAAATATAATTAAAAACACTACAGTACAATTCAACAATGTAAACTTGATTTATGTGATATGCATTTCATCAGTCAATTTGTTGTCTCAATAGATTTAAATATACAAACTAAATCTGGTTTGTTTATGTCTAACTCAGACTAGTTAATCCCCTCTTCTACATAGTTTTCCTATTGGTTAGACTAATTATTTAATGTTAACTGCTATAAATAAGGTTTCAAATTGGTTTGTGAGCCAATGATCAACTTGCAATTATTTGTTTGAAGATTATCTCATTGAAACACGTCTGAAAAAATAAAGCATATTTATTGTTTCTGTTCATATTATTACTAAGAAATACAACACTATTTTACACAAAATAATATTTGAACAAAAAATAATAATTTTATTTCACTAAAACACTTGTAAATATTTACAAACTTGCTTATAGTAGCACTTACTTGTATTTGTTGACAAGTTTGTAGATATTTACAAGTGTTATAGTGAAAACTAGTAGCTCAGTTGAAAATGGAATCAACAAATATAATTTTATTTATTATATTTCTCAAGTGTGATATATATTTAGATGATAGGTAGAAAATAGACAAAATAATAAAGAGACAGAGCTACTAGTTCTTAACTAAAAACACTTGTACATATGTTACACTTGCCTTTTTAGTTAAAATTATTTTGTACTGGAAATTTAATGGACAAAAATTTGTACAAAAATTCATAAATGTTTTTACTTGACATTATATATTGTTCAGTATTGATACAAATTGTTTACATTAAGACAGTAAATACATCTTTCTATTTCATAATAACCTTACTCTAATCATAATATCCCTTGCCAAATGTATACTTCATAACATAATCTTCCATTTATGTCCATATCTATACCCAGTGTCACTAAATTATTTCTACACACGAAAATATAAATAAAAAATTAAAATAAAATAATAAAACACTAAATTAAAATAAATTAATGCTCAATGTCAACCTGGCTTTTACACTGCCACTGGCTGACAAAATTGCTGTTGTCACTGTTTCACTTTTTACTGTGGATGTATTATTACATTACATGCATGGCATTTATTTTTTTTTCCATTTGTTTTATTTATTCATTACAAAATAAGGACTTAAAATGTACATAACTAAAACAATGTGTATTGAAAATTTCAATAACTAGTAGACCAATGATTTTTTTCTTAGTCATTTGGTAGTTAAATATACAATAATATAATTTATGTAGTTTCAGATTACTATAAATGGCACTGTTATGTATCTATTATTTTCTTTTTTTTCAAATAATAAATTAAGTATATCTATATATTGATATTAATAAAACTATAGTGGGATTCTTAATATAATCCTCTTCAGTTATGTTAAAAATATTAATTTGTATATATTCTAGTACATTTTTGTACCTCTCCCTAAATTACAATTTTTTTCCTTTTGTTTGACTTCAGTACTCCTGAAAATTTCCAAACTGAAATAGTACTCCTGTAAATGAGTACTGTTTTAGCTTTGAAAATGTACTCATTCTGAAACGAGTGAACAAAGGAAAATATTGTTATGTTAGAAAGGCAAAAAAATGTACTCGAGTATATACAAACTAAAGTGCATTTAAATATTGCTCAAAAACATTGCAAAAACATTTATTTGTTGAAAATTATGTTTGTACTGTTTTTGCTGTAATTTCCCTACACGTAATGAGTTCATTAGATTTGAAAGTGCTTTACTTTCAGAAGTTGAAAGTTAAATAATTATTTCTGTGAATTAATTTGATTCAGGGTTGATGATTGCTTGAATAAGAAACTAGAGATTACAATTTAATTTAAAGTCTTGAACTCTTGGAAAGATTACAAAATATAGATTAGGAGTTGGGTTTAGTTCTGTTAAAGTGTCTAGAGCTGGATGAAAGATGAGTTTAGTACAATAAAATGCTCAACACCCTAAATGCTGTAATCAATAAATTTGACACAAAATACCCTCACCACAAATGAAATAAACAACTAATTACATGCTTAATTGTGTTTATTTAAGTTTCTAATTAGTTGTTTATATCATTTCGTGATGGAGGTGTTGTGAAATAAGTTTATTGACATATGTGGACTGTGTTCCTTGTTTTTAAAGATTTGAAATATATAATTTCCAGACACTTTTTTTATGCCTCAAACCAGGCTATTTTGCGAATCACATAACTATACATATTTTCATGTACTATATGTAAATATGTGTTCTTAAAATTGATGAGGATTAGGTTCTTATTTATATAATCGGTAATTGTCTGATTTAGCGGCCACCTGAGATATATATTGAAAATTATTCTAAATCACAAAATAGGACAATATGCACAAGAAATTTTTTTATTTTACTTGGAAAAGTTATTTTTTATCAGTTTAAAGTTGGGTGAAAAATTCAGTGCAGAGCATTAAGTTGTGCATCGGCCGCGCAGAGTGATACAATGACATCACAACTGTAGTTAGTGTTTTAGCAATCTAAACTTTATGAATCAAAAACATGTTCCTGAAAGTATATTGATAAATATTATTTTTGTTATTGCCAGGGAAGGTTAGTTTTATATAACTATATTGAAATATACTTATGAAGTATCTAGTCAGGAAGGACTTGGTTCTAATTTTATACATTTAACCATTTAGGTAATGTATAAAATTACTACCAAATCTATCCTAACTGGACATTTTTAATGGTATATTTTAATATAGTAATATATTCTTTTGAAACTAAATCTATCCTAAATTTAGACTTTATAAGTATATTTAAATATACATATGCAAAAACCATTAAAGTGAAGCTAAAACGTTGTTTCTCAAATATCTACACATTTAAGGTATGCGTGAGATTACTGTATCACTCCACGGCTGATCCACAACTTAATGCTTCGCACTGAATTTTTTACTCAACTTTAAATTGATAAAAAATACCTTTCCAAGTAAAATTTTAAAAACATTCTTGTGCATATCATCCTATTTTGTGGTTTTGAACAATTTTCAATACATATCTCAGGTGGCCGCTAAATCTCACAATTACATTACAATTAAATCTAGTATCTTCTAACATACAATATCTTAAATAATGGTTTTGTTGGTTAAAATTATTAAATTTATAATTTTTTCAATTAATTGGTAATATTTTTATAATTGATTTAATAATCTCTTTAAATACAAACGTAATATCTCTGGTCTACAAATTTTTTCCTGAAAATCTGAAATAACATTAAATAATATTTATAACAAGGCTTTAAATTTACTCTAATTATTAAAATATTCTCAGTAATGCATTGGTTTGTTTTTTTTAGCTAGTGGTGTTTGCTTTATGTGCGCATGTGTGTTCATATGGCTATAATATTTTGTTCATTATCTCACTGTGTTTCTCATAGAATTGTTTGCGCAGGCGGGCCTGATTGTTGGAGACATGATTCTCGCTGTCAACAAAGACACCCTTCTTGGATCTAATTACGATGCAGTAAGTTATGTCATTGTTTTGAATAATACCCTTTGCTTTGTTAAAAGTAATATTTGGAATAATTTTTAAAATATATGTGTTTTATGTGTCAAAAGAAAGTTGCATAAAATGTGCCAGCCTTTATTGTTGCATATTAAAACTATCATGGAGACTGATTGGTTGATTTTAGAATAACTGTCTCTAGTTTAATCTTCAACTGATGAGCTTTGACATGGTACCCAAAAGTAACTATAATTCCATGCTGAATATAGATTTAGTTAGGAGTTTACAGAGCTAAGTGTCAGTCTGTCTTGTGTAGTGCTATACTGTGTTACCTCCAACAATATAACATTCCCTTCATTTATATTCTCAAAGTAACCATAACTCCATGCTGAATAGAGATTTAGTTAGGAGTTTACAGAGCTAAGTGTCAGTCTGTCTTGTGTAGTGCTATACTGTGTTACCTCCAACAATATAACATTCCCTTCATTTATATTCTCAAAGTAACCATAATTCCATGCTGAATATAGATTTAGTTAGGAGTTTACAGAGCTAAGTGTCAGTCTGTCTTGTGTAGTGCTATACTGTGTTACCTCCAACAATATAACATTCCCTTCATTTATATTCTCAAAGTAACCATAATTCCATGCTGAATATAGATTCAGTTAGGAGTTTACAGAGCTAAGTGTCAGTCTGTCTTGTGTAGTGCTATACTGTGTTACCTCCAACAATATAACATTCCCTTCATTTATATTCTCAAAGTAACCATAACTCCATGCTGAATAGAGATTTAGTTAGGAGTTTACAGAGCTAAGTGTCAGTCTGTTTTGTGTAGTGCTATACTGTGTTACCTCCAACAATATAACATTTCCTTAATTTATATTCTCAAAGTAACCATAATTCCATGCAGAATATAGATTTAGTTAGGAGTTTACAGAGCTAAGTGTCAGTCTGTCTTGTGTAGTGCTATACTGTGTTATCTCCAACAATATAACATTCACTTCATTTATATTCTCAAAGTGTTAGCAATTTTTTTATGGTCAAACATAAACAACAAAAAGTCTATATAATTTTTTTGTTTCCTGCTAAGGGGAAAATGTTTCTAAAATTGAAAAAAGGCTCTAAATATGGGCTTACTATATTCTGCGATTGAAACAGAATAGAATTTCATCGGAACTCCAACTTTAGTTTTATCCTGACTCAAGCTCTATGGCAAGAAATATCTTATAGTGTTTTCTACAAAAATTCTTGAACAATTGGAAAAGATTTTGTATTGATATTGTTGCCTTGGAGTTGAAGATAGTGAATTTTTATAAGAGAATTTACATAAGTTACAGTATTGTAGAATTTGCAGCACACCACATAAATAAATTAAATTTGTTTCATTGGGAACAGTTACATGACTTATTATTACATAATGGCAAACATTTTCTCTCTCAAATGTATCTAAAAATATATAATTATACTATTAACCATAAAACTACAACTGGGGAAAATCACTTAGTTGAATGACGTCAAAATGTCTGTGACAAGTCAGGTCTGATGGTGCTGATTTGTTTTTCCATGTGAAAGGAATTGTTCATATATAATTTGTTTCTCAATACAGTAAAGTCCCGATTATCCGTGGGCGGATTAACCGGTTTGCGGATTATCCGGGGTCTGCCATTGTTTACAAATATCCAATTTTTATTCCAATCAGATTCACGTGTTTAAATTTCCAAACTGTGAATTACGACGTAAATACATATAAGGCTTAATAGAAGTTAAGATGAAGAGAATAGATATGTAAATATGTACGTACTAATTTTTACATTGAAAAGGAAGCATCCCGATGCGGGCCAGCAAAATAAAAGAGGCGAGCAGACTACTGTATATAAGAGACAATGACAAAATGCTTGGACGCCCGAAAACCTAATGTGCATTATAAGATTGTAAACAATTGTCAGCTAATCTCGGCTATAAATAGTCTAGGACGTGACATATGCATTATCCATGTCCATCATATACATTATCGATCTTTATGGCTTTGTGACATACGCGACACAAGTAGACACTGTGCAACAAAATGGTTCTCAAGAAACTTAGATCCCACATTAAAGCTAAATCAAATGCTCACAAAAAAACAGACGAAAGTGACAGATTTTTTTGTTAAAAAGTGAAAGTATTATGTGTAAAGGAAATTACATATGTACATACATACTTACTTTTGACATATACTTATGTACGTATTGTAAATAGTTAGACATATAAATGTACATGTTATAATCCGTCAAATACATCGACATTTTAAATTATTTTCTGTATTTATTTTGTCCTCTGAAGATTATTTGAGAATTGCATTAACCGGGGTAATTATTTATGTAACTTATGGTATAATAATCGATTATCGATCGTTTTGCATATTCTTTGTTCATAGCGGATTATCCGGGGAATTCGTTATCCGGCGTTGCCAGGCCACCCTATTCCACTGATAATCGGGAGTTTACTGTATTACTGTCTGAGAGTCAATGAAGGTGGATGTAAAAATATACATATATAGTGGCTTGTTTTCCCCATCCACACTCTTCTCTGTATCTATCACCTATTAACAAATAATGGAAATAAAACCTTTTAAAGTCCTTCTGTTTGTTACAATGATTTATAATAAAAATCCAAGCACTTGTACAAGCACTGACAATTCATTGTTATTTTCCATTAGGCATAATGTAATGACTAGTCGTTCAGTTGTTACCTATGACCAATAGCTGTGAATGTTATTGTTTGGATTAAAATTAGGAGACCATTTTGGCTCCCATGGTCAAAGAAAGGGATTAGGAAAAGGTGCTCTTGTTGCTTTTCCCTAAACCGAGAGTTCTTGTTTCAGTGACCACTGGAACATTTGCTAATAACATTTGCTTCTCCTTCACCAAAATGGTTCATTATAGAGTTAAACAATTAAACACAGTTAGTGATCCAAACATATGAAATGTTTGAAATGTCATGCTTAAAATGTCAGATACTGTTAACTTGTTAAACATAAAAGATAATTCTCAGTTGATATAGCAACCATAAAGAATTATTTGTTCATTCATACATTTATTTTGTAGTAAAATATTAGTTTAATAAGAATTATTGATAAAATTATTTTCAAAAAAAAAAAAACAGGCGATTTCTATGATACATGATGTGAACATGATGATTTCTGGAAACATGATGTATTTATTACACTAAAATATTGGAAAAACAACACAGGGTTCCAAAAGGGAATGAAATTTAGAATGGCTACAAAAGCATGCGTCGGTATTTAATTGTGGTATGAAAAATGCTGAAGTTGTATGATTTATTTTATTAACATGTTTTTATTTCTCAACTTTGAAATTTATGACATCTAGAAATATTTGATTGAATTTTACCAATCCCATTTCAATGAAACTGAATCTACTATGCTCATAGAAAATTATTGAATCTATTAACAGCTCTGAGTGCCAAAATGAGCATACAAAAGCAATACTTGAATGTATAGGAAATGAAGAATTGATTGAAAATTCACTGGTAAGCAGTATTGTTGGAATTTTTATTTTTAATTGAAGAATTTTAAAATTAATTTGAAAAGTACATAAACAAAGCCAATGTTTGAGACATTACACTTCAGAATTAGATATTGAACATGTTATGAAAGATTGTAACAAAAGATAGATAAGTCGTTTCTTTTTTTTGTAAAAATACAAACCATATCAAAGAAAACCAATTAATTTCCTAGACATATTATACAAAAACTTGAAATACATTGTAATTATAATTTTATTTTTGTTTATATTTGGTGTTTCACTATTTAATAATTATTTTTTTAATCTTGTATTAGAAATTGAAAGAAAGAATTTTTTTTCATAGGAAATTCTAAATCTATGTATTACTGAGAAACTTGTCAGTTAACTATATTAAACAAAAATGCAAGTAATTACAAATCTATAAATTAAAAAAATATAAGGGCTACTTTAAAAAATTTAAATTTATAGTGAGGGTATCTTTTCATTTATGTTTTAGCATTTGATCTTGTAATAAGTAATTGTTGCTAAAATCAGTACTTACATATTATACGGCGGCCACCATTTGTACATATGTTGTTTAAATGTGTTCAAAATCCATTGTACATAAAATGAATCGAAAACATGTCATGAAGCTATATTGGTAATTATTATTTTTGGTATTGCCACGAAAGGATAATTTTATACATTTAACCAAACGATTGTAAGGCAAGAATAGAGGTCGTGTTACGCCACATGGCAAAAAGTATTACTCCAGGGAAGTAGACGTCTAATTAGTTAATGTTGTATAAAATTACAACCAAATACATCCTAACTGGCGACTTCATGGGTATATTTAAATAGTATGGCTCGCCATTGATATGAGGACATAGTACTTCTTACTAGTCTGTACTAAATTTTTTACCCAACTTTAATTTGATAAAAAAGTAAACTTCAGTATATAAAAAATTGTCATGCATATATATGGCCTTAGGACATGTTTTATGTAGTCATTTTTTGAGCTTGATAAGGAAAATCCCTCTACAATTGTGGCCTTTGTGTAATACGTAAGTACCCAAAGATCTTACTTAAAATGCATTTATATCTTTTTTGGAGTAGATACCATTGCCTCAGTTTATTAAAATTGTCTTAGTGTTTTTATAGCTTCATATACTTCCATACTGTACCTTTTAGATGGTTTTATACAAGTTTTATTCCAATTATGTCAAGAAGTATATGCAAATTGTAATTTGAAGTGTTTGTATACTTTATATTGTTATGTTATGTGGACTCTGTTATTCATATTTAGTTTGTGTGAAATTTATAGGTTTATTGGTGTGTTTGTATAGTTATGGTTTGTGGCTATGAAGTGTACAGCTTTGTTTAATTGAGTGTATGATTTGTTACTATCAGTAAAATTATTTTCAATTATTTAATGTAAATTAATTGATATTAATCAATTTTCAACAACCAATTAACTTAATTAATTTTCTTACAGTAACAAAAATTAAAACTATTTACACCAGTAATTTATGCTTAAGAAATTCACTTTTAATGATGTCTAGGCAATTAATACAAATATATAATATTTAAGAATTTAGTCTAGATTTTATTCTTTATCACTGAGAAATGTCTCTCCGTATAGTTTTAAATGTCTTTGAAATTGTTTTATGAATGTCTGCAGTTACTAAATTCAGTACATTAGCATGTGGCTTTAAGCAATTTTTGTGTTTATCATCTTGAAATTATTTACTTGTTAATAAAAAATGGTATTATTTAAATGAATCATATTAACAAAGTTTTTATATTGGTTTCAAGTCAGATTTTGTTGAATCATTTTCAGATGGAATTAGAATAGAAGTTTTTAATTTTATAATAAGGCAGATGGATTAGAGAAGATTATGTGTCTTACCAAACCCGTACCAAATTTTGCTAGTTGAAGTTGTTTTGTGGTAAACAAAATCACTGTTTAAGCATTTCTTTTACATGTATAATTATATTACATTTATTTTGGTTTTACCTACTTTTCTCTAAGGTAATTTTTTATTTATGCTTTTTTGTTTATTCCAAATTATTATTTCAGAAATCTACTTAAGCTATGTTATTGAATTTTAGTGTTATTAAATAATGTATATAGGTATATTCTTTTTCTAATCATTACAAATGTTGTCCTTAGGCAGCAGCATTACTTAAAAAAACAGAAGGTGTAGTGTCGTTGGTAGTTTGCAATCCTAATAAAGCTAAACAAGAGGAGGAAAAGCCAACTGCAAATGCTGCAACGCCTTTATCAACAGGGCCAGCAAACGCGAGAAGTCCTACACCTAGTCAAGGACCAAAAGAGCCTGAAAAACCAAGTCAGTATCAATATGTTTTTGTTATTATTATTACTTTGTCGTAGGCTAATGTCTTGTCTACAATATCTAATTTATGCATTCAAAATATAATCAATTTTCGTATATAACAAGAAATATAGTTCTTGTGTATTGTTAATTAAAACTTAACTAGTGAGGATAAATAACAAAGGATAAATACAGGGTGCGGCAGCATAACTTCCTTTTTTGAAAACTCAATAAATACTATTGTATGCATCTGAAAATATTTATTTATTTTTTATAATGTAGGTACATGTCTAAAGTTTTTATTTGCATTGTTTTGAAGATCAAATCTGTTAGGTGACGTCCCTCATTCTCCATACATTGCGTAAACCGATTTCTGGCGTTTGTCATGACTCTTGTTAGCGTAGCAGGTGTTATGTTGGCAATTTCTTCTTGGATGTTGGTCTTCAAATCTTGTAGGGTTCTTGGACGGTTCATATAAACACAGGATTTCAAAAAACCCCATAGAAAAAATTCACAAGGGGACAGATCGGGAGAGCGTGCCGGCCATTCCAAATTGCCTCTAATTGAGATAAGGCACTCTGGAAAGTGTTCCCTTAAAACAACCATCGATGCTCTTGAAGTGTGTGCTGTTGCACCGTCTTGTTGGAACCAAGTGTCCCCCAAATCCAACTCTTCTAGCCGTGAGAAAAAAAAATTCTTTAGCATGTTTACATACCGGTCCGAATTCACTGTCACTGTAACCTCATTTTCCTCAAAAAACCAGGGACCAATAATTCCAGCTGAGGAAATTGCACACCACACTGTGACTTTGGGTGAATGCAAAGGCCTTTGATGCAATTCTCGAGGGTTGTTGTCAGCGAAGTAGTGCATGTTTTGTTTGTTAACAGACCCACACAAATGACAATGGGCTTCATCGCTAAAAAAAACAATAGCACCCTCGGGAACGACATCAAGAAGAAGCTCACACCCGTTCATCCGAGAATTAAAGTCACGTTCTGAAAGTTCCTGCACTATCGCCATCTTATAGGGATGAAAATGAAGATCATCACGAAGAATTCTTCTCACAGAACGATCGGATAGTCCAAGGGCAGATGCGTGTTTGCGCGCAGAACGCCGTGGTGATCGCAACATTGACGCTCTCACTGCTTCAATGTTCTCAGGTGATCTAACGGGCCGAGGGACTCCAGTTCTTCGTTTTGTCGCACTTGCAGTTTGTCTGAATGTAGTGACCCATGTAACAATTGATTTGCGGTCTGGGACGGGAGCCAACAGGACTAAATTTAAGCGATTCCGAAATGCGCGCTGTGTTGCAATAACCGAACATCCGCTTGAAAAGTAGGCCTCAATGGCAAAGGCACGCTCCTCACTATTCCAACACATGATGGCGACTGAAACGTGTCGGGACAAAACTTTTCTTCACCTCCTCTTGAACGAGACCACTAGCGCTCCGCTATGACATCAACTAACTGATTGGCGAGCATTTAAAAAAAGGAAGTTATGCTGCCGCACCCTGTACTAAAGAATTGCACTTAAACTCTCATTAATAGTTTAATAAACCAACTGGTTTAGTTGTCTATTTTACTTTGATCATTGATAAGCTTACCAACTTATTTTAAACTCTGTATAAATTCAGCGATAGATCACCTCTTGTACAGAGTATCAATGAAATATAACACAAAATGTTTAAAAGGGTTAAATAAGAAAACCCTCTTAATCTACACAACTAATATTAACTACCTACTCTGGAGTAACCCTATGTAATTATATGTCATATAATTTAATAAAAATATATACAATTTTTAAAAATTGTTTTTATATTTTGTTTATATCATGTACTTGTTGAAGTTAAGAACTTCTTATAGTCACTCTTATTATAACTGTTCAGAATTCCACAGCACTTCATTGAAACTTGAAAAATGTAGATAAGATGACTATGAATAATCATTAAATTATTTTCAAAGAGAGATTTTTTAAGTTGTTACAACACCAACTGGTTTATGCCATGAACGTATTTCAGAAGATTAATTGTGACAGGAGAATTTACTTTAAAATATTATTTTAAACAATAAAGACACCAAGTGGAAGTTCGTCACAAAAAGTAGAATGAAGTTTTCATTCAACATTTAAAAAACTATATTTCATTCAAGTTCATCCTTGAAACAAATTTTATAACAGAGATTTTCTGCCCCTTTTCTTTTATAATCAAAAAATAGCATACAGCTGACATTAAAGTAATTTCTTTGATTTGACTACCATTATATATAATTTATAGACAAGTATAGCCACATATCAAAAAATAAATTGTACCTATTAGGCTGAGAGCTCATCGAATGAAAAAATTGTCATTATTTTTTAACACATCTAATAAGTGCAAAATCGAATACTTGAAGTTATTTGTTTCATATTGAATTCCTTCTATTACTGCACACTCTCCTTATATATATCTTGTACAAATTTCCAATCGTTAATAAAATACATTTTTATTCATCCAATCAAGTTCAAATACATTTTTTTGAACCTATAGTGGATGACAATTGATGGTAATCAAAGTTTTTTTCATATATTTATTCAATAATTAAATTATAAAAATTTGTGGATCTATCTGGATTTAAACTATGGATCTTAATGTTCAAAGTCTAGCCAGCTTTGGCACTGAGCCTACTTTCCAATATCAAGCACTGAGGAAGGCTACATTATCACCGAAGCTAGTCTGTTGTGAACTAGTGTGTTTGTTTATTAAAAACTCATTTTTTATGAGATTTTGAGTTAACTATTTGGTTTTTTACCATTGTAACTAAGAAATTACCTCTCAAAGACGTATATGAATTTTTTCGCATCTGGTTGCCATCAAAATCTCCATTGTACAACCTTCACCTGTTGCCATGGTTGCTACAAAATATCATAAATAGTGCTGTAAGATTAAAAATTAATGAAACTAATAAAATAAACAAACAAACTGGAAATATGCAAACCATGATACATTTTTTTCCTTGACCTCAGTAGGAATTAATATTTTTTTAAAATTGTTTATATTTTTATTAGTTTCATGTAACGGGTATTTTTTTCATATTATAATTCAAACTTTTAAACAAACTATTAACCTAAGTCTATTCATATAATTGTGGTTTATTTTGTGTACATACTTTAATTACAAATTTCAGCTTAAAATTATTTTAGATTTTTTTGTCTGTTTTACACTGGCTATATTTTATAAAATTTGGCAACAAAGTGGCTGTTATAAACATCTGTAAATATATTTATTTTAGTCATCATTTGATTTGTACTTTTTATGTTTATCACTGAATGCTTTTCTGGTGGATTGAATTCATTCACTCACTGCTTTGCATGTTCATGTAAGTATATCATGTTCTTTTATTTACTGTAGATGATTTGGATTTATTTTTAATGCCATTTTTAAATTAATTTTTTACAATTTCTATTTGTTTAGAATGTGTAGTTAATAACTTGGGTGGACAAAAACCAGACACCTCTGGCTCTCAAACTGCTTAAAGCTGACTTTGTTTTCCTTTATGTTACAGTTTGCTTTTATTAATTTTTCTATTATAATTCTTTCTCTGTATAAAGTGTATGCATAAGAATTAAGTTATCGGCTCATCTCTGTTCAGTGAGTTTATCAAATTGTTATTATTGGCCATCATTCTCTTAGTAATATATATATATATCTGCATTGGGTTGCAAAGATGTTTCAACATTTAATAGAATATGAATATTTAAACTTTAGAAAAAATGTTGTAACCAGATAAAGCTGAGGTTTGCAGTTTTAGCACTTTTTGATACTTTTGTTTGTTTTTACCTTGTAAAAATGCATGTTATTTATCATCTACTAGTGTTGTTTTAAGAAAATTTTATATTTTTCAATGCTGTTCAATTAATGACGCAGGACTGCGATAGAAAACGTACATACCCGCATGGGAGGTGCAGACTATCCAAGGGGTTTGGTGTCCCTTGCGGTACTCCAGCCAAACATACACAATACTAACAACACTTACTTCACTGTTACACACTATACATGTTCTACAAACACCACATTCACAACACAATCTTTACAAATTAACACTCACATCTTCCCTTTAGGTGATTTTGACTGGTCAGAACCGTTGCGCGTTGGGAGTGCTGAAAAGGCTTGACAAACTCTGGTCCGGGACGCTGATGTGAGCTTGCTCTGCCGTAGACGTAAGCGCGGTTTCTGGTCTACTAACTGCTTTGGTCCTTGGTCAAGGAGTGTCCGCGGTGCACAGGTGTCGGAGTCTGTGCACAGTATTACGAGTATTCGACTGATGCCCATCCAGTCGAGCTAAGGAGAAAAGCTATAGGCCTCAGAGTTCTGAGGGTTGGAAATGATCTTAATGTGATCCAAGGATGTACCCGTTCCTATAGCCATGCCCGTAATGCCCGCCACGATGGCTGGTTAAATATATTTCTATGGAAAACAAAAATAGCATCAAATAGCATTAGTTTAAAGAGAACACGTCAGGTCTCACCTGATAAGCCTAAGGTTGACGATGGGAGTAAAACGTTGATGGTGGCAACATCGCAGACTTTGCCATCACCTAAGTATCTAATATTTTCTAGTGCCGAGGAGGGGAAATATCTCTCAAAAGTTTCTTTTTTCCTTATTAACAAGGCTATTACTGCTTGTGCCG
The DNA here is from genome assembly GCA_036971475.1 of Prosapia bicincta. Taxonomy (NCBI): domain Eukaryota; kingdom Metazoa; phylum Arthropoda; class Insecta; order Hemiptera; family Cercopidae; genus Prosapia; species Prosapia bicincta. Next base: position 263,307,412 of record JBAIZL010000002.1, read on the forward strand.
AAGGCCTTGTAGCCTCGATTAAAAAACTTTGAAATGGAACACTGCTAGTTGCAACCTACACCGAGAGACAAACTTGTTCTCTTTCAAAAATGACCTCTTTCTTTGACCAGGTCATGGTATCTGTAGCTCCCCATAGATCCTTGAACTCTTCAAGGGGAGTCATTACATTAGAGATCTTATGAACGTGTCTGTGGATGAAATCAAATCAGAACTGGCTTCTCAGTCCGTAATGGACATTGTACCAATAATGAAGACAGACAAGGGTGTTAAAGTTGCAACAGCTTCCTTTATTTTGATATTTGGAAAACCGGATTTACCTGAATACATTCATGCGGGTTACCAGAGGCTATCAGTAAAGCCATATGTGGCTAACCTGCGGCGGTGTTTTAAGTGCCAACGTTTCGAGCACATAAGTTCTTCTTGTTCGAAGGAGGCCGTATGTGGTCAGTGTAGCGTCAAAGGTCATGAAGAGAAGGAGTGCACCAATTCTCCAAAGTGCCCCAACTGCGGTGGTGAAGTTTTAATTGCCCTTCTTTTAAGGAAGAGAAAACTATCCTGTGCATCATGGCCAAAGAGAAAATAGCGTTTACCGAAGCAGGAAAGCTTTTTAGATCGACTCTATTGAAGGTTGAGGGAAAATCGTATGCTACAACTTTGACCACTTCAAAGTCGTCCTGTTGGAACTGTGCTGACCTGGCAAAGAAAATAGAAAGTTTAACTGACCAAGTCTCACGTTTACTTTCTATAGTCACAAGTGGTCCGGTTTTTATTAGTAGAGAACCTGCAACATCGTCGACTGATTTGCCTCTTTTACCAAGATCTTCCACTGGAGAGCTTGGTGCACGAGAGCAGGTCGTTAACTGTTTCAGGTATCTCTGCTAAAAAGCCACCTGGCAATAACCCCAAGGTTGCAAATGAGGATTCAGAGTTACAGTTGCAAGTAAATCGGCACCGGCAGTAACAGCTGCCAAAAAAAGTAATATTTTAAAAAGAGGGCATGTTAAAACTACCCCTCCTAAATCAAAAACTTCCTCCGACTCCATCCCTGAACAGGTGGATATGGAATCGGAGGAATCTAACCCTGGGACGTCTATAAACATCCCAGGTAAAAAAGTGGAGAGCACCAATGGGTGTCAGATTAATCCATTGCTAAGTTGATAAATGTCTGCAATTAGCAAGTCAGTGATACAATGGAACATCAATGGTATTAGGAGTCACTTAGAAGATCTTAAAGTACTCGTGCGAGATGTGTATCCAATGTTTGTATGTCTACAGCAGACACATCCCCACAAATCGCAAAATTTCCATATTAGGGAGTATTCAGTTTTAAAGGTCAGACTTCGTTACAGAAGACCGAGCTAGAGGTGGCGTAGCTATCCTAACCCGTGACTATATCGATGTTATTTCTCTAAACTTAATTACCCCTTTACAAGCAGTAGCAGTTCAAACAGCTGTTCCGTATAAAATCCCCGTGTGTTGCGTCTATTTGCTTCCACAAGAAAACCTGCAACACTGTGATTTAGTGAATTTGATAAGCCAGTTACTGACTCCGTTCTTGTTGGTAGGAGATTTTAATGCTCATCATTTGTCTTGGGGATCTCTAACCTGCATCCCTCAAGGACAACTAGTGGAGAATTTAAGAACGGAACTGGACCTATGCATGCTAAATGACGGTTCTCCTACTCATTTAGCAGCATCTACTAGTTGATGGACAGCTGTTGACCTATCGATCTGCAGCCCTCCATTAGCTACTAGATGCACATGGTCGGTACTCAATGATTTGTATGGAAGTGACCATATGCCTATTAAGATCAATTTATATGACTTTCAAACCTGTTATACTCGAAATTCTAGTTGGATTTTGCAAAAAGCCAACTGGGACTCCTACTCGAATTACCTTGTATCACTTGACATGGATTATATGACACCCATTGATGAAACAATTGAAAGTTTTACAAAAGCTATTTTAAATGCCGCTGTAGAGACCATTCCGAAAACCTCTGCTCATCTACACCGACCGCCTGTGCCGTGGTGGAACGATGAATGCACAGAAATCCTCCATTTTCAACGAAGAGCGCTAAGGAAATTTAAGTGAAACTCAACACATGACCGCCTTCAGGAATATAAAATACTCCGTGCGAAAGCACGGAGGATATTTAGGCTGAGTAGAAAGAACTCGTGGGACCAGTACATTAGCACAATTAGCCGAATAACCCTGTCCTCCATAGTTTGGAGGAAATTAAGATCAGTTTGTGGGACTTACATTCCATTGCTAGCCATTGGGCTAAAGCATCCGGATGGAAGATTGATCACAGACACTGGTAATATTGCAGATGTACTGGCAAAATCATTTTCTAACTTTTCTGCTACTACAGCCTACAACAGGTTATTCCAGAAGTATAAACTGAAGGAAGAAGCAATACCATTTACTGTTGGGTTGTCTGAGGACTCTCCTTTGAACACTCCTTTCACTATAGGGTAATTGGAGTCAGCTCTTGCGTCAACGAAGGATTCTGCACCAGGCCCTGATTCTATTGTGTACTCCATGCTGAAAAATCTGACATGGAAAAGATGAATTCTGAACACTTTAAAATCATGGGGTATACAATGGAATATTCTAGCATTCAAAACTAACTTTCTATCAATTAGATCTTTCCGCGTTCGTCTTGGAGGCACATATTCAAACAGTTATAAACAGGAGAATGGGGTACCGCAGGGCAGCGTGCTGAGTGTTACACTATTTGCCGTTGCAATAAATAGTATCACGAGTTATATACGATCTCCAGTACACTGTTCACTCTTTGTAGATGACTTTTGTATATATGTGCCTACTCGTAGTATGGCAACTGCGGAAGGATCTTTGCAGTTAGCAATAAGTAGATTAGAGGAATGTTCAAGAACTACAGGTTTTAAATTCTTTGCTTTGAAGACCCAATGTGTAGCATTTAGTCGTCGTAGGCAACACCAGGAGCCGATCCTTTATCTTGATGGGATTCAGCTTCAAACCACGGATAGTGTTCGATTTTTAGGTCTTTTATTTGATAAAAGACTCTCATGGATCCCACATGTTCGTGATTTGAAGGTGAGATGCAGCAAGAAATTGGATATATTAAGAGTCCTTAGTGGTACGAATTGGGGAGCAGACAGAACTAGTATGCTTCGCTTTTATCACGCTGTTGTTAGATCGCGCAGTGATTATGGCTGTCAAGCCTGTTCATCCTCACGACTTAGAGTTCTGAAAACTCTCGATGCTGTCCACCACTTTGGACTTAGACTTGCTACTGGTGCATTTAGAATTAGCCCAATCCCTAGTCTTCTTGTAGAGGCTGGGGAACCCACTCTTTCAAGACGACATCAGATGCTACAAATATCTTATATATCTGGTCTTCGAAGCAAACCTAAACGTCCGGCATTTATGTAGTGTTTAATAACAGCTACAAACCATGTTAAAAGCGCACACGAACGTACGGCGGCTCCGTTCGGTATTCAGACGTCGCACGTAATTGCTAACCTAGAGTTGGAACTTCCTACTACATTTGAACGATCGATGTGCTATCTACCTCCATGGATAATAAATACGCCCCGCTTTGATTTTTCATTGTCTAGTTTTACAAAAAGCAATACTCCTAATGTGGTTTACCACCAGGTGTTTTTGGCAATATACAGATCCCACCAGTATAGTGAGATTATTTTCACGGATGGTTCTAAACTGGACAATGGCGTTGGGTGTGCGTTTTATGCGTCTGGACGTACCTACACCTACGGATTGCCCTCAGCTTGAAGCGTTTTCACGGCAGAACTATTTGCCAATTTTAAAGCTTTAACTGTTATTCAACCTCGATCTTCTCATTATCTTTTGTGTTCTGATTCCAAAAGTACTCTTCAGGATGTTATCTCTGTTAACCCTTTAGTTGGGGACATTTCAATTGGGGGGTGTAGGGGTAACATTCTGTTGGGTTCCTGGATATTGCGGAATACTCGGAAACACAAAAGCGGATGAAGTGGCGAAGAATGCTACAGATTTGGTGCCCATTACTCAACGAGTTATGGCATCTGACTATGTGTGTTTTGCGAAACATTTATTACTCACTGCTTGGAATGACGAATGGCATGCCGTGATTCAAAATAAGCTGAGGGAAATTAAAGATACCGTCCGTCCATGGAGATCTTCTATTGGTTCAAAACGTACAGAGGAAGAGGTGGTTACATGCCTTCACGTTGGCCACTTTTTTGCAACTCATGGATATTTGATGCGTCGTGAAGATCCACACATCGTGATATCTTCACAATAAAACATATTTTAGTTGATTGTGTTGGTGTAACTAATATTCATGCCCTTTTTAATTTAAAAGGGAGTTTAAAGGTGTTGTTCAAGGGACTATGCCTTGGCCATTGACCGAGTCATTGCTGTCTTACACCACTTGAACATATTTTTCAAAATTTAATATTTAAAATATATGCTTTTATAGCAATACTTATATTTCCTTTTATTTATTATCTGCGTATATTTTGTATTTATTTAAATTTAATATATTTTATATTCTTGTTATTGTGATTTATTTATTGTTAAATTGTTGACTATTATTGTTTTAAATATTGTTATTATTTATTTACTGTTAATTGTTCTTTGTTGTTATTTTGTTATTTATAGTTTTATATTTTTATTGTTATAGATTTATTGTTGTTTTTTTGTTATTTGTTGTTAAGTTTTTTTTGGTTTGTAATTTTTGTTTTATTTAAATTTATTTTGTTTTATTTAAAATGTTGCGTTTAGTGTTAGATTTTGATGGGCAATGGTGACCGCAGTTGGTTTTTCGCCAGAAAAAAAAATATAACGTATAAAACTTGTCCCAGAACTAAATCTCCAATAGTTTAAGAGACGATTGGGGTAAAGCAAAAAAGGTTAGGGTAGAGAATACTTTTTTGAGTTTGGAGTACAATAACTCTGTTAAACTGAGTATAAACAATTAAAAATTTCAATAAAAATTGTAGAGAATTTTCTTCTAGAAAAAATAATGTAAATAAAGTCAATGAAACGGAATAGTTTTCTTTTAAATTCATTTTTATTTAGGAACACACAGAACCAAACATTATGAAAATCAATAAAATTTATGCCAATGTCTCTCAAAATAATTTTATTAGAAATCGAAAATTTATTTAAGTAACCTAGAGTATTAATCAAAAAATTACTTAATCAACAGACATTGATAACAGTATTACTGCTCAAAATGTCCACCTCCATTGTTGATACACATTTCAGCCTGACGATTTGAAGAGCCCATTGGATTCTCTAAGTTCATGAACATTATCTGATTTTTTTTAGCATACGCTAATGTCTTCACGTTTCACCAAACAAAGAAATCTAAGAGGCTTAGATCAAGGAATCTCTTAAAAGAAAATATTCCGTTTTTATTGCCTTTATTTAAATTTATTTTGTTTACAATAAAATTTAACAGTTATGTTTACGATCATAACCTTTTTTTACTTTACCCCAATTTTCTCTTAAACTATTGAAGATAAAGTTCTAGGACAGGTTTTATACGATTTGTCAGCTCATTTTACATAGAACTTATCTAATTAACAGGCTCAATTAACGCTCTAAAAATATCAGTATGAGTTAATTTCACTGAGGGAGCTGAATTTCAGGTTAAATCTTTGACCCTGTATAACTCGCCAACAAAGCATTTCCAGATCCATGTTTATATGAATTTTTTTCATTATTTTGGTGAGAGAAATAAGCTTGTACAGTATGGCAGATTCCTTCTGAAACACACTGTATATAAAATACAGTCTTTGTAATTTAAATAAATTTATATCCCGAACAATAAATGTTGTAAAAAAATCAATGTAGTTAGCATGATTTTTGTTAACATATCATTTCTTTCTATAATAGTTCATTTTTCAAGGATATTGTTTTTTTGTCTCTTTATGTAGAATTTTTTATTAGTTCTAAGTAAACATTGTCAAGGTGTTTTTCGAGTAATAGTGGCCTTTGATAAAGTTAAGTAGTTTCTTCATATGACATTCTCTTGGCTGTAATCATCAGATTGGATGTTTATAGTGTTGTTAAACTGATTGATACATATTTTGAATATATATTATAGAGTCACTTTGTTTGTTTCATTTTAAGAAAAAATTAAAATTCTGTAATTTCAAGATGAGATATAAGTGAATTTTCGTTAACTGAAAATTAAATTTTAGGATTGCTGGGAAAAATTGGATCCATCACGCCTCTGGGTATTTCACCTTCTTCTTCTGGAAAATTTACAGAAGAGCCACCCGCTGATCCAGCAACAGCACCTATTAACCCGGGCGTTGAGTCAACTGTTGAAATAAACAAGGACAAGATGGGTCTAGGACTAAGTATAGTGGGAGGATCAGATACATTATTAGTAAGCTGTTATTTAACACTAGTCATATGGATGTTTTCTTATTACAACATACTGAAGTCAGCTATTTTCCGGAACAAATTTTTAATACATAAAGTTGCTCTTTTTTGCCATTTTATGTTAAAGTTGCTTGATGTAACCATCTTGAATTTACTGATTAAACTATAATTAAAAAGTACTTAACTAAGTGAATACGTAATGGCTTACTTGCTGATGCGTTTCAAAACATTTGTTCATTTTACAAAGCTAACCCTCTACTCTGTAGTAGAGAATTAGCTTTGTAAAAGGAACGAATGTTTTGAAATGCGTCAGCAAGTAAGCCATTACGTATTCACTTAGTTAAGTACTTTTTAATTATAATTTTATGTTAAATTTTTAAAATTCAGCAAATGATTTTCCTGTGTGTTTTTATAACCAGTTTTGATGGCTGTTGAATTCAACCTTTTTTTGCATAAAAGCTATTGGTATAAAGAGCTGACTGTACAAATAATCAAATAATATCATAATCTACTGTGAAAATTAAGAAAAACAAATCTGAACACGGACTATAACTTTGACAAATAAATTAGAAAAAAAGGAAGCACTTGTTATCATTACAGTATTTTGAAATAAACTTCCATAAAAGAGAGCTGATATTAAAAACCGTGCTTCAACATAGTTAATTTAAATTTTCTGGATTGATTTTAATATTTTATAAAAATGTGAGTTTGTTTACCAATATTAATTTGTATGTTTTCATTTTGTTTTTTGACAACAAAGAAGAAAATAGTTTTTTCTTCTTTTGAAAATGCCTTTACAGTAATGATGGATTTTTCATGCTTGTCTTTCGCCATACATGTAACTCTTAATCATGCAACATAAAACAATGGGGAACATTTTGGTATTTGTGAAATAAAGTATTATTTTGAATATACCTTTTTGGTTTTAGATTGAATTTCAATTATTTTTTTATTTATTTTTTTTTTTTGAATGTGTATTTTGTATTATATTTTATTATAAACACTAAATGTTTCAACTTATTGGAAATTTGTCAGATTTTACTGCACACTAGATTGAAGGTCTTTGTACATTTATTTCTTTTTAAGATTGATGTCAGATTAATACTTAGCAAAGATTGAGTCAACTCCAATTTTTGTGGTTTCATACTGTTACTTAGAAATACATTCTAAACAAGAAGAAAGATACTTTGAGTGTCACAAATCATAAATTGTTAAAATTTTGCTAAGAAATAATTTCTAATCAAGAAGAAAGATACTTTAAGTGTCACAAATCATAAATTGTTAAAATTGTGGCACATTCAAACTTAACCTCAATTTCCCAAAACACACTAATCTGTATAAACTAAATGTTTTATAAACTAGAGCACTATTCTACTCACAAAAATATTCCTATTTTCCAACATAGCTGCAAAGTAATCCATTAAAATGGGTTAGATTATAACAAAGTAATAATTTTGCTAACAGTATATTGAACTCAGGTCTGTCAACTCGCACAGGACAGCCAGATTAGGTGCGCACAAAAGTCTGGTCTGTATTTAATTGTCTAATGTATTTAATAAAGTTTATTTAGTCCAGAAAATTACTTATAGTATGTGCTTAGTTATAGCTAATTCATTTTCATCCAAAGATTTTTAATTTTAAAGTAAAAAGTTTTAACATGAATTTAATAAAAACCATAACTTTGTGGTGAATTATTATTATTATTTTAATTTCAAGCGTTTTATGCATGTATGAACAAAGTGTTCACTATATGTATTATTACCTCAAGTATGTTTTTTATTTTTGTTGTTTAGGGGGTAATAATAATACACGAAGTGTATCCTGATGGAGCGGCAGCTAAAGATGCCAGACTGAAACCTGGTGATCAAATCCTGGAAGTAAATAATGAAGACTTTAGAAGTATAACACATAGCAAGGCATTATCAGCACTTAGACAGACGCCTGCTAAGGTAAGAATTGTTGAATAGATTCAAAAATATAATTGTTCTAGTTACCCTTTGATTGTAATCTTCTTCGAGCTTATTAGATTTGTGTGCGAGTTGTAGCTATTAACTAATGAGATTAAAGCTGCTACGGATCAAGGAGGCATACGTCAACCACCATTCTTCAACAGCTGTTTAGTGTGAACCTTTCTCTTTAGTATGCATTTAGTCTCTGTAAACAACTCCGTTTAGTCAAAGCCTACGTACCCGTTGTGTTTTTTTTTTTTGCCAGAAAAAATGGTTAGTGTAATAGTAGAGCAACGAATAATTGTGAAATTTCACTTTAAACTTGGAAAAACTGCTACTGAAACTTTTACTTATGGTTCGGAAATAAAGCGCCAATCCATGCACTGGAATAGCCCAAGTCAAAATTTAAACAATGATGATTGTTTTTTTTATATCCATGGGATTCTGTACCATCACTGGGTTCCTGAAGGTCAAACAGTTAATCAATATTACTTCCTTAAGGTACTTTCTAAACTACGTGAAAGACTAAGGAAAAAACTCCCCGAAATGTGGAAGGTCAAATCATGGGTTCTCTACCAAGACAATGCACCAGCTCATTCCTCATTATCTGTCAAGAGGTTCCTAGCCAAGTACAGCATCCCAGTGTTAGAACATCCACCTTATTCGCCAGACCTCGCACCATGTGACTTCTATCTGTTCCCTAAGGTGAAATCTGCATTAAAAAGAACAAGATTTGAATCTGTAGCAGCTGTAAACGGAAAATCAGCATATATGTCCTTAAGTAGCTAACAGAAGATGACTTCCAGCACTGTTTCCAACAATGCAAAATTCACATGGAGCGTTGTAGCGATAAAGAATTAGTGTATATTGATGCTGATAATAAGTAATCATGTATAAAATAAAAATTTTTTTTTTAAAACGTCAGTTCAGTTATTTAATAGCCACACCTCCTATGTACACAGATGCGTTATATTTTTTTCGGTTGTAACTCTGTATTTAGAACCTTTTTTTGGTTCTAGATTCAGTTTAAAATTAAGTTCAGGAATAAAATCTAAAATAAATTGATATTAAACAGCAAGTACAGATGTCAATATTGTGCATACAATTAAGTATAGAAATCTTTTGATGTGTATGATTCTAAAATTCATTTTGTTCTAGTTTTTTCCCTTGGCAGGTCCTTAAACCAAAAATCAACTTTATTCAAACTTCTCTTTTCTACTTTGTCTCAACTGATCTATTGAGTTTATTTTTACCCATCATATAATGTTTTAATCTATCCTTACTTAGAGTACCATTTTTCTACCCTGTCATTCAAGATACATTGTGTTGATTTCCTCTGTTCTCTTGTTCCTCTTCTGCCTCAGTATTTTTCGTACTTCATTCATTGTTTTCAAAATTCCTACTTTAATTATCACTGAGCTTGTTACCATTTATCTATCTTACGCCACATGAAACATTTATTATTTAGTTTTTTTTTCTTGACACAACCATTTCATCTATAGCTTTTTGGGACCTAAGACTCCCACCTTGTAGGTCTTAAGAGTTAGTAGGCTAGACAATAAAATCCACAAATCAAATGTTGTAAGTGTAGAAACAATCTAGGCATGATTCCTGCTTGTAGCAGAGTGATATACATGCTTTTAATTTCTTCTTGTATCTAGTGGAATGAACAGCTAAATGTAGGAAAATAATTCCAAAGTATATACTGAAAGCTAATTTACTGTATCAATATTTAAACATTTCATTAGAACAATTCATAATAAAATTTTGAATCTTACTTAAAAAGATAATTTTTACTTTGAAAATTATTAGATTGATTCAACTTTATGTTTTATTGAAAAATAAAACTGTGCTTCTAAAATATAGCAGTGTTGTTATAAAGACAGGTCCTAGAACTATTCTCAAAATAAATATGCTGTACTAATATTCATTTACAACTATTCTGTACTAGAAATATCCTAAGACTACTTGTTATATTATTAAGAGTTGAATCAATTCTAGTAGCCGTTTTGTTAGTTGATTTTTCACAATTGCATAAAATTTTGTTCACAGAACATTAAAAATATCTTTATTGTAATAATCCTGTTCATCAGGAAAATATTTACTACCACAAGTTTTTTTTGGACACTTTTTTTAAACAGTTGATTTTAATACTTCAACATAAATTTTACTGACAGCTAAGATATACTGTAGAATAAGTTAGTTAAAATCTTTAGACATTGTTTTTATTTCATTAACTTAGTTTATATTACAATAAAAGTATTGTAAACAAACCCAATACCACAAAAATAATCAAAAATAACTGATAATACAAGTTATGTAAGATTTAACCCTTATGTACATATCAATGGCCATGTCATCGTCATCAGAGGATCTTATTACAATCTATAAAACAATAAGTTACAAACTACACTGACGCTGACAGTTTTCTGTGGTCGCTATATTTAGCCGTGAGGTAAGCTCCATTCTCCTCTCTGCCCCGGACCAACAAACAACGATCAGCCACCTTGAACTGTATTGGCTGTGCCAGAAAAGACTAAACTACAATAATAAATGTGTAATATAAACTACAACTAATAACAATAAATAAAATAAAAACTTATTAAAATAATGCATCACATTTTAAAAAATGACTAATAATTCAAAGAATATAGAGGTGAGTTAGGGATAGGCCCTTTATCTCCATTCATTAATTTATTATTTAATGTAACTATTAAAATACTTTCATAACTATTAAGTAATTTTTTGGAGTTAATACTTTTTGCTAATATAACATTTTCATCTAATGTGTGCTGATTATGAAAGATATGTTCTGCTACCCTTGATTTTTCAGGCCTATCATATTGTACTACTCTTGATATTATATATTATCATGGCATAAACTGAGTAAAACCTTATAAGTAAGTTAAGTTTAAAATTAAGATCAAATCAGTTATTTTTTATTGTTTTTGTGGGGTTGGGGTTGTTTCCGATATTTGTATAGTAACATATTGTATCATTGTGCTCTTGATTCTGTATATTGGTTTATATTGTCAAAATATCAAGTAGTAAACTATATCATCTATGTTGTTTAAACATACCACTTAAAGTATTTTAGCTTTGTTAATCATTAAATTATAAAAATCTTGACATTGAGAAATATGTTTAAAGTGTGGGTTTTAGAGGATTTTTAAAATTTTTTATATTTATCCCTAAATTAGTCTCTAAATTACTCAAAGCAAGTATTCTGAAAATTTTATTTTGCAAGGCCAATTTCTATTTGTACCCTATACTTTGTTAGTTTTACTGCCTTAAACTTCATTTTTAGTAATAGGATTGAAAAACATCACACAGAGCTAAAAAAAAAAAAAATAAGGAATGAGATATAACAGCCAAGATGTTTTTAGTTAAAATGTTGAAGGTGCATTTAGAAATATATGACAGTGTATTGTAATGTAACTATCTTGTAACTTTGCTTCTTTTGTACCACAATGGTGAATTCAGCTGTAATAATATATTAACTACTGTGACCTAACATGAGCTTTGGCAGTAATGGTTACTATTTTATATTTGAAAGTTCAAACATTATTCATTATCATCAACACTAGGTTAGATTTGTATCCATCATTTTTTTTTATTTAATGATGTTATTACTATTTACAGAATCATACCATTATATAGCACTTTTTGCTTCAGACATTTGTGCAACCATTGAATATATGTCTGTTATAATTTCTTTGAATGTTCAAAAAAATTTTATATCTCCTCAACACACATATTTCCTTTCTTGGGTTCTTATGTATTCAAAACATGTTTTATATATAACTGTAATTAAAATAATTAGAGTCAAGTATATATGTCAAGACATTTACTTACTCACACGAAATACTTGTATACTCAGGATTCACAAGTGTTATAATCCATTCCAAGTTTATGTGTGTTGGTGTGTGTTGCATGCATGTGTGTGTGTTGTTGAGTGTGTGTGTCTGTGTTTGTGTGATTAAAATTAATTATTTTTAGTTGTAACTACAGTAGAACCCCTCAAATTCCAACACCAGAAATCCAAACCCCTACGAAATCCAAACATGATTTGATGAACACCAGATTTTAAAAAAGTATTTAAAATTTAATTAAGTATTTGCTGAAAGTTTGCTACTTATGTAAAACATGATATAATACAAAAGCTATACTGTACTACTATCACTTCATTAACATAGAATTTATTAACAGTAAATTAAAAATAAAAAAGACAAACACTAAACTATTTATTTCACTTTAAAAAAAGACACAAATACTTAACTATATTTTTTACTTAAAATCAGTAATTTTCATCTGGCGAAAAGACGTAAACCTTCCCAAGGATGCGATGTTGCACCACCGTCGCATTAGCATAACATCATTGGGTTTTGCAGCTGCATGTTGTTATACGAAACGCAACACAATGTCGAGAGAGTCAGCAGCGTAGGCTTGAATAAGAGCATTCGTAGAGGCATTTTTTTCCTCACTATCTCTATCTGCTACACTGTCATCCTGGACCATAGACAACATGTCATGGTATCATGCTTCATTGATATCTAGCGTTGTCCACTCTTTAAGGAAACTTTCATCAGTATCTTCACATCCTGGTACTCTTAGAATGAGCTGAAGGAGCTCACTTTCATCATCCCGTGTTCTAAGTGGTGTTTCCACAAATTCGAGGCTAGGCCAGAGCTTCTTCCAAGATTTCTGCATTAAAGCGTTACTGATATTATTCCAGGATTCAGCTATTTAGTAAATTACATCCTTTATTTTAATCGTCAAAAGTTTTTCTGGAATAGAAAGAGAATAATGTTCTTCAATTAATGTTTGCAGAAGCTTTTTTCTGTGGCTCTGTTTTATGTTCTGCAGCACACTTTGATCCTTAGGCTGAAACAACGATGTATCGTTAAGGGGGAGAAAAATTCCTTTTATGTCTTTACATACCAACTGCATTTCTAAATGATGTGAAATAGTATTGTATGTCAAAATTAGAGCTTTTGGCGGCAGTCTCTTTTTTCCATTAAATTTTGTTACTGAAGGAACAAATTCATTTTTGTACCACTCCTTGAAAATATTACCCGTCATCCACGCCTTACACTGATTTCTGTAATGAACAGGGAGAGCCTTCAAGTTCATATTTTTAAGGTGTCGTGGCTTGGCAGATTTTCTAATCACCATTAATGGTAACTTATTTGTTCCTGCGGCGTTAGACCAGGCTAAAACTGAGAGACTGTGTTTGCTCGTTTTAAAGTCTGGCACAGAAGATTCCTCTTTAGAATCAAGACTTTTAGTGGGAAGGGCTTTAAAATTCAATCCGCATTATATACTTGCTGGGATGAGTAATTTTCAGACGAAATCAAATCTGTGAATTTGTCTATATATTATTTTCCAGCAAGATTATCAACTGATAACTTAACCCCCCCCCCCCCCCCCGCTTACCGTTAGTTGTCTAATTTTGTGTCTTCTCTTCCATCTACCCAACCATCCATTGCTTCCCATAAATTCAAAATCACTGTATAGTTTTGGTAGCAAAACTAAAGAAAGAAAATATGTGAATTATTAGAAATCAATATGGTAGTTCAAATTGTACGAGGTTACACAATAAAGTCCGGAGGAGCCACCCACGCTTTGTTGGAGCAGTATAGGGTCTGCTTTATTAATAAAAACGACACTGAATGTAAGTTTAACACCAAAGATAGTTAAAAGAGAGATAACACAAGGTTCATGAGTAGCATTTAATTCTAAGCCACTTACCAATCAAACTGTATGCGGTTCTTGTAGGGCGGTGAGTCGTTTGACGCAACAGGCCTGTTTAATATCTAGCAGAGATGAAAGAAGTTTCTCGAAGAGTGGCATAAACTACAACTCATTTAAGCTTTAATTTAATAATTTCACTGAACTTATAACAATATAAAACGTCTTGAATCATTAAATGTTTATTCCTTCAAGCGGTTAAAGGAGTTAATGTTCTGATGCAATGTTAGTAACGCGCGATTAAACTAAGACAAGGACACTCGGACTTATAACGCGGTTTAAAAGGATTTATTAAAGTTTGACATTGAGAATTTATTGTCAGCACGCATTTACACTATTGCCCGAAAGTATTCTGCAAGCAGTGTAACATATAAACGCGGTTTTACAAAGATTCACACCGATAACGCACTTGGCTAGAAATGGTTGCTGAATTCTAAGGCAACTCTAGTTGCTTGCTTGTAACATAGACGAAGGAAGTGGCTAGCAGAGGGTAACTAGATCAGAAACTACATGGACCTAGTCTAAAACATAGAGGAATAGGCTCAATGCATCTGGTAACTGGATCGCAAAGCTATTTCTTTGCAGCAAAAGAAGCCTAGATTCTGGCAGGCAACGAATGTCTAGTAGGCGGTGAAAATTGAACTGTGGTAAGGAACACCAGCTGTTCCGAGGTTATACGAAGGTAGGTTACAAATAACGTAAGTCACTGGAAGATAGGTGATCCTGTACTTAACAATCACCGTTATTAATTTTTTTAACTGTAATGCCTTTTCTTATATTAATAGACCACTAATATGAACTCCTTTCTGCCTCTCTTATGTAAACTATAAAAATACAGCTTCGTCATTTTTTGTCATTCACAGAAACTTTAGCGTGATGACGTTATTCCAAAGACTTTTCTCTCGTAGCATTCCAAAACTGATCAATGTTTGCACGATTATTTTCCAGTTACTGTAGGCTCACCAACACTAAATTCAACCGTCAACTTTGTCAAACTTTCCCCTTTGTCTAGTCGCATTAACAGTTCGATTTGAAAAAAATCTTGAAAAAAGGTCTACAGTACAGTATTGATACAGAAATATATAATGAATGCTCTAATATAGTTCATTAGTAAAACAACACACTTCTGTCAAATGCAAATTACACAGCAAATCCGAAGTCTGAACTTTTTCGGCAAATGGATTTGAGGGGTTCCACTGTAGTACTATATAATATAAACAAAAAAGCTCTTACAAATAAAATAAGTTATAACAAATAAAAAGAAAAGTTAGAAAACTTTTGCTAATACAATTATAAGCATCAGAATTTAGGAGTGTTTTGATGATTATATGTCTCGGGAGACAAGTTAATCAATATTTTAAAAATCATTTATTTACTTTGTTTGAAATTTGTGTGACGGTTTCTACATATTGAAAAATACTGTTAATTATCATGATAAATTATTATTAATCAGTAACATCCGAGAGTGGTCTGGGTGACAGGTTCTTATCAGGTTTATAAAGTGTTGTTAAAAGGTATTCTCTGTTAGTGAATTGTTGATAACACTTTCATTTTGTTAGTTTCAGTAATTTGATGTATATTAAAATTGTGTAAGTATCAATTATTGGTTTTAGAGTGAAATTCATTTTTTTATTTAATGATACAATTTTTTTAAAAGAACTATAAACTAATTTATTCTAATTTAATTTCTATTTAATGTTTTTATGTAATATATCTTTAATGTTGGATTTAATTTAAGATTTAATTGCAAGTAAATTTTGAAAGACTTGATAGTTTTTTATTCTACTAGCCCAAACAATGTATAATGGTAATGCATTTACTATTGAAATTCCATACTGAGATCATGTAAACATCTTACACAATTTTTAACGAATTTTAAATACTGTTTTTTAAATTTTTTTAATTTTTATTCTATAAATGATGTTATTAAATAACCTATGCAACTGTAGTATTAAAAATATTTTTACTAATGAAAAAAGTAATACACTCTTCAGAGCCTTAGTGGCTAGCAATCACTGACTGCCCTATCGGATTTATATAGCAATAGATTTATATTAATTAAAACAACCTCTCACCACAAATTCAACAAATTTTATTTTAACCTTATGTACATTGTAATCATCTTCAGAGGTATTTTTACAAATAACTCAGTTAATATAAACATTTACGCCACAGTTGCCTTAAGTTGTTAGCAATAGATTTGTTGCAAATAAGTTCTCAGCCTAAAACTTGTAAAATTGTATTTATCTAGGTTAAATTTTAAACCTGGTGATCTAGTGCATATGAAACCTTTGTCTCAGATTTTTTTTTAATGTACTCTATTACAATTTCATGCAAATCATAAAATTTGTAATAACAAAGTTTCATAACAACTTATTAATTTGCCAAATATAATAGGTAAATCCATATGTTTACAAAAAATCTAAACTTTTAAGAGTTTCAGTTTAAATTTTTACTACTGTCAGTAATTTGGCACTGATTGTAAATATTGACTGCTTTTTCCATATGTATTTTTAGATTCTAAGATAAATCTATCAGAACCTCAAAACACTGTAGAAAGATATAACTGCAAATACCTTTGAAAGTATTTGATGTCATTAAATTTTGATTGTAAATTTGCTTTAGATACCAGATAAACTTTATAGTTGTGATCTCCAAGAGCACCACCATTTGACCATAAGTTGAAAAACAGTCTTTGTCAATGATCTTTTATTCTACCTTTATTTTCAACTTCATGTAAATAATACTTCTCTTTCTACTATTAAGGAAGTGCTGAGGGTGAACATATCAAAAGCTGAAAGCGACTTATAATTTAGATGAATAAATAAATAACTAAACACAAAGTCACAATACTTTATTGTCATATGAATTCAATGACATAAGTCATTAAAACAGCTACAGGCGCGTATCCAAGGGGCGATCGCCCCCCCCCCCCAACCCTCAAGAACTTTGGGTTAAAAATCGACAATATATTATTAAATTAGGACTTTCTATTAAATTAGACTTTTACTTAAGTTAATTCATCTTTTATTGTAAATAAAAAATAAAATTTTAATTTTTAATTTGAAAATGTGACGCGTTCCCTCGGCATACCCTTGTAAACGTCTAAACGTTTTAACAACAGATAGCGCTAGTGAAGCTTAGTCTCGAACATATTATTTTCAATACGTAATTTTGCAAGCGTAATATTCGCAGTTGACTCCGGAATTGTTCGTGTTTGGAAGAATAACAACTTATATTAATTAATAAACCATTTTTATAATAATAGCTTATTATGAAATTAATAATATTCTCTAGCCATAAGTGTTATCGAAACTGGAATAATTATTTATTAAAAAGTTTAATTTGCTACAAATCTTTATCACGTTACCGATTTCTAACGCAAGCATAGAAAGAACTTTTTCTATTCTATGTTTTTACATACACGCACGTGCGCTCACACTCACACACACATTTATAATACATCGATCGCCCCCCCCCCCCAAAGCAAGTCGCTGGATACGCGCATGAGCTATGACAATAAAGTTTATTGTTTTGTGAGTTTGTGTGCAGTTATTTATTTATTCATCTAAATTATAAGTTGCTTTCAGCTTTCGATATTTTCACCATCAGCACTTCCTTAATAGTAGAAAGAGAAGTATTATTTTTATGAAGTTATCCAATTATGTATTTATTTATAATCCTAAATTACAAGCCAGTTCAATTTTTACTTTTAATTTAGATTATTATTAACATAGTGTTAATGTTCTTCAAGATATATTTAGTTATTTATAGTAATACAGTATTTTCTTTGAGGCCATCAGTTTCTGTATAACGTTTTTTATACAAAAACCTCACCTGTGATATTTTACACATTTTCACCTCATTGTCTTTGATCAACAGATTTTGAAAAAGAGGAAATTGTTTAAGATGGAAAAGCAGGAAATTAAAAGACTGGATTAAATTGGAGTATCAAATTTCTCTCTTGAGCTAAAGAGTATAATGCATATAAGATTTAGTGACCTATAGAGGGAAGTCATTTACTATTCAACAAAATATCATTGATTTGTTTTCAATGAACTACACACCGTAAACTATTTACTATACACTTTTTTTTAATCTAACATTTAGCTTAGTGTTGGATTATTAAAAGTTTAAAAATAATGAATAAGTGAAAGTACGTTTTGTACATATGTACTGTATTTTTTAAAAAATAAAAATTTTAATACGTATATACACAGTTGATTAACACTTTGAAGCCTATTCCCTTAATAGGCACCCATCTCTACTGCCTGGAGGTTTTTAGGTAACATATAAACAATTCCTGACTTATAATAAATACCATAATTACGACAAATTATACATTTTTGTAAAGGGAATGAAACAAGCTCTCAAGAAATATATGCATATGAATTAAATACTTACTCTTAGCAGTATTTTATTAAATTTTAGTTTCTCTATATCAAAAAATAAATTTTTAAGTAAAAAACTTCACCATTTTGTTTTTGGTGTCAGAAATGCTAATCAGAAGAAATTACCAATGTTTTATAAAAGAAATTATTTCAACCTAGTTATGCTCAGTTTTACATAGAATATCCATATTTAATTTTAAGTAATTACTTTGCTTCAATCACTTCTGAATTTAATCTGAAGTAACCAGTTAATCCATGTGTTTTAAAACTGATATAACAAAATATAATGACTAAACAGAAGCACAATTTTTATTTTATTATTATTATTTAGCAAAGAAAGCTCACTGGAGTTGTCATCAGTGAAGGGTGTGTTCTGTGAATTGAATAGGTAAATAAAATAAATCTGAGTTAAAACCAGTAAAACTTGGTCCAAAACTCTGTTTTTCCCAATAGTAAGGGAACATTGTTGTTTAATAGTTTTACATTTGTTTCTTATTTTACTAAATTATATTTATAATGAAACAAGCTTTAATTTACCATATTTGTCATATTTGTAATTTCTTTGTTTAGGTTAAAATGATAGTGTTCAGAGACGAAGTAAGCGGTACAAAAGAGGAAGACTTTTTAGATGTTATGGAAGTGGAGCTGACAAAGAAGCCTGGCAAAGGTTTAGGCCTCAGTATAGTTGGGAGGAAGAATGGTCCAGGAATTTTCATTTCAGATGTTGTAAGTGAATTTAACACAACTAAGATTTAAATCAAATCAAATGCAGGGAATTTAGTGTTTCAAGTCTGAAAAATCAAATAAAGTCTACTTTTCGGTGTGTACTTTGCCAAATAAATTCTATTCCCAAAGTCTTGTCTGAATTCTTAAAGCCTTCTCCTTAAATGGATTCTGCATATCTGGTGTATCGACTTCATTATTTGTGTAAAATATTTTTTTTATTTATAAATAATATGTCCAATTAATTGCATTGTGTTGATATTTTTTAAACTTTGCCTTCAGTGTTTTTCTAGAATACCTGATTAAAATTAATTTTTTACTGCCTCTGCTATATTTGTTTTACTTTATCCTAATTTTATCTCGTTGGTTGATTATTTCTAAAATTATGGAAAATTAATTTGTAAAGGCTGTATGATAACATCTGATTATATTTTATTAGAAAACCAAACAGGAACATCACAATGTAATCCAAAGTAGGATCACTGCTCACACCTATGAGCAGGAGTTGAGCAATGCTATCAGCGCCACAGTTAAACAATATAAAAATTGTCAACAAAACTTTCTCACTTATAGTGTGGACCATTTAACTCTGCACTTGGCTTTCAAAGATCGTGATGGGCGAGGAGGGAGGTGGAGGGCTGTGTTGAGTCATTAAAAATACTTTCCTACAAACATGATAAAGAAAGCCAAACCACTGATTTGCATGAATCGGTCGATGTTAGATAAATTCTATGATAAATTAGCTTTGTTATGAAATAACAATCTTGAAATATATCTAGACATATCGAATGCAGAAGCTGTTGACATTATGAATAAGTAACATCTTTTCAGAAGTGGTAGTACATGAGAAATCTCTCAAATCAAATGCTCGGTAATGTGGTCCGCACTATACATATATTCTAAGGAAAAATAACAGGAAGACAGTTTTCTTTGATCCCAGTAGGTTGTATGTTTGTATAAAGTAAGTAATTCTGTTCATATGAACTGTCCTATTTCCCCACCTACTAAAAAAGTGATTAATTATGCTCTTTCTTTGAGCGTCTCTATATTTCATTTATGCTTCTTATATCTTAATCTAACAGGGAGAATACACCTTTCTATGTTGCCTATACAAAACCTGTTTTATAACTCTTTGCATGTAAGGAATGTTCCTAATTTATTTACTAGACCCAGAGTGATTTTTGTCCTTACCTTTAAATTATTTAAATTTCATTTTGTACCCTACATAAGTGATAATAATTACCTTAGCCTATAATTATAAAAACATCAAAATCAAGGTTTTTATAATAAAAACAATATCCTTAAGATAAACACAAGATAATAAAAAAATAGAGAGGAAAGAAAATGGATTAGATTACCTTACCATCCATCTATATCTAGTATTGCAAAAAAAGCTGTGGAGAATAACAGTAACAGGAACTATCCTACAAAATCTACTAGGGAACCAGAAAGATTTAGTAAAAAATGAAAATAAATCCGGAATTTATTGTTTGCAATGTGAAACATATCAACAAATATATTGGGCAAACTAAAACAAGTATGCAAATTAGAGTGAAAGAACATTTTTCCCATTTAAAATATAATAGCCCTGAAAATTCAGCTGTGGTGAAGCATTGTTTGGACAAGAACCATATATTTACAAGTGAAAATGTAATCCTTTTGAAGAATGTAATAAGTTTTAATGAATTAGAGACATGGGAAGCTTTTTTTTATAAATAGATGTAAAATAATTGTTAATAATGAATTAAGTCCAATTCAAAATTCCATGTTATTGTAAATTGATATAGTGTTAAAAATTATCTTTAATTTTAAATAATTTTGTTAATAATATAGTTTTATCAAAATTAAATGTTTGTAGTTATCAAAATTGTTCAGTGTAAAGATATTAGTGTCTGTGGTTGTAAATTTGGCAATCCCCAGATCTGGTTCTAACTTTTCTTAAAATATTTTAGGTTATGTTCCATTTCTTTAATTAAAGTTATATGTTTGTGATAGCATAACTGATGATGATGATATAATGTCAATTAAAGGCGTTTAAAGTTAAGGTTTAATAATTGCGAGTTCTATATATTTCTTTTGTTTATATATTTCTCGAAGGTAATTATTGGTTATCTACACATAATCGACATTGAAATATATTCCTGGTGATATAGAAACTCCTTAGGAATACAGAAAATAACACTGATGCCCTAAAAATTAAAAAGTTATTGAAACATTTCATTTAACCTCACTTTCCAATGCACTCAAAATCTTATACTATCAAGGTTTCCTTATAAAGGAGTACATTAAGTTTACATTACATTACAATATAGCTATGTGATAATGTAGCTAAACTACAAAGTATCCGCAATAGATTTGGAAATAAATTTAATGCATATGGTTTACTAATTCACAAGATACAGTTTATTCATAAATAAAACACGACCTTCTTGTTCCTTTCAGGCTGAAGTAACTAAAATGGAACCCACTTTACTTGGCATGAAGCTAGTTTATCTTAACAAACTTGTTTGAACCAGATACTTTGTACCTGTGTTGTAGTTTAGTATAGTTTTTAAAGAAACTTTGCGTTTTTAAACTTTTGTGTTTGTTGTAGGGATGGTTTCTTTTTGTTAATTTTTTTTTTTTATTTCTAGGCATCTACAAGTTTTATTATTTTTTGTGTTTGTGCATCAGGTATAACTTATTTCCCAATATATTTGATGATATCTGAATATCAAATCATTTACTTTCTCAAAATTTACCCTCAAGTTAATT
Organism: Prosapia bicincta; assembly: GCA_036971475.1. Classification (NCBI taxonomy): domain Eukaryota; kingdom Metazoa; phylum Arthropoda; class Insecta; order Hemiptera; family Cercopidae; genus Prosapia; species Prosapia bicincta. The sequence continues at coordinate 263,329,368 of JBAIZL010000002.1, forward strand.
ATAAAAGCTAACCTATATTTTTATGTTTTGAAAATTAACATTTTTATTATATACATCTGAAAGAGCAACTAAAATACTACTTTTCTACGTAGTCACCAAACAAATTGAGACATTTTTCGTAGCGGTGGACAAGCTTTGAAATTCCTTCATCATAGAAATCTGCCGCCTGCGATGTCAGCCACTCAGTGACGCGCGCCTTGAGCTCCGCGTCATCGTCAAGCCAGGTCTTCATTCTTGGAAACAAGGTCAGGACTATAGGGCGGATGAGGAAAAACCTCCCATTTGAATGACTCAAGGAGCTCTTTGGTGCAGTTTGCTGTGTGAGGTCGGGCATTGTCATGCACAAAACAAAATTTTTTACGTCAATTTCCATCGGCGCTTGTTCACAGTACCGCTCAGAGTTTATTGTTGCACCACATTCAAGAAAGTCAATAAGAAGCACACCTTGCCTGTCCCAAAAAACGGCCGCCATAATCTTCCTTGATAAAAATGTTTGCAAACATTTTCTTGGTTTTTTGGGGGAGCTTGTGTGCCCCCACTCCATGGACTGTAATTTCGTTTTGCAATTAACTTGTTTTACCCATGTCTCATCACCAGTTACGATGCGATCCAGTAGTGAATCACCATGTCTGTCGTAGGCATCCAGAAATGTCAAACTTGCCTCCATTCCCTGACTTTTATGGCGGTCAGTGAGCATTTTCGGCACCCACATTGCACAAAATTTGTGGCAGCCTAACCTTTGTGTGACAATTTCAAACAACAAAGTCCGTGAAACTTGTGGGAAACAAAGCGAAAGCTCCGTTATCATGAATCGGCGGTTTTCGCGAACCATTTAATCAACTTTAGCGACCAGTTCATCAGTCACAATGCTTGGGCTCTTCGCTTCGTCATGAACGTCAGTTCGGCCATTTTTAAACTGAATACACCATTTCTCACAGAACTTTCATTCATTACGTTGTTTCCATAAACTTCACACACTTGGTGATAAATGTATATCGGTTTTAAGTTAATTGCCAACAAAAACCATATCACTGACCACTCCTCACAACTGGTGGGATTTTCTATTGCAGCGCACATCTTCAGTTGAAATTGCAAAAAAAATGGGCAACGCGATAATGTTGCCGTTGTCACTGCTGGACGCAGACTGAGTTGCCGAGTACGCACGCACCAAAATGTACAAGATCGGCGCGCGCCTAGCGGCATCAGACAGAAACGTTCCTTACTTTCTGAATAGCCCTCGTATATTATTTTTATTTTACATGTGTTTCTACAACTCTATATGCATATCCTTGTTTTTTATTTGTTTTAAGTAACAATTTTCAACACTGTCATGTTAATAGTTCAAACAATATCCTAGAAAACGTTTTTGCTTTACATTCTTTTCACCAATGTCAAGATACAAAACATCATTTTCTAAATGTTTTTCTTTATTTGCTTAGGTTCAGGGAGGCACAGCAGGTACAGATGGTAGACTAATGAAAGGGGATCAGATTCTGGCAGTCAATGGACAGGACCTAAAGAATTCAACTCAAGAAGAAGCAGCAGCAGTGTTAAAGACGGCAGCTGGGAAAGTGACCATGAAATTAGGAAGATTGAAAGCAAGGTCAGCAATTTCAAATAGATTATTCATGCTGAAATAAGTAAAAATATCACATACAATATTTAATTTTATGCATGATGTATTAAGGTTTTATTGAAGTTAATTTACTTACATATCTGTTTTTCATTGCCATTTGAGGATTCATGACATGTCTAAGTTTATGTTGCATGAAATCATTTCTTTTACTTAATGGAAAATGCTTGACTCTTTCAATTTGTAGTTTAATTAGTTGTGAAGGTTTTAACAATCAAAGCTAATTCATTGCATTCCATAATAATGTTTACAGGAATGTCCATATCTCAAAATTCTTAAAACAAAGAATATTAGAGATATCATTTTATTTCTGATTCCTTTACATACCTTTAAATTTAAAACTTTTTAATTAATTCTTGAAAATGATATCGTACATGATATCTGTTCTTGTCAATACATTTGGAGAGTCAAAATCATAAATTTCATTCCGCTTTGTCAAGGATGACTATGTCTATGTTGTCTATAGCAACTCAAATATTGTTCTTTAACTGACCCTGGGTCTTTGTACTATTGATGTTTACTAAGGATTTACCATGTCCCCATTAAAAATCACCTAGGGTAATTTAAAACTCGTTAACTTACACTCTCGACATTTGATGATTCTTGTTTGTGCACATTTTTTTTCCATATGCTACTAGACATATCCACCCACTGAATTGGATTTTCGATCAGTTACATGACCTATAGGTGCAAATTAAACTACTACCAAATCCAACTGGATTTGCCGTGATGGAGCAGCTATTGGAAAAGTATATCACCTAAACAAATTTGTGTTGATTTGTCAATACTCAATGTTGAACTAACCAAACATCAGTTTGTAAGGCCTGTCTTTTTAATCCATATATTCCCACTCTCCAACGACTAATACCTGCTGTGTGAGCCGCTTTCAAAAGAGAAAGTTCTTGCACTGCCTCCTTTATAAGTGGAAATATTACCTAAAAATGGCAGTGGTTCATTTCTTTTCCCAAGAAAAAACCATGGAAGTATATTTATATTTCAAAAATAAATAGTATACTTTTTCAGTAATAATTTCTGTAGGACAAGATTACAAAATCATTCATTTCTGTTATATTTGAACAAATATTTGAAACATTTTTAGTTTTCTAAGCATAAAAAGTTATAACCATCTTTTGATTCATATATGCTTAACAGTCCAAGGGGCCACAACTAACTCCTAGAGGATCATTGTTCATAATATTTAGAAATACAGGATGTCACAAATCTGCTAACTCAAAATTTTAAAAAAGAATAGAGGCATTATAAGCTTCAAATTCAAATATCCAAATATTTACAAATTCATGCACATTATTGATTTTGCCTTGTAATAAATTTACATTATAGTGATCAAGCCAACATGAATTACTTACTGAAAGAAGAAGTTTGTGAAAGAAGGAAAAGCAATTCCTTTGATATTCGCTGTTTCATAAAATACTTATAATTTATTGCTTAAAAAAATATAAACGTATAACCCTGTGCTTTCATAATAGAGATTATATTTTTACTCCTCAGCATTTTTTCAATTCTTATAGCACATTTATTTATGTACTATAAATAACCAATGCTTGTTTTGCATTATTGACTTTTTATTTAGAGAATTTTTGTAAATAGTTTTAGACATTTGCTTTGAAAAGAATGTCTATATTCTGCATCAGATATTCTCTACTAAACGAAGTTGCTGAACAAAAGCTGTATAATGAAGAAGTCAGTTCAAACATTGACAGCAAAAATAGTTATGTGTTCTTAAAATAATAAGTATACATCTCCATTAGCTCTTGCCTATGAGTATAAAAGGTTCTACCTGAAGACATTAGCAAAAGCTTTATCACGCCAAATAATTGTAATGATTTGAACTTGTTCAAATAAGTTACTGAGTTTGAATGATTAATTTTGTAACAGACATTGTGATTGAAATTGCTGTCCAAAAATTTGTCTATTGAAGGTTTTATTCATATAAAATTGTTGGACTAATTGTAATTAATTTAATTTCTTATTAAAAATATTTTAAAACCTTTTGCTAAATACTCCAATGTCAGAACAAATTTCACTTTCAACCGTTAGTTGCAAATATACTCAATTCCTTGAGGATATGATATAGCTTAAAATATTATACTTTTATTTATTAAAAATTTGTTCTGACCCTTATAAAACATTATTTGGTGAAATAGAAATTATCTTATTACTCTACAATACTACCTAAATAATTACTTTTTAAAAACTTATTTATTGTATTTTCTTCTTAGCTTTCTTTTTTAACTTTCTTAATTTATTTATTGCATTACAGTAGTTGTTTATAATACTTGCTTTAGCTTTACAGATTTGGATATTTAATGTCTGTGTTTTCTGTTAATAAACAATATTCTCCTTTTTGTTTCCATTCTGTATTTAAAGGTGCTTTAAATGAAAACATCACTCATTTCTTATACTCTCTAATAAAGACCATTTAGACTCAACCTTATAATGGTGAAGAATAATACCTATGAGTATTAAAAGCATTTTTTTTAATAAATGATAGAATTAAAATAGGTTTTTGTATAAATCTTTCCTTAGTTAATAGTTTACTTTCTTTTTACTTTAAACACATTTCCTATTTACTGATAAATTTAATATAATGTATTTATAAAGTTTGAAACAGGTATAATAATTTTTAAGCAAATAAAATCTCTAGTGTTAATATTCTCCCCTAATTCCTATAATTTGTCATTGTAACATTGCCAAACCAAAAACAAAAAAATATATTTGTCAGAATTTGGTTATTCCTAATAGACAAAGTGAGATTCAAACCATGTTAAAACTTTTAAAATACAGGGTCAACTTAAAAGAATGGTAGGAGTTTGAAGATGACTTATTAAACAGAATTACTTACAGAGTTAAATAAAAATAGAAGTATTTACTGCCGTTGTTGTTTGTTCATCTAAATCATTATATCAAAAGACATATTTTGTTCATACTGAAATGCTTGCATTTTTGTAAAAATCCTCAAGCAGGAAGGTTTAGAAAAAAGCAAAGACTGTTTTGTGGTTAAATTTAATGGACAATAAAGATAAATCATTTCTTAAGAACTTATTCTACACTAATTAGATGTAATATACAAACCATCGTGAACAATACATATCAGCTACCTATTTGTTTAATATATCAATAGCTAAACTCCAACAACACGTATCTCAAAAAATGCAATTTTTCAGGAGAGCAAAAAACATTGTAGTAGTGCCATCTAACATTGTTATAAATATCAGCTTTGGAACAAAATTTCCGTAACTTCCACATTTTTGTAAATTACGAGCTACCTCAGGTTAGATGAAGCTAATTTTTCCAAAATGTTCATATCAATAACTCAAAATGCCAAAATAGTAAAAACAAAATATAAAGCCTATTAATGGAGACTCATAATAGTAAAAAGTTAAAATATTTTAATTTAAACTTGCAATTAAATGAAAATTTAAAGTCATGCCTTGTTGGAAATCAAACCCTGGGTCTCATACCTAGGGAGGATATTTACCACTATGATTATACCACACTACTACAGTCAGACATTTGATTGTTGTTTTTCATTTGTAACTAATATGGGATGTTTTACTATAAAATAATTATTAAAACATTGAAAAGTAAAATTTTGGCTTTAAAGGTACCTTTTAAATACTTTTAATTTAATAACATAATTTTGAAATTCATTTAATGGGCTTATTTTAAAACAATATCGACCTTAAAACACATTAAATTATAATGACATTACTTTGAAAAAAACTTAAGTATTTCAATAACAATACAGTGGAAATTAAAGGCATCCTAGGAGAGTACAAATGAACACATACCTTTGTTTGCTTGTCCTTAAAACATATGTTTGAGTACAATTTTCTGCCATTTCTAATGTTTGACCCTCTGTTGACGCGTTTCGAAGTAACTCCATTTTCAAAACTTGAATCATACTACTAACAGAAATGAAGATGAGTATATAAATAATTTGAAGTAAAATATGTTTTATATTTCAGTTAATTATACATAATTTTATTTTATCATCATTCAACATAATACAGTAAACTTCTGATTATCCGTGGGCAGTTTAACCGGTTTGCATATTATCCGGGGTCTGCCATTGTTTTACATATATCCAGTTTTTATTCCAATCAGATTCATGTGTTTAAATTTCCAAACGGTGAATTACAACGTAAATACATATAAGGCTTAATAGAAGTTAAGATGAAGGGAATAGATATGTAAATATGTATGTACTAATTTTTACATTGAAAGGGAAGCATCCCGACGCGGGCCAGCGATATAAAAGAGGTGAGCAGACTACTGTATATAAGAGACAATGACAAAATGCTTGGACGCCCGAAAACCTAATGCGTATCATAAGATTTTAAACAAATGTCAGCTAATCTCGGCTATAAATAGTCTAGGACGTGACATATGCATTATCCATGTCTGTCATATACATTATCGATCTTTATGGCTTTGTGACACAAGTAAACACTGTGCGACAAAATGGTTAGATCACACATTAAAGCTAAAATCAATGCTCACCAAAAAAAACAAACGTAAGTGACAGATTTTTTTTGTATTATTTGTAAAGGAAATTAAATATGTACATACATACTTACTTTTGACATATACTTATGTACGTATTGTAAATAGTTAGACTTATAAATGTACATGTTATAATACATCGACATTTTAAATTATTTTCTGTAGTCTATTTATTTTGTCCTCTGAAGATTATTTTTGAATTGCATTAACCGGGGTCATTATTTGTGTAACTTATGGTATAATAATCGATTATCGATCGTTTTGTGTATTCTTTGTTCATAGTGGATTATCCGGGGAATTCGTTATCCGGCGTTGCCGGGCCACCCTATTCCACGGATAATCGGGAGTTTACTGTATTTATAAATTGAAGGGGAATAGGATGCATAGTCTATAAAGTTATCAGAATTATTTAACTAGGACATGGCCATTATAAACAATTCTATTACAAAATTTTAAATTCATATAATATTGAAAAGCACATAAATGCCTATAACTGGTATTTTATTATTTAAAAAGTTATAGGTAATTATTGCATAACTGAGTGAATTCTTTTGAATTTACTTGCTGTCGTGTTTCGAAATAATCATTTGATAGACAAAGCCATCGATGATTATTTTTAAAATCGTCAACATGTATGTTCAAAAGTATTCACTCAGTTACATAATAATTAGTTATAATTTAATTAGTTCAAAATGATTACAATAAGCAACATTAAAAATTTATGTGTGGAGACAAATTTCAATTAATTATTTATTTTGTTTTTATAGGCAGCCATATATTGACAACTAGATTGTGTGTATTGATTGTCAAATTTAAAGATATTTGTTTCGCTTGTTTTGTTTTTAATTTGTTGTGCTTGAGATAGTTTTAGTTGGTACAGATATATCTCAATTGAAGTTTTTAGTAATACCTAACATTTAAACCTATGTATCACATTTTAAATTAACACTGTGTTTTCTTAAAATGTATTGGATGTAATGCTTTACACTGGTAGCACTGCACTCATAGTATCACTTATAAAATAACATACTAGTAAAATATAAAAAATAGTTTTATTCATTGTTTTCATGCAGCAGAAATTAGCTTTAAATTCATACACTGTAAATACAATTTAACAATTTACTATAGAGTATTTCAAACATGTATTTCTGAGTACTAGTAAAAGTTTTAATTTTAAGGTAGTAATTTCTTTATAGTTTGATACAGTGGCCTGCATTACCACTTATTTTTTTACAGTTATCTGGTCATATTATTTTTCTAAATAAGTTATTTATTTCTTAACATTAAAAGTTATTGTAATAATATTTAAAAGTAAATCCACATTTTTCCTTTTTATATGATAATATAAAGGACAGGATTTTTATGAAATTATTTATTCTCTTAACTACATGGCCAAACAAAAGTAGCCTCTCATACATGGTAACTATATGAAATACAGGGTGAAGCAATGAAACGGCACAATTTCGACTTTAGCTGATGGGTGAGGTGGGGTTTATGAGAGTGGGGAAACTACCTTTTATGTCAAGACATGTGGATATATCAGTAGCCTTGAAGTGTTGGTCAAGTGATGAAAGTGAGTGTACTATAAAAGAATGTTACAAAAACACGGATAGTATGGTTAGTCCACAATGCAATTTCCGTCGTGAGTTTACTGTAAGTATAAAGTAACACTCTTCTAGCAAGATCGTGCAACAAACCATACTGCTAATCTTTCATTGGATTTGCTTAAATTTGCATTTCCAGGGTGTCTTATCGGCATGGTGATTTATCCATCCTTAGGCCTGCCCGATCACCAGATTTGACCACTCCAGACTTCTTTCTTTAGGGATATCTTATGTGCAAAGTCTTCCAAGAAGATCCTCCAAAAACTAAAGTAGATCTGAAGCATCCAATTCGGCAGGAAATTAACAGCATCCCATTGCAGATCCTAATGAATGTCATGGGAGGATATCATCTCAGACTCTGATAATTTGTGCAAAACCAAAGACGCCAAATTTAATAATGATACTGACACCATATTCATATAATGATTATTTTTAAAGTAAAACAATGATTTCCACTCACATACTTAAGATTCATGTTAAAACAATTATCCTTTTTTCATAAATATATCATTAATGATTTTTCAAAATACATGCTGTTTCACTGCCTCACCCTGTACCGAAAATATTCAGGAATTTTTCATTTGTAATAGAAAGGACAAATCTTTATTTTTGTTCTCACAGCAGCTATCTTTCACATTGTTATTCTTATAGCAATTTGGCTTTCACTAGAAATATCTTGATTAAATCTAATGTATTGAAATCATGTGTTATTCTATTTCGTTTCTTTCCAAAGTTTCAAAGGAACACCAATTGTTTGGTTTAATTCTGCAAAGTAGGAAGTTCAATGAATATTTGTTTATAAAAACTCTCATCAAGAGCTAAAATTTGACCACAGGATGAATAGATTTGTCCAGAATGGGTTGCTAGGGTCTGCTGAGCAGACATAGTCATCATTTTGTTCAAATTTAAAGGCTCATGAGATAAATATTCTAGATGATACAGACAACAGATATGGTCTTTCTTAAGACTAAAACATTTTGATAAATTGTATGTACTTTTACAAAGTCAAGTTGTAAACTAAAAACATTGCTTCACTGCAGAACCAGTAGTTTTTTTAAGCACTGCTCTCTTAACAGTTTCGAACTATATTTTCTATCAGCTGTTAGCATTTCAATACAGTACATAGAGTAACTAATTGTTCATAACCAATTAATGTCCACAACGTATCATCAAAATCAAAAGTTCCAATACTACAACTTTGACCTTTACCACATAATGCATTGTCAACCCATCTGTTAATTAAAGAACACACAAAGTAAGCATTCTGGCTCATTAGAAATTGATGCCATATTTATAGTGGTTCCCCACTACCAAAACACAAGCCATGCCTGCCAACATATCATTCTGTTATCAATGGATATTTCCTTAGATGGATAATATAACCATCTCATGTTATTAAAATTATTTGCTTTATAATATAAAGATGATCATTTTAGGTTTAGGCCTCTCTGATATACCAATACGTGAAAAGTGATGGTGTCTCAAAATCAAAACAAATCAATTAGGCGTCATAAATTTCCTAAAATTAGGTCATAGAAACAAATAATGCATGTTTTCCAATAATCCTGAAGTCGATTCATTTGTATGGTATCAGTATATAACAACAAACCACTTATCCTTGTTTTTATTTCTTTAAGAGCAATATCTTTAGAGTGTGTTAATCTTGATTTTATAATTACAGAAAAATTCTTGGTGGGTCCACAGAATAAATTTTAAGGTGTACCTGTTTCTTCCTTCATATTTGTTCCAAAAAAATCATTTAAACCAATAAACAATACCAACATAAACCAGTAAAATGGCCAAATTGGATTGATCGTTAGATCTCCTTTACTATCTCTGCTCTCATTGGTAGATTCACCATAGTCTAAAAATCTTGATTCAGTGTTTTTGTCACAGTTACATTTTTGTCCATTTTTGTGTGCATAAAACACAGTATGCTACAATCTCGTAACTGTTGCTGGGTTTATTTCATCAATGATAGATGAACTACAAAATGAACGTATGTATTCTAGATATTAACTATTCATGTGAAGGAATATGTATCAGTGTGTGGATGTTTAATATATAAAATAATTGTTTACCAAGTTACCAAGCTGACTCAGGAAGTCAACACAACGCTCCCATACATACATACTTGAAATTAAGCTAGACACTATATTATTGAAATGAAGGCTGGTACTTGCATAAGAGTAATCTTTATTCAGTAGGTTAAGTACACTATTGGCGCACCGAAGGGAAGGACCTGGGCCGTTCCTATTAAAAAAAAAGAAATTACAGGGTTGTCCTTCATTGAAAAACGTATAATGTGCTTGTGCCTTATATAAATGTAACACCAAGATTTATCAATTAATAAATGTTAATAATACAATTTTTAGTTTTATGTGTGCCTGAAGTATATGGAGCATTAGTTAATTAGCAAATAAAAATGTTAATAATAATTAAATACATCAATACTAAAAGTTTCAGGAATATCCATTAATAATACACAGTTGTTGTGTTGGCACCCTTAAGTAAAACAGGTAGGATGCATTGAAGTAACTTGACTGATTTGGGGAAATATTGCAACCGAGTTGATGTCCCTACCATTAACGAAATTCTGGGTGCACTGCTGAAGTAAATTAAAATTGTCTACATTATCACTTAGGTACTTAGGTACATTGCCTAAAATCCTTAATATATCTTTTGAATGTTCCAATTCTTTTGATATAATTTCCGTAATTTTATTTAACGTATTTATGCTTATGTATAACTATTTCTGGCCCTTATAGCAGTGCAACGCTAAACATGTTACACACAGGTATAGAATAGATCCTGACCTCTAAATCACCATATACAGTAAACTCCCGATTATCCGTGGAATAGGATGGCCCGGCAACGCCGTATAACGAATCCCCGGATAATCCGCTATGAACAAAGAATACGCAAAACGATCGATAATATATTATTATACTATAAGTTACACAAATAATGACCCCGGTTAATGCAATTCACAAATAATCTTTGGAGGACAGAATAAATACAGAAAATAATTTAAAATGTCGATGTATTTGACGGATTATAACATGTACATTTATATGTCTAACTATTTACAATACGTACATAAGTATATGTCAAAAGTAAGTATGTATGTACATATGTAATTTCCTTTACACATAATACTTTCACTTGTTAACAAAAAAATCTGTCACTTTTGTCTGTTTTTTGTAAGCATTGATTTAGCTTTAATGTGTGATCTAAGTTTCTTGAGAACCATTTTGTCGCACAGTGTCTACTTGTGTCACGTGTGTCACAAAGCCATAAAGATTGATAATGTATATGACAGACATGGATAATGCATATGTCACGTCCTAGACTATTTATAGCCGAGATTAGCTGACATTTGTTTACAATCTTAAGATACACATTAGGTTTTCAGGCGTCCAAGCATTTTGTCATTGTCTCTTATATACAGTAGTCTGCTCGCCCCTTTTATTTAGCTGTCGGGATGCTTCCCTTTTAATGTAAAAATTAGTATGTACATATTTACATATCTATTCACTTCATCTTAACTTCTATTAAGCCCTATATGTATTTACGTTGTAATTCGCCGTTTGGAAATTTAAACACATGAATCTGATTGGAATAAAAATTGGATATTTGTCAAACAATGGCAGACCCCGGATAATCCGCAAACCGGTTAATCCACCCACAGATAATCGGGAGTTTACTGTACTTCATTTAATATTGATGTTTTGCCAAATGGTTTTCCAAACTTTACATAAAATTTATCTTTAACTTGTTGTGTTATCAACTCAAGACAATTGATATCCGAGATATACTTGGTTAACTGCTTAAGCATACATCATACTGCATTAAGTAGTATATAGTGCACATTTTGATTTATGTTTCACAGAAATGTTTTTTCCAATTTTTATATTTGACAAGTCTTTTTTTAAAATAAAATTAATTTTCCATTATAGTATGACTTGTAAAGCAAATCTTTAATGCTTAGTTATCATAGTTTCAGTCCTACAAACATTCAGAATTTGTTTAAAATACACAATTTTTATTGTCTAGTTATATTTTTGTTTTTTTATCAGTAAATAAATGTTATATGACAGTATAGTGTTGTTGCTTCACATAGGGTGGTTCAGACTGCACCACCTCAAATAGTCTTAACGAATGGCACCACAGATCAGCCGTGTATACCTAAGAAGACATCAAGACTACGGAGACATTTTAATCAGTGGTCATTTCGAAGAAAAGATAAAAACCACATTGAATCGTAATTTTGCATCAGTATTTATGATGAAGTGATTTGGACCAGAAAATAATGACTGGTTTATTTTTTTAATTATTTTTCATTATTTATTGTGAAGTGAAGTGATTTATTTAAAACAAAATGTAAATAGGTTTTTTTATTATTTATAGTGATCTCATATATAAACCACTCTAAACTCTAATGTACACGTACACTTACGTAAAGTTTATATGATATTTATATCTATTAGGATAGACACAGTTACGTTTGCTATAAGAGCCTGACTTTCTTAGTTCTGTCTTCTTCAGTTTGTAGCTGACACATTTCAGTGTACAGCTGCTTCATTCCAATTTAAATAATAAATAAAAGCACAGTTGCATGAATTGTAATATAAACAATAAGAACCTCTTAGCTACAAATAGAAATTGCAAAAAATTACAAACCTTAATGTATAAAGGTTTAACACAAATAACATCATCAGAGGGAAGATGTAATCTCTTTACAACTTCATTAGAAAGTAGGTTTATCTCAGGGATACGACCCTTCATATGTAAAACAAGATTTATCCCTATCTCCTAGATCCGGGATCTCCAACCTCCAGCCCCCGGAAAGTTAGCATACTGAAAAAAAAATTTATTTGGTAATATTTTTCCTTTCAAGGATTTTTACCATTAAATATGAATACAGTATTCGTCTCTCACCTGTAATTTCTTTTTTCTATAAGTGAAAAGTAAACTAACTGTAAACAAGTATAAAACTGAGCAAGAAAATCTTAAAAACCACCACTGAGCTCTTGATTAGAAAACACGTCGTGGGTGTATGGGGGGGTTAGTTTTTTTGCCCTGAAATATTGCCCGCCTTTCCTCTAAAAGTTTTCGATGTGGCCATTGAGAGAAAGAGGTTGGAGATCCCTGTCCTAAATGACGGAGTTTCATACTCCTTCCTTAACACATTCAGCGCGGCAGCGAAATTGGAGATCTCGTCAAACTACTGTCTGTTTTATCGTTAACTTTTCACATATGACGGCAGTGGAATTATTGGAATGCTATGTGGGTTGCATGGCTTGTCGTTGCATCTAATTATCGTGTCCATTGTTTTCATCTCAATAATTGTATGTCTACCATATACAGGTTTATTGGGGACATCAAAACAGTGTATTAGACAATAAAATATTGATACAATATTTTACAAATATTGTCACAATTAAAAAAAAGAATTACAAATGATAAAATACTGTATGACAAATAATAAAACTCAATAAAAAAGACAGAGAAAAAATAATAATAATTACATAAAAATCTAAAGTACCTACTACTAAAATATACTACATACTAAAATTAACTATTCAACGTTTAACTCGGAATGTTTTTTTCTGTTTTTGTCATATGTTTCACAAAGCGATAGAGATCGATATTGTAAACGCAGACATAGATAATGCATATGTCACGCCCAAGACTATTTATAGCCGAGATTAGCTGACATTTGTTTACTACAATCTTATGATGACACATTAGGTTCGGGCATCCAAGCATTTTGTCAATGACTCATATTTACAGTAGTCTGTTCCCACCTCGAGTAGGTTCATTCACTCTAACAGGACAATTATCGTTTGTTCTTGCGTTAGTTCAGAAAGCTCAGTTTATTTTTATGATCGTTGTTTTTACCGGATATTTTGTCACGTTAAGTGGTTAAAACTAAGAAAACCATTAAAATATAAAAATTAAACCAAATTTAATCTGTTCATAAAACTCTCTTGAAGCATCAAAAAGTTAACTTGGGATGGTCGGATTTAAAAACGACTTAGCCACAATGTTCTCCAAACTCTTCTAAAGCACTGACGTAAAAATCAAACCTTTATACAAACACTTATGGACACTAGAGAAGCTTAAATTAGACTGGGAGTGAGTGTGCCGGTGCGCTCGCCTTCTCTCAGAAGGAAAGCGGGGAGCACATTGGCACTTTCTCAGTGCCTCGTAAGGGAACCCATTCGGTACGCTAGCCGTGCTGAAGGTGTTAAACCAATGCAGTACGAGTTATTTCAGCCATAGCTGAACTTCAACACCCATTTAGTCACAACAAAAATGGATTGGTTTCAGTTTAAAACCCTTAAAAAACAAGGCTCAAGTTGTAAAAATGAAACTAGTATCATTCTATAAATATTATAGGTTATGTTCCATTTCTTAATTAAAATTATATGTTTGTGATAGAATCACTGATGATGATGATATATTGATATTGTCATTGAAACGCATTTGAGATTAAAGTTCTGTAACTGTGAGTTGTGTATATCTCTTGTGTTTAATATCATTCTGTTAAAACTATCTCAAAAAGTCAATATTTGAGGCCTGTACTCAGTGACAATCCATTACATAATTATTAGATATAACAAATTTTTCAGTTTTCACTAATTAACTTTTATTTATCAAATGTTTTGACATCACTAATCATCACCATGTCTTCATTAAAATAATATTAGAACTGAGTCTCATAAACAACTAGTTTGTCCAATATATATTTTATTACATGAGCTACATGAAAATTCATAAATCAGGCATGTGTGTATGTGCTTACGTAGGTACATATGTATGTATATATTTACTCAAAATAAGAATTGAAATACTGAGAAAAGTGTTGTTCAGAACATGAAGGAGATAACATAGAGAAAGTCAGAAGTTTAAACAAGATGTAATTGTGTATTTAAGCTGTTAGATTTACTTGTGGCCAAAAATAATATATTAATGCTTGTGTTTAAGTTAATTTATAAAAGTACCAAAATAATTCAAATTGGTATTTAATTTTTTTAATTAAAAATGGGAAACTTTTGTTACCATTTTAGTATAATCATTGATAAGCACAGTACCACAGATTTTGATAATCACACCTTAAAATAAGGTGCTTGTTATATTTAGTTATAAAGTTGAAACTTTTGAGTGTATTGTGATATCTTTTTTTATCATGTTTAAACACTTATATGTAACATCTTGTTTTTTTTTTTAAAGAAAATTATTTTAATTGTATGTAAAATTTAAAATATGTGTTTATAAAAATGTACATAAGAGGTAGTAAAATATTCTGTTCAGATAGTTTATTAGGCTGCTTTTCTGAGGCTTGTACTTTTGTTTACTATTTCCTTTTAGACAGTTTTCTCCATTTTTAATTTCTATTCATATAGAGAAATTTATGTTTATTAAGCAAGAGTTTTTTGACAATGAAGTCAAAACTGTACTCCTTAGTAAACAATTACGTAAATTTGTGCACATTGCGTAAAAATTGTAGAATTATGTCAAAATTATGCAGTAGACATTGTTAATACATAGATTATTATTTTTAAATTAATTCAACATTTGAAATTATTGAAAGCATGATGTGCTAACATTGATACAAGGCAATGTTAATGTCAACTGTCTACTCTTTAGAAATTTAACTCTTTGTTAATCCCTAATTTCATGAAATGCTTCCGAATCTGAATTTACAAATTTTAGCTAGAAAACCTAGCTTCAAGTATCCTGTTCACTACACATAAAAGGAAACTGACTTTTTTTTTATTAAATTTGCCTCCATATCATGTAGAAACTTATAAAGAAGACTTTCTATGGGCTCTGTAATTAGCTTTTACAAAACTTCCATTCTTATATTATTTAAATTATTAATTGTCCAGTAAAGTTTTTATTTCCGCACTTATGAACTGAAAATTTGCTTTACTTATTTATCCATCTTATTGATTTTAAATGTAATTTAACATATTACTTCAGTACTTGCATTTCTGGATTTTTCAAAATTGCCAAATTAGCAAGGTTTATCTAAGGAAAGTAATTTTATTATTTTCCATGTATCAAAACCATAAATCAACTTTAAACACTGAAAATATTACTATGCAATCTATGAGTCAATTACATTAATGACACTCTTCAATATTATGTTTAACATTTCAAAACCTATTTGTAATGTAGTATACTAGAAAAGCTTTAATATTATAACTTCTGAAATAGAAGCTTCCAGTTCATAAATGCTTGACATTTATTGATCTTAGTTTGTTCAGAATCTAGGATCTATTGTATGACTGGTGATATTTTGTAGTTGACAATAATGCATAGATCATAAAAGATATCATTTAAAACTTTTAAACAGTTAAATTGCCTAGCTGTTCCTTTGATTCATTCTTTTTTCTCATCTTTGAGGTTCACTTTGAAAATTTCACAAATATATTATTACTTTCTTTTGCAAAGTGGTTTACTATATTTTTTCTTTGCACTTTTTGCATTACCCTTCTGAGGTTTGAACACATTTTTAATGTAAAGTTTATGGGATCAATTTTTACCTACATTCATTACCTATATTCTATTCAGCAATTTAATTTTCAAGAAACATCATTAGTGAGATGTTTATAGAACGACATATTCATGTTTATGTATATGACTTTTGCCCACAATTTTTACTAAGTTCTCTTTAAAGTTATGCTGAATCAGTTCTCTGTGATACAAAATTCAATAATATGGAATTCAAAACAAAATATTGACCTGAATCCTGGCTGGAACTGGAACTTGTGGTTAAATCTGTATATTGGCGGAAAACAAAAAATAATGTACATGTTATGCCCTTTATTTACACATTCGATTCTACACTTTTGGCAAATACTTATCACTCTTGTTCTGATGCTATCCACAAACTGTATTGTCATGGTTCCAAGATCATGTTGTCTGGTGCAACCATATCTCTATATCGTATCACTCCACTGTCCTCAAGTAAAATAGCAGCAGAATTAACTCATACTTTAAAAAGATTGAATAAAGCGTGTTAAAGCTAGAAAAAATGTTTAATATATTTTAATTTTTATCCAATTGTTACAATAATTTGTTTATAATTGTTGAGTATTTTGCGTGTGACCAAGATTAATTTAAGTGAAAATAAAATATAGGCCTAAGTTTAATTTATACCTGAGACTATTTATTTAATAGGCAATAATAAATAATAGAATCACAATAATTATTAATTAAATAATTGACAATGTTAAACGTTAATATTAAAAGACATTTAATCTTTCCGTTCTGCACAATAAAACTTTTTCTAGACAATTAAAGCATTTCTTCTTTTGTAACAAACAAAACAGCTGACCCGATTCCACAATATTAAACAAATAGTCAACTTCAACAATAATCAATAAAACACTTTTAGAGTTACACCAATTCTTATACACATTGTGATTGTGATACACATGGTTGTGAATGACTGTAAAATTCAAGAATTGTAAAAATAGTTGTCATTGACAATTTTTTTCTAATATAATTGGAAAGAATAGTAAACAAATGTTTTCAGATATTAATTCAGATGAATAAGTACTGTATCATTGTCCAGGAAAATCTTATTTCTCATAACCTTTCTTAATGGATAAAAGCCTTTATATCCTAAGGAAACCCAAGAATTACAAAATCTTTATAACATTTGACACAAAAACCTTGAAAAACAATTTTTAAGCAGAATGTTGTCTAGAACATTTGCAAATAATAATACAGTAAACTTTTTCTTATTAAATTTAAATAATATTGAATATTTTTCTTCACTACCTAATGTAACTGGAGTTTAGTAAATAAGAGGCCAACCCTTTTGACGTTATGTTTTTAACAAGGAAATAACTTGTACTTAGTGACAGTTGATTATTTTTCTGGTTTGTATTCATCTGCAATACTGTGGTTAAAGGATTTTCCCAACTTGAAATGTTTAGGTTGCATGTGTTATTTAGAATTTTAAAGTTGTGTAAGTTACTTTGTGAAAATAAACACTTGTCTCAAGTACATATAATTCTTGAGGGATTTTTTTTTTACTTTTCCATTATGATTTTATTATCATTGTTATATAATAAAATTGTTCCTGTAACAGGCGTATGTTTATTATGGTTTTTCATTCAAACTAATTGGTATAACTTACATTTTTTACCTGTCTCCCATCTCTACCATTCTATGTGTCATTTTGATCTTCTTTATAAATTTTGTTTTTCTGATGATCTGACTTTGCCATTAGTATCTTGAATTACTAAAGATGCCCATTTTTTCATGGGTATGGATCAGAACATTCATAAGTCCAAAATGTTTACTTTTCAGTTCAGGCATATAAAAATTTTATTTTGTCATAATTACCATATAAAAAACATTAAAAATACCTTATTCCAACCTTTTATTTATAAAAATGCTTTTTCATAATTCATAATATTTATTTTAACTAAATAAAGGATTTATATCAATTGTATTGGTTATAGGCAGTTGTATTGCTCTAAAACATTCAGTGCAGAAGGAGACCATATAAGTATTGAAGTTACATAATAGTACTAACACTCTTCATTATGTTATTTATACATCTTCATTATTCATTTTCATTTTAAAACCAATAGTTTAATCTGATTATTTTTAACAACTTTTATGTTTTTACTTTAAGATTTTTATAACAGTCATGGTAAGATGGGGGGGGGTTATTCTATTGTTACAAAGGGCTTTAAATTCTTAAATTTTGCTTATACTGATGAAAAATATTTGCAACTCTCACTTTTCCATAATTTTTTCTTATTTTGGATTCTTATTCTTTGAAACCTTCCTGTGTGTAAATATATCTCACAAACACATTATTTGGATATTGAGAATCAACCATAAGTATCCTAATTTTCTCCCATTTTACTATCTCTCTCTGTCTGTCTCTCTCTCTCTCTCTCTCTCTCTCTCTCTCTTTCATAATCTTTATCCATTTGATTACATGTTTCGAATCTCAATTTTCAGAAGTCGTAGAATTCTTTAATTTCAAAAACGTTATATGGAAATCTCCACATGCAGTTCTTCCAAGTGTGTACTTCTGATATGGTATAAATAGACACATGATTTTATCATCGTTCAATATTGTGCAGACTATCTCCCTCATTCTGGATATGACCTTTTTCAAGGAAGCAATTAGTTATTTTCTTATTTTTGTTAATAGGTGAATAACAAGGTAGTAATAGGTAGTAACAAGTATGTTACTGCAATATTATTATTTGTATTTTGACTGCCACAGTTGACAGAAAAAATAAACTTGACATTCTTTTTTTAGCTTCTCTGACATTTTGGTCAGTAAACATGTGCACACAACTAGCAGTTTCATTAGACCCCCGTTTTCTTTTGGTGTCATCCCACAGAAAACAATGCCTACTTTTGTTATTTCAATTGTAGACAGACAGATCCTATGAAAATATTTTTGCTTGTAGTACAATTGTGATACTTCAAGATGAGGGCTCTCCAGGACTTGCTGAAGGTCATAAACTCCTGCACAATACATTTCTTGTATTTGTGATTGATTTCTCCCTTTCTGATTAAAACTTTATTTTAAATGGTTTACTAAAACACTTGTAAATATTTTACAAACTTGCCTATAGTAGCACTTACTTATATTTGTTGAGGACGGCCATTTCGGAAGATGTGTCCCATTGTCAACTCAGACCGTAACTGATCTCAAGGTTTTCGTAGTTTAGGGTATTAGGGTGGGGGTATGATATTATGGTGATGTGAGTGTACTTTGTGAGTATTAGTTTTGACATCATAACCCCTAATACTCACAAAGTACACCCACACCCCCACCATAATATCCCACCCCCACCCTAATACCCTAACCTACGTAAACTTTAAGATCAGTTACGGTCTGAGTTGACAATGGGACACATCTCCCGAAAGGTCAGTCCTTAATTAATATAAGTAAGTGCTACTATAGGCAAGTTTGTAAAATATTAACAAGTGTTTTAGTGAAAACTAGTAGCTCGCGTGAAGATGGAATCAACAAATATTTAAATGGCTGTCGATGATGTCTTGTGATTCAATATTATTTTTATATTTTACAAATAAGTCGCCCAAATCTTCTTTTGGGGATGAAAAACTAATAGTATACTAATAATAATAATTTTTTCGCACTAGTAATATCTAACAATTTAGAGAAAACCATAAGACTGTCATCATCAATGGCAAATTGTCACACTTAGATTGATACCTTCTCATTCATTTACTTATTTAGGTACTTATGTTAAGTCTGAAGATTATTTTCATGCATCAGAAATATCTCCAGTATATTTCATTCAGAGCTGTAAAGCTCTTTGAAGTCTATGTCTAATTTTATACTCAACCCTGACTTTTTTCTATATTGATGCAGACCCAAAGTAATGTTAGAATAGCTACTAATAGGAGTGTTGGCTTCTTAGAATTTTTCTCTTTGCTTAAGGGGGTTTTCAAAAATATATAGAGAGACTATAGATGTTTTATTACTACAAAGTTTATAACATTTGCAAACCAGTAAATTTATTCAGGTACAAAATCAGATATAAGTTATTGATTACTTTAATGTATTTAGTTATATAAAAAAAATCACCCATTATTTTGCAACAAACTTGAGAAAATTACTCAGACCACTTACTTACCCATTGTTTTCACATTTCCTTCCCAAAAAAAATCATATATTTTTTATTGTGAGTTTCTAATTCTCTCTATATGCCATTAGTACTGCCTTCATTGAAAAACTCTTTTTTGTATAATAAAGGTTGAACTATCTTATAAATACCACTTAATTATCAACCCGAGTTAATTCGGAAATTGACAAACGTACCTTAATAAATTATATGTAACATGTGACAGTTATTTAACTATCATCTTATATAATACAATGTTATTTATGCATATAGGTTGCTGTACAATCACTTCAAAGTTCTAACTTTGAAATAATTGTACAACAAAAAATGTAAGATACGTTCGCAAATATTGCTACTTTTGAATGTAGTTTGACAGCAACACAATGAATGTTTCACTTTCACACTCGTAAAAAAATTTATTTATTTACACACAAAAATACGCACTAAATATATAGACTTTCATTAATAAATATCTACACAGATGTACATAAAATGTGTAAAAATGGTTTTATATATTTGTGAAATGATGGTAAATTTTGAAACATAGTGTAACACTAAGCTCCACATCACAGTCAGGGCAGAAATATCTGAATTTCCTTCTTATTTTTTGCTGTTTGCATCAGGTGATCAAGCACAAACTAGACATTGTTTTATTGGATTTTTTTGGCAGTTTGTGGTAGTTGCTCTGAAAATTGACGCTCTGTTGGCCTAAGGAGTGTTGGGGTTGAGCTAGGACGTATAGGCTTGAAGAAGACAAAACAAATTTGGAATGCAGCACAATATCTGGTAAAAACAACGAGCATAAAAATTAACTAAACTTTGTAAACCAAGGCAAGAATAAACAATAACTGTCAATAAGAGTGAATGAACTGACTACTGTAAATAACAGTCAATGACAAAATGCTTGGACGCCCAAAATTGTAGTGTGTCATCATAATATTATAAACAAATGTAAGTTAGTCACTCCTATTAATAGTCTGGGAGGCAGCTTAGAGCCTTATCTATGACTGTGTTTATATTATCGATCTTTATCTCATTGTTAAACACATCATACGAGAAGAAAAAAACATTCCGAGTTAACTCGGGTTAGTAATTTAAAGAACAAACCCATTTTCCAAGTCAACTCAGGTTAGTAATTTAAGTGGTTAATGAATAAAAGTACAACCTAATTGGTTCATTACTACAGCTAACAGGTTTTTACATTTAGATCTCTCCTGATATAAATAAAGTCAAATTATAAAATTTAGTGTCTTTTAGCATATTAAGAGTAATATACTTAATATATATTTTTTTCAAGGTTTTTAACAACTAAGGTAGTTTATCATAGACAAAATTAAGAAATAAGTCACAAAGTTGGGGTAAACCAAAGTAAAAAAAAACTAACAGTTCTTGTATTTTTCAGCCCTTATTAGATTAATATCTTTAAATTACTGTAACAAAAGTTAAGCATATGACAAAAACTCACACAGGATTTAATTAAGAATCATTAATTGTTAAACAAAGACTATAATAAATACCAAAAACAATATGTATAATAATAGTACAGCTTTAGGAAATATGTTCCGGTTTCAGCAGTCATGAACATGCTTGAAAATAGGATAAACTTTGTGAAACAATTGTTCTTGTTCATCATGTATATTAATAGTAATACTATTATAAGAGTTGTTTTTAAATTATTTCGAATTCTTGTAACTCAATTTGAAGATGGAAACAAACTATCTATGACCAAATTAAAGTGCATTTAATAACAAGTGCAGGTCTACTTGACATTGAAGCCTGTAAAATTTCAGTGTGTTGAGGCTTTCTCACCAGCTATAAGGTTTAATCCTATCTATTATTCACAATACTTTTCATAACCTTCTTTAGCACAAATATGTTTTTTTTTAATTCAACAACAGAGTCCATAACATCAATAAATTGTATAATGCAAGAAACTGATGAAACTTCATAGCTTTTATCAATGCATTAATACATTTCTGGATTGTTTAATTAAACTGTAACCACAGTTTATTTATGTTTTAAAATAAATCTCAGCTCTCCTAAAAGCATTTGATAAAACGATGGAGTTTTAAATTATTTAATTAATAATCTATAATAAATTAAAATTATTATCAAAAAATACCTAAGATGAGGGGTTGGTGTACTATTGAATTAGATTTAAGTATATAAATTTCATATGTCTGGCTGTTTAAAAGTAAAATTTGTTTCATTATTATGAAATAAAAATTGCTGTTGTCAATTTTAAAAGAATTGTGATTAGTCAATCAGTATTAGAGTTGAACAGGGTTAGGTTAGGTTGTTGTATTAAATGTAACATCTGTTAACTCAATATATAATTGTCAAATGAATGTACAAATCTTTGTTTTTGTTTTTGCTTTCATTCCTTCAACACAGGAATAAATCAGCAAAGTAAAAGGTAAGAGAAAGATTTTTAAGAAAATACTTTGTTAATATTAATTTTTATGTTGTGATTAAATTTAACACATATTAAGCTTTCAAAAGTTTATTTTATTTGTTTTCTAAAAAAAGCACTTGTACTGAATGTAAAACATTAATTAAAACCCTTTTGTTTTTACATTTAAAAATAAATGCAAATATTTTCAGGATACATTTTTAATTATTATTTTTCACTGCTATATGCACCCAGTAACATTTGTCTTAACTGACCCTACTTATTGTCCTTTGAAGTATAATATTTATTTCACCCAATTTTTGTGTGACATTCTTCACTCTGCAGTTTTTAACTTCTATAATTTTACTGATACGAATAATAGCAGAGTCTTACATTTGTGCTTACAGATAGTGAGTCATAATGATTAAAATTAAAACTTAGTTCAGTTGTTAGCCCTATTTTCTTTACCTTTCATGGAAATTATTTTTCATTTTGTATTTTGAGGAGCTCTAGATACATGTTTAGATTTAACAAGGGAGTTATGAACTAAATCTAAACCTTTCTTTGCATTTGTGTACCTAATTTGCATCCCTCCTCTTTCTATCTCAATAGAGTTATTCTTTTTACCAACTCCTGACTTTCTTTTTTTTCTTTTGTTGTCAATATCATAAAAAAGACGAGGAGTGGAAAGAAAAGAGACAGTACTTAAAATTGCAGCTTTATCATCGATATGCTTCTAATATTGTTTTTATTATAATAGAGCTATTACCCTATTATAAACTTTATAATAGAGTTATACCCTAGTCTACACATAAAGTTTTCCAGCATTTTTATTCCCTTGATTTCTAGTAAAGGCCACTTAATTGCCGTTCTTATCAGTTCATCATATTTTCCATATTTTTATGTCATAATAAAATCCAATAGTTTTTTAGTACTATTTACGTACTATTTAGTACTAAGTATTCATTTACATATTGTATATGCTCATGAGTATTTTAAAATTATTGTTGAACCACAATTATTATTTGCCATTGGGATATGGAAAAACAAACCATTATTTTTCTGCGTGCAACTTTAATAAAAATCTCATAACTCTTTATTGTATTACTAAAAATAATTAAAAATCAATATTTTGTGTAAGCCTGCATACAAAAGCTGTAGCAATTGTTAAAAATTACTGTATACTGATTGAATTGTGATTAATACAATATTGCTCTTCATGCATGTAAACATTTTTTGCTGCATTAAATTTTCGTTTGGTGTTTTGTTATTACTTTTAATTCTTTATAACATTTACTGTATCTTGTATGTATTTAAAATACTGTTTTTTACCAGACATATTTTTACTGTTCTGTATGCATTGGTGTTTTATATCAACTCTTCCTTGGATCTTTTGTTATGTGTTATTATTTTTAATTTCTTATCATAAGTCTTTTAAACTAATATTTTATATGGTGTTTATATAAGCGATATTATCTATAACATCTAGGTGATTCTGTCTGTTATATGCTAAAAACTTATTTCTCCTGTCTAATTCGTATTCTTTCAAACTATCCATATCTTTGTTTCAATTTCTTTTACTATATTGTATTTCTCGGAGTTTTTCAACTTTATCTCCAGTCAAGTAACTCAGACAAATACAACAGATGCATAAAGTCTTTTATTTTTTGGCCAAAATATCGGTGATATAAAGAACTGCGCATTAGATTATTATTATGAAGTAACAGTTTTTCCATCATGTCTTGGTTCACTCTAAACTTCATCAGCAAATTTATGAATTTTGTTAGGATGTTTACGAATGGTCAAACTGTTAAACTTAAGCCCTGATGTTTGCAGGGTTGTCCTAAATTTTCATTATAATGTATCCAACACATTTTTCTTGATAGTGTGCATGAAATATTATTGTACTTTTTCTAGTTACTTTTACAAAATTGATACATGAATATCAAACTCGAGATAAAATTCATGCAAAATATTGATGCATCAAATTGTCTGAAACTTTATACATTTAGTCTCAAGTCACAGTAGTTATCGATATTACTAATGATTTCTGTTAGTACCACTGCTAACCTGATAACAGAATCAGACCTGAATGTTTTGAATAATGCCACGTTTTGTGTTACACTAACCAGTTAACTTTTCAATTAAATTGTGCCTGTTAAATTAATTTTCCTAACTGTATTCATCACTAGTTTATATTGCTATTTAAATATTAAAATAATTTCAAGTTTTAAACTTGATAAAAGAATGACTTGGAAAATCTAATAAATTAAAAGTAAATTTGCAAAAAACTTTTTGAGACACTAAGCAAATTTTTATTAGTATCTGATTTTCATAACAGTTTTTCATTTGTTGAAAACATTGTGTCTCAGTAAGTCAATAATTTACTTAAACTATAAGCTATGCTGATTGTTCGTTTATTAGGTCCAATTGTAAAAGCTATGAAAATTGTTAGGAAAAGGTATATTTATAAAGAATTGATCTATCTTAAAAATATTATACGATTTTCCTCACATATAATGCACTTAAAAGAACTGTTTCATTGTCATTCATGTGATATTTTTAATACAAGCATATCCAATAAAATATATTCATTCTGACTGAGTAAAGTATAAATTCACTTAATTTTAAAATGTCAGATTGTGCACTGTAGATTTAGGATTGCACATTTTGACAAGTGGGCAATTCTTTAAAAACTGAATGTATACAGTATACTGTAAATAACAAATGTAGTCTATTCCACAAATGCATTTAGTAATGGTTTTTTTAACACATATTTTTTACATCTTTCCCCAAATGGCTGATAAATTTCCAAAATCTACATCAGTTTATGTTTTTAACATATATTTTAATTCCATTTACTTTTGTCCATGTGTATTTCTTAGTATTTTACAAAAAAAATCTAACTACTTGTAATTATAACTGTATAAAATAACTGTGGCGTAATGTTTAACATAAATAAATGTAACCTCTATACCACAAATGACTTTTTTCTTTTATTTAAAACCTTATGTACATTTCGATTGCATAGCAATCATCCTCAGAGGTAGTTTACAATAAAATACATTGAAGTGGCATTTATCATCAAATATATACACACCGGTAACTACTTCGCCACGCCCCTGGTTGGAAATGTAAAGGGATGTGGTGAAGTAGTTACCGGTGTGTGTAAATTTGATGTATTGTATTGTATTTTATTGTAAATTACCTCTGAGAATGATTGCTATGCAATCGAAATGTACATAACATTTTAAATAGAAAAAAAAAGTCATTTGTGGTATAGAGGTTACATTTATTTATGTTACTTGTAATTATGCTGGATAAAACAAGTTGATTAGCTCATTAGAACTTAAGTGTTACCATACTATTGTTTATCAGTTTTAACAGACTCTAATAAAATTTTATAATTTGTTAAAATACACTAATAGCCTTGCACTTAAAACTAACCTATTGGCTAGTTTTGTGTATTGAATTTTTGATGATTGTAACATTTGTTTAGATAAACAAACCTGTCTAAACAATCGCAGTTGAAATAGGTTCAATATCAATCATTACATTTTTATACCTATTAGTTAAACCTAAGTTTTACCCATATCACCTGTTACAAAAAACATTTGAATAGCCCAACAACCTCAGTGGAAATATGTGCGGAATGAATATTCCTATACAAATGTATTTTGAACGTAATCCAAATGTTTCAAACTAACGAATGATTTTTTTTAAAGTTTTTTTTTATTTTTAAGAGATAACATTTGTCACCTTTCATGAAACACATGCTAATTCTTGCTGCAGTGACTCTGTTAAAATACATTTACAATAATTACTTATAGAGATACCTAAATTTTTTAAATTCCAATTCCAATCTCGATTCTAAAGTTTTTCTTCTTTATCTCGATTTTTTAAAGTTATATAGGCCTACATGATATTCTCTAATAATGAATTTAGTTAACATCCTAAACATATGATAAACTCTTTTAAAATTTCCGTTTCAGTGTAATAGGCTACACAAAGCTTACAACCTTGATTTATGAATAGGAAATTCTGAATGCATGAAAAACGTATCGAATAAAAGTAATGATTTATTTAAAACTTCAGTTCACAATAACAATATAACTTCAGTAATAGGCATTTCAGTTTGTACAACTGAATAAATTGGAAATACATTTTATGTTTGTTTTGGTTTTACATCTATAAAGCAGTGGCGCCTAGAGAAGGGGGGAGTGAGAGCGAGACGAGCGGTGACAAACAAACGGACCAGAAATGCTTCTGATCATCTTTTTGTCGTTGCATTGTGAATAATAATATTTTTGTTATCTCAAATCGGTATTTCTATAATTCATTCAAAGTAACTAATTCATAAATAAGATAGGTCGATAATCAATTATTTTTCCTATAAATTACACTGCACACATATTTTAACACCTAAAATACCAAGAATCGGAATCAGCACTTTAATAAATGGAGAATCGCGTATCGATGATTACTCAATACCATTAGAATCGACAATTCCTGAAATCGAGAATCGAATTCGGCCCATCCCTAATTACTGATATTCAGATCAGTTTTAAAGTGAATATAGTCCTCACATATAAAATTATTTTCAATTAATCATTAAAAAAATTCAGTCTTACTTTTAACTTTAAAAGCATTTTTATTTTAAACCAATTGTATTATCTTCTCATGTATTATAGATAACTAAAAAACATTATATTTTATAAAACATTGTTGGCGTTACAATGTATCCCACCTTTTTGCTAGGCATATTCTTACTGAAATCTAATATCATATACTGAACATGTTTCACATTCTTATATTGTACTATCTGCCTGGGTGATTTTGGATCATATTTATAAAAGATACCTGATAAGCTTTTAGCTTAGGTTGAAAAAATTATTTTGAGATTTTCAAACAGTAATTTGAATAGATTTATGTTTTAAAAGTATACTTTATTATAACTTGTTAAGATAAAATAAAATATTTAAATTCTAGCACAAAGACTTATATTATATAAAAACTGAGTTTACCCTACATATTGTTGTATTAAAACATATTAAAAACATTGAATATATAATTTCTATTATAATAGAACTAAAAAATTTGATGGTTCTTGCACTTGTTTATTTGAGTGTGTGCAGTGAGGGTGGCAGTTGGAATGAGACAGCTGATCTAGAAGTTGAGGAAGAACCGTGGCACACTGTAGTGTTGGAACGTGGGCATGATGGTCTTGGATTCAGCATTGTTGGTGGCCATAATTCCCCTCATGGAGACCTCCCTATATATGTAAAAAATGTTTTCGAAAAAGGTGCTGCTGCAGCTTCTGGCCAACTGAAGCGTGGTGACCAGATTCTTGCAGTCGATGGCATTAGTCTCCAAGGGTTGTCACACCAAGAAGCTGTCACAGTGTTAAAGAAGGTCGAAGGAACTGTCACACTTACTATTCAGTCATAGTTTACTATACCCTTGTCAGTTTTAATTAGAATCTTTTTTTAATTATTAATAATAACGTGTTGTAAACATTAGTGTCTTAAGTTATGAATTATTGTATTTTACTATTGATTGCAAAAGTAACTTTAAAAATATTTAAATTTTTCTTACTCATTACTAATTTACTGTTTTTTGTAATATCTTTTTTTAGAACTAAAAATAATTCAAAACCACTTACAATTACTAAATTCTGTATTTGGTTAATTTGTACTAGTGCAACTTTAATGGAGATACAAATATTCTTTGAGCTTAGCTTGTGAGGTTATGTTTAAAAAAATAAAAACATACACAAAACTCACAAATTAATCATTTATTGACTCATACGCATAACTACGCATGACTTTTACTTACAATGGTTGTAAGTTAGAGTTTGTAGTAGTAACACTCACTGATGATGTTGACTTTGTCATTGAAACCCGTATGAGTCAATAAATGATTAGTTTGTATAAGTTTTTATTTGTTTTTAATAGAGATATTGAAAGGGGGATTGGGATCTTAAATAGGCACAAGCAAGAACTATAAAAATGCATCTATAATTTTTAAATCAATTTGAATATCAATATCTTTTTTGTATTCACTACACACATATTTCTAATTTCAATTTAAACCTTTTTTAAATGAGTATTATAAATTTAAGTTTTAGTCTTTACTGGGCTTCCTGTTTCTTAATCTATTGAATCCATTGGACAATAGACAATTTTGTAGTTTGAGGCAAAAATAAATACAGTAAACTATTATTTATATAATAAATTAAAAATATTTCAAAAACAAGAATACTTTTAATGAATATATTTATTCAAAGCTTTTCCCCGATAAAATAGTACCAGCATCTTCAGGAAAATAATTATCTAATCTTAGATAATTATTAGATAACATTAGATTAGATAATTATTTTCCTGAAGATGCTGGTACTATTTTATCGGCGAAAAGCTTTGAATAAATATATTCATTAAAAGTATTCTTGTTTTTGAAATATTTTTAATTTATTAACTATATTACAAGAAAACATATCACCATATTTAATATGTATATATATATATATTCTTGATATTTTACGTTATCCATTGTTTTTCTGTTGCACTGACTTTATGAAGTTAATATATTACTATTGTAAGTAATTTTATCCACCATTAAGTGCAATGATTTTACCTTGAGTGATGAGGCGCCTTTCGGTCACTTGACCATTGTCGAATCACTCAGAGATTAACTTCATATATATATCTTATGACGAGATAAAAATTTATTTTTTACATTTGTTTAGAAACATTAATTGTGTACTTTCTTTAAATTACCTCAGCCAATACTAATCAATTGTTTGTAGTATTGACTCTGTAGGCCAGTTTAAGGTATTTGCTTTGCACAAAACAATCAAAAGTATTAGTTGATTCCATCTACACTTGAGCTACTAGTTTTTAACTAAAAACACTCGTAAAAATGTTCCATTTTCCTATAGTAGTACTTACTTTTATAACTTTTAAGGACAGCAGTTTTAAAAGAAGTGTCATATTGTCAACTTGGGCATACTGTCTGTCTGAGTTCACTATAGGACACATCTCTCGAAACTGTCGTCCTCAACAATTATAAAAGTAAGGGCTACTGTAGGGTAATGTGACATTTTTACAAGTGTTTTTAAGCAAAAGTAATCAAGTAATTTTATTTATAAATATGTTTTTAAGAGAGCAAAATATTGTTATCATTCTGTATTTGTTAATTTTAATCATAGTATTTTAAAATTGCAAAATATTTACAATATTTAAATAATAATAATAATTTCTTCTATATATTTAATAATTTTTAAATGTGCCAGTATTGTTTTTTAATTATGTTCCTTATAGGTTGGTAGAACCCTAGTCAGTTTTCTTTCTAACGCTCCATCATAGTTATTGTAGGAGCTCTATGGTTTATGAGCTCACCACATTATGAGGTGTTCCTTACGTAAAGAGAGATTTTATATCCTACTAAATCATCATGGTTAATCTATTCTTAGGTCAGTGACAAATAGTCATACCAGTGTGGATGCAAAATTAGGTAATAGGATTTTATTTGATTTTAAATTGTTTCAATTCATTTGTTATGTTTTGCAAGATTTGTTTTCTGTTAATTTTTGACTTTTTGTTACGATGTTTTTATTTTTTATTTTCTTAGAACTGTTTTTACTAAGAGATAGATTAATGTTGTGGTTCCAGGCAATTATGAATCTTTCTAGCGCAAAGTTGTCAATAGATTTGTTTTCAGTGTACCTATATGGTGGTTACAATGGTGTTGTAATTTTTGTCTTGCTATATGTTTTTGCTTATCTTGTCATTGTTATTTAGATAATTTCTATAAATTACGTTTACCTAAAATTAGCCAACAAAAAATGTTTACAATTTTAATTGCTAAATTAACATTAATTAACTATGTAAAAGTTTTATAAATTATATGCTGTCCCTATAATTTTAAAATCTAGTTAAAAACTACATTTTTTACAGAAAATTATGAAAGTATTAGCATTTTCAGTACTTTTTTTAATTTCTTGAATTTTAAAAGTTGTGATTAATTTTTTTTAATGTTATCAAATTTACTGCTTACGTTTATTATTTAGAAGTTATTTTTCCTGCAATCAAAGTAAAAATGTTTTGTATATTTAATATATTATTTGTTCTAACTTGACATAAAATATTAATTCAAGTAAGCTTTAAACAAGTAAAGATTTCTTGACTAATGCTATAATTAATTATACTAAGATGTAATTAATACTAAAAATGGTGTTCTCAATTTGTTGTCATACTTTCTGCTGTTTGTTATATAGATCAACATGTCAGTCACTTTGCAATGGCATTTTACTGATGCACTGATAGTATTAAAATCAATTCTGAAGTTGATAGTGTGAATCAAGCACATATGTTCCTTTCTCCTACCCTACCACCTGTACTTAACCTACTAACAACAGATGAAAATAATGGATACTTTCCTTTAGTTAAGAATCATATTGTATTTATCTGTACCTGTTATTAACAATATAGTTTAAACAAATAACTTAAGGGACTTGGCCCATGGAAATATAAAAAAAAAGCAATTGGAATTATTAAACATCTCTAAGATGAAGGATTACACAACTATTCTTTGCGCTTAGCTTGTGAGGTTATCTTAAAACAAATAAAAGACATACACAAAACTCACAAATTAATCATTTATTGACTCATACGCGTTTCAATGATACAGACACCATCATCAGTGAGTGCTGCTACTACAAACTCACTGTAAGAGTTTGTAGTAGCATGATTTTATAATTGAAACGCGTATGAGTCAATAAATGATTAATTCGTGAGTTTTGCGTATGTCTTTTATTTGTTTTAATAGGATTACTACCACGAGCTTTCTTATTAATAGAAATTAGTCTTTGTTATTATCAATATAAGTAGGTAAAATTTAAATTATTATGATCCAAGGAAGAATACACGAGTAAGCACAAGATGCTGTCAACTTCAACATCTGATTAGATATCCTTAAAAGGCAATTAAAAGATACAACAGTTATTTTTCATCAATGTAAAAATGACCAACTGCCAAGTCAAAATGCCATTATTAGTATTAAGGTTTTAATAATTATGAAAATTTAGAATTTACGTAGAAAATTTAAGATTAATATGTTCCCAGTGTTATATAATTTGTTATGTTCCTCATTGTTTCCTTGTGCTTATAACATTTTATAATGTACTTATCAGTTCGTATCAAACTCATAACGGTATATTAAACTAATATTGTTAGATCTAAGGCAACAAAGTTGTCAAAGTAAATTATAAGTGAATAATTAAATTTAATATGAAAATTCTCAGTGCCATGATAGTGTTGATTCATAGAACAAATAGTGTCGAGGTGGGAGGGGCTGAGAATTGCGGACTATAGGAAAGCGGGACCACTTGTTAACATTGTGCGCATGAAATCAACACACCCAGACTCAAATCATCGCTAAAGTTAGTTAGACACGTAAAGTGCTTGTTCATTGCATTTATAGATAAGTAGTTGAAATTGTTATCTCCTTGTAAGGCCCTGAACCTTCTTGTGATAATATTGCTTAATAATAACGTACAGAATGTTTTTGTTTTAATTTTGTCTTGCGTTAAAAATGTACATTACAAATTTTATCCATTAAAATATTATGTAGATATATGAAAAAATCAAACTAGATTGTTATTTGATAATTTAATCGATAAACCTTGGTTGTATAAATTGGTTGAATTCTATAATAAATATGTAAATAAAAATGGAAGATTGTTTTTAAAATTCTTTTAGTGCCATGTTAGAAAACCTTGTTAGTATTTTATATACATTTTTGGGGTGAAACAATACAATTTTGTTTTAATCTGCCTTAAATGTTACGTACTTTATCTTTACAACTAGGGTAATTTGGTTGCAAAAGTATTAAATTTGCTATTAAAGAATCTATAGTTAATATTGTACTCGTACTAATTTCATATAACACTAGTTCTAAAATTTCAAATTTTATTTTCTGAATAATGAATCAAGATGAAAAATTTAGTTGAAGTTCAATGTTGTAGGTTAGTTTTGTACTAAAATAAAATTTAAAATTGGTCAGAATCTTCAGTTTGTATAATTAATCTATATTATTGTTAGAATTTTTAATAAAATCTATTATTGTTAAATCATATCAAATTATAAGTTAAGAATGCTGGGAGCACTTCTTTATTTCGTCACAGTATTGTATTATAAACATGGTCAATAGTTACTTATAGAATTGTAAAACTATAGGATGCAATTTGTATTGATGCTGCCAACGTTTCATTAAATGTACGTTAATTCATTATTGGTTTCCTTTAATATGTCAGTTTTTAATCTGTTAACTACAATTACCTGGTCTTCCTGTCAAATGTTAATTCATATTATAACAAATAATAATGTTTTACCTAATGTTTCAAGTGATAATCATTAAGTTTCAGTCTAATGCTTCACATTTCTTATACAGAGTTTACTATAAACATTATTTTTTTTATTTATTTCAGATCAAAAAATGCAACACAGTTAAGCTACCTCAAAACTTATCCCAACATCTAAGTAGTTCCTTCTCCTCGTCATTAACTACCTGTAGTTTTTATGGTAATACAATATATGATTTGAACGACAATTTATAATTCAAAACTTTTATTTTTATTGAAGTTGCTTGTTGCAATCATCTTGAATTTACTGATTAAACTGTAGTTAAATAATACTTAACTAAGTGAATACCCTACTTGCTGACGTGTTTCAAAACAATTATTCCTTTTACGAAGCTAAGCCTATACTCCTTCTATGAGTAGAAGCTTAGCTTCGTAAAAGGAAAGATTGTTTCAAAACGCGTCAGCAAGTAAGCTCTTAAGTATTCACTTACGTATTATTGAATTATAGTACTTTATTGGTCAGTAAATTTTGAGCTTCTTTGAAGCAAAAAGAAATTGTCTTTACAAAAATTTAAAATTTTTAAATTACTACTGAAATTTAACAGTAGCCAATATTATCAGCAAAACAGATTTCTAGTATTACTTTTAATGTGGATTCATACCAAATCCACTGTATTGAGCCGAACTGTTGAAAGAGGAGTTCAGGTATAGAGAGTGTGTTTAAGAGGCACAGATCACATGGAATAGATGGTGAGTTTTGCAGAACTGAGCAAAGTTAAGCAACAGCGAACATAATCCAGCTGCTGTCAGTACTTCAAAGAAAATTATTTCTAAATTAATTTGAAGTATGTCTTGAATATGGAACAGAATGTACATGAGACGAAAGATTTTTTTTAATTTTATAAAGTTAGATATAAATTGTGGGGTTTATAAAATTATTTAAGTGATTTCAATGTTGAAATTGATACACATAATAAATGTAAATAATCAGAGGTTAAAAATATATTTATATAATTTGGTCATTGTTGACAATAATGGTCCCACTTTGGTTTCTTTTCTTCATACATATGTTACTCAAAAATACATTCTAAATAAGAAGTGATTTTAAATGTAAAAATTTTAAATAGTGGTTTAAATTAGTGGTTAACTTT
This sequence comes from Prosapia bicincta, assembly GCA_036971475.1. Classification (NCBI taxonomy): domain Eukaryota; kingdom Metazoa; phylum Arthropoda; class Insecta; order Hemiptera; family Cercopidae; genus Prosapia; species Prosapia bicincta. Next base: position 263,363,682 of record JBAIZL010000002.1, read on the forward strand.
CGAAAGGGCGCATGCAGAGTTTTTCTCCGCACTTATCATTATTTGTCAAGTAAACGTCTTTCCAGTTGTCAGATGTTTATTTCCAGTTCGTTACTCCACAACCTGTATTCTAGGAAACAACCTATTTTTGTTAATTTTTTCCAAGCAGCGTAAGTGTGAATTTAATCTCTTTCACTCGCGGTCAGAATGCAGAGATTTTGTCCATAAGCGCCCTTTCTTGTAACTTATTTGCGGAGTTCCTCATGCGCTGCTATTTTCATAACAAAAACCTTTTTGGAGTTAAACCACTGTGTTTTATTATTATTTTAGTTGTTTTTATTATTATTTTTATTTCTTTTTAGTAGCAAAGTTTCACATTTTACTGGTATTCCATTTGAAGATGAGAGAATTTGTAAAATGCTGGGTAGTGTCAAAAAAGAGGAAATTCCTACGGCCTACCAGAAATTTTTTTAGACAGTTTTTAAATGATTCTGATGAAAAGAGTCTCTGATAGATGATGAACCTGACAAAGGAGACAAAGAAATTGAAAATGAAACAAATGAATACATTATAGGTACTTACTTCTTTGCACAGGCATCCAGCTTCAAGAGTAGCCGATAGCCCGATGTCCAAGATATATTATCCTTTCCAGCCCCCAATGCTTCTTTGCACAGGCATCCAGCTTCAAGAGTAGCCGATAGCCCGATGTCCAAGATATATTATCCTTGCCAGCCCCCAATGCTTCTTGTTTATGAGAATATCTTGCCATGTTGCCACTTCTCTCAGAAAGTTCCTCATTGGTATGGGGTACGTGCAGTCAAACAAAATGTGCTTTACGCTTTCATCTTCATCCTCACAAAGTTAATAGATTGGAGAATTCAAAAGACCAAATCTAAATAAATATTCCTCCGTTACTAGATGGCTGTATCGTGCTGGAGCTGCAATCGGATGCACTCCTATTCTTCACAAATGAGATCTATGAAGGCTTTAATGAGAATATGTCTACTACAGCAGTAATGATTGACTTTGAAGCTGCATTCGATAGAATACCTCATCCAACTATCATCCTCCTGTGCATGAATCTTGGTATTAGAGGGAAAATGTTGCAATTTGTTACCAACTTTTTACTAGACCGCCGCATAGTTGTTTTGGTTAATGACGCTGTCTCATCAGAGTATGCAGTTGAAAACAGAATTCCACAAGGTGGAATTATCTGTCCTTGTCTCTTCAACATAGCTCTACATGACCTGACCGGCAGTCTCACTCCTGATGTCCCCATAGCATGTCTTATGCCGATGACCAAACCATATAGTTTACCGCCAAAGACCAAGAAAAAGCAAGAGAAAGAATTCAAGCAGCCGTTGTTGCCATATCAAACTAGAGTGCAAAGTGGTCTTTAAGAATTTCAATGGAAAAACCTAATGTTCATTTTTCTCTCGACAAAATCATGTAGCCAATTTTATCCCTAAACTTACCATAAATGGGAGAGATATTAAAGTATGCCTCGAGATTAACCGCACTTAAGGAAGTTGCTAGCAAGGAATGGAGAGCAGACACATCCACCCTAAGAACGTTTTATCTAGCTTTAGTCAGATCTAGAGCCACCTATACCTGTGAAGTCTGGGGTTCAGCCGCAAAGACACATTTAAACAAGATCAGAGCGATTCAATCGCTAGCCCTTCGTTTTTGCCTGGGATGTACTAAGTTCACCTCAATTGCTGCAATGGAGGTGGAATTAGGTGTGATACCCATCATGCTCTATATTGACAAACAGATCTGGTTGAAGTTTCTGGCTATAAAGAAACCCGCTTATCCTCTTCAGAATGCAGGAAATGATATTAACCAAGTTAAACAATCCTTCAGTTACAAAACAAATGATTTGTCTGCCATGTTGCCAAATTCTGTCCCCGAGCATATACCGGCTTTTTATCACGAGTCACCCACTACCTGGTCAAAAATAAAAATTACTTTGAACCTGCCAAGCAGAAGGAGCAAGCAGGACCACCCAGTAATTCTGAAAACCTAAACGTCGGAAATAATACATACCAGCTACAATGATCATGCTAGAATTTACACTGATGGCTCACTTGACCAACAAAAGAGAACATCTGGAGCAGGTTTTTTCAACGAATCTATTGATATCTACTTTTACGTCCCTGCAAACTCGCACTCTAGTATGGACACAGAGCTTCTGGCGCTAAATGCTGTGTTGACAAGTTGCCTTGATACAAAGGAGGAGAAAATATGCATATTCACTGACTCCAGGCTCTTTTAAATTCATCCACAGGGTCTACTCCTTTCGCATTGCTGAAATAAGAAAATTTGCTAACAACCTGAAGAACATGGGGAAGGACATAACTCTTCAATGGGTACCTGCGCATTGTGGAATACCAGGAAACGAGAGGGCCGATGAAACAGCTAAAGCGGCATCCAATATGAACCCAACATTTAAAGCCAAGTATCCACTCATGTATTGTAAAAGCTTGGCAAATAAATACTTTCATAAATGTTTGACTGAATCATGGAAAGAAGAGGCCACAGGTCGTCACCTTTTTTCAATTTCAGCCTGAACCGTTGAGTGAGGACAAATTTAGGGAAGCCATTATAAGTGAATCTGAAAATGGCGAGAGTAGCCAATTTGTTAAAAATCTGTCAATTTTGTCATTGTAGAGAAAATTCCAGTAAAAATCTGGCAGGAAGCAATTACAGTGCAGTTTGACTATGGAAAAAAAGCATTGTTTAGTAAAATCCAAAAAATGCTGTGGTATAATGAACCAGTAAGGCAATGGAGGACAGCAAGAAGAAACATAATTCTAATGAGAGTAGGTCATGTTCATGCTACACTAGTGGTGGCTAGTGAGCTTGAAAATGAACAATTATGAGTTGTTTTTTCAACAAAGATTAAGTTTCTGCTATTTTTATTTAACTGTAGAACCTATTGTGATATAGAGGCAATATTTTTTTCATTCACTAATTTTTAAAGTTATATATTTGAAGTAAAACATTCCTTATTGTCACTAAATATTGTAATAAATTTCAAATTTATATATGTATATCACGATTAGATATTTTTATGTTTAGACTTTTAATTACTTTATTACAGACAAATGACCCACAAACACTTATCCCGTAATAAAAGCAGTGGTCTAGTATACATTGCTTACATGTTTTAACAATTCAAGATATTTTTAGAAATATGACTTATAGAAATTAAAAATTGTGAAATGATTTCTGAAATTGTTTACAATGTATTTATATAGTATTTAATTATAAAGTCTCCCAAATATAAAAACGTTTAAATTTAAACGGTTTTTTGTGCGGAATAAACTTCCCCAAGCGCCCTCACCCATTTGAAAATCTATGTGCCCCCTCGAAGTTTAAAAGTCATGAAATAATTATTTATAAACGTAATCTTATATTGGAAACATGCTTCTTTTATCGAGATAGTACTAATCAGTTAATGCCCAGCGCTCTATAAATACTATTTATTAGGAATATACTATGGTTAAATTTAATAATAAATGCACAAAAACCTCTTAACCACAAACCTTCTTTATTTTACCCTGATGTACATTTCAGTTACCAAGTAACCATCCTCAGAGGGATAACATACAACAAAAAATGTATGTTATCTCTCTGAGGATGGTTACTTGGTAACTGAAATGTACATAAGGATAAAATAAAGAAAATTTGTGGTTAAGAGGCTTGGTAACTGAAATGTACATAAGGGTAAAATAAAGAAAGTTTGTGGTCAAGAGGTTTTTGTGTATTTATTATTGTCCTATAAATAGTAAGCTCGCATTTTCAAATTTTTCTCATAACATATTTTTTTTTATTCAATTGTTTATGAAAAAATATACTACAATTAATAGTTACTTTTTTATTGAATGTCCTTTTGAAGGATCTTAGAACAGTTTGATTTGAAAGTATTATTTTGAGTCCCGAACTTTGCAAAATTTTCATATTTTTTTATAATAAGCATTGTAGTATTTGTTTCCCAGAAGATGTATATTATGCTCCACAGAATGTGTATTTGCAGGAGAGAGACTGTGATTCTATTTTATCTTTGTGTGGGACGTCTTTCAATGATGCTGTTTTATTTATAGGACGCTGAGACACTGAGGAATCGTTTATCTCGTCAGACACTCAGTTTGTGTTGTGTGTTTGTGATTCATTTAGTCAGTTCTTTCTGTGTGCTATGTGTAGAAAACTAAACCTGTTTCCGTTTCAAGTGAACTGACCATATAGTTTCAAGGAGAAACTGGCAAGTTCAAGAGCCCAAAATTCACAGGATATTTTTGATAATCTCTTTACCAGCAGAGATTTGTTTGTTCATTTGGTTTTAGTGCTGCGGTCATTCTGAGGAAGAACTGTGAAGGATTCCAAGGATTTTCCCAAAGATCCAGGATTTTTGATTCAGCGTTTGATCAGAGGGTGAAGTTTTGTTAGTGAAGTAGAATGATAAGTGTCACAGTTGGGACAAATTTTGTCACTTTATCCCACGCATCATGTTGGAGCAGGACATCAAGGCTGAAGGTGAAGTTATGATAGTGAAATGGAATGACAAGTGTGTCACAGTTGGGACAAATTTTGTCACTGTTTATCACATGCATCATGGTGGAGCAGGACGTCAAGGCAGAAGGTGAAGTTCTGTTAGTAAAGTGGAATGACAAGTGTGTCACAGTAGGGACAAATTTTGTCACTGTTTATCCCATGCATCATGGTGGAACAGGGCGTCAAGGCTTATAGGGTCTATTCCACAACCAAATGTCATAAAGTCCTACAATAAATACATTGGTGGAGTTGACCCCATGATTGGCTAGTAGAAAAGTATAGCATTTCTGTTTGTGGTAAAAAGTAGTAAGGGTGTTTATTTACAGGAATGCTTGACATGGCAATCATAAATGCTTGAAATGTATACAGGAAGCGAGATCGCTCCACCATGGATCTCCTTGAATTCAGAAATCAAGATGAGATAGATATAGTATAGTGCACCATAAGTTCCACTCTGGCCATCGAGCTGCGAGTGATGGCGTGTGGGGGGTAAGAATCAATGCTGTTCTGCAAACATTGGTTTTCTTGGAATTCTGATAGTTCTAACATATTTTTAAATATGTAAATTAATGTATATATGGGAAGTAAAATCGCTTGTAGTCATGGAATTCCATATTGCATACATGTTTTTCGGGTGGTGCTAAATGAGCAATATTAGTTATCTACTGAATTGCAAACAATTTTTTAAAAATAATTACAGCTAACGAGATAATAACATTGAATATAAGACCGATATAACATGAGTTATTTTATGTAAATTTCAATACTTTCTTGGTTATTAACTCTGGACAAAGAATAAAGGGAAAACTAATTAAGAGTACAATTTTCTTCATTTATATAATCCTAAAACTCCTTTGACATTGTTGAAATGGTGAAAGTTGTACGGTTGGTGTAGGATATTAATAGGAGTTATTGATTCTGTGTAGAAATCATATACATATAGACCGACACTTAATGAAGCAAAATTTCAAAACCTACAGCTGTACATGTTTTGCTATTGAGCCAGGAGTCAGACAACATGGGGCGGGTGAGAGTCGTGGTACGCAGACTGGCTAGTAGTGGCCGAGCTAAAGCAAAACTTATAGTACACAAGTAATACACAGTAAGAAGAAAATGCCAAAGAGAGAACTGCAATATGAAGCCTCTTACCTTTTGCAAAAAGAGTAATGTAAGTAACTTAGTACAAGGATTGTTTCATCCGTTATCATTTCAAGGAAAGTTAAATTCAGTTTTCAAGTATATCATTTCATTTTGAAAAATTATTTGTAGTACTTTTAAATCAAACCTGATAAATAATAATTGTCATAAAATATAGTTTCTGAACATATTTTCATAATTAGTATAATGTTACTTGATGGTCCCAGGGTCCTATTTTTAGGACACCTCAGCATTCGTAATGGGTAAAAGATATTTTTGTAAAATTATACATATAGTTTTACACACATACAAACAATTTTTTGAAAAAAGTTAATTTTAAAAATCATGGTCATTAATGGGTTAAATAAAACTAATATTCTGATTAGTTTGTTGGTAGATTGTATAAAAAGGGTTTATAATAATTGAATGTATTATAAAACAGTTCTTTGTTTTATTATTATTTTTTAAATCAATTTACGCAGTATCATGTGTTTTGGATTGAAGCTATATCATGTATTCTTCATATAACACTTCCTTCTTATTTAGAAAGTATTTTTAAGTGACAGATAAATGTAAAAACAGAAAAAACTAAGTTGGTCTGATCATTGTTAATAAAATTGCAGTATATTTACTTGTATTCATCCATGAACAGCTAGTTTTGTTATGGACTGTCCTGCTCAGTTGGAAGGTTTACATGAGACTGCTTCTGTTGGTATAGAGTTATGCTAGGCATTCATATGCCTTGAAATCTTTTGATGTACTAGGATGTTTAATCATTGTAAAAACTCAAGTGATCAGAAAATGTAGTTTTATATAATCTGGTTTTTTTTTAATTTGTGCAAGAATTTTTACAAAGATTGATTTGTTCAAAGACTGATACTTTGGGTCCAATCTTATATAATGCTTAAGAAAATAAATATGCAGCTATGTTTTCATTGCCCATTATTATTTTACAACTGGTTATTAAATGTCAGTCATGACCCTATTTTATAAGTAAAATGAACAGGGCAGTTCATGGTTATGTGGTTAAAAAATTGATTTATAGATCTTTTTACACAAAGCTTGCATAATATTAAACCTTGAGAAATGTTAACATAAATAGCCATGTAAAAATAGTTATATTTAGCAAATAATGGTGTGGAATGTCCTGTTGAACTAGAAAGGTTATATTTTCTTCTCCAAGTTTTCTTTGTGTTTACTCTCAATTTGAAAAAATCTGAGAACCCCAAAACTGTTTGCTCATTTTTATTTAATCAAAAAATTTCCTACTAAATATTTTTTTATAAAACAAATTAAGCCAAATTGCATTGTGTTGTACACTTCTATGGAATTTAGGTAAACCTATAACAGTTTAAAATCAAGATGGAATAGAAAATGGTTAAACACAAAATGTTTTCCTTATGCATTTCATTAAACAATCCACTAACACAATGTTATATTCAAAAGTGCTAAATATTATATTTAAATCTTGCTAGTGTAACATTTTAATTACCAAGAAAACTAATAAATAAATATTTAGGATTGGACTTGAAAAATAATTGTCTACTGTATTATTTTTTTTCATTTGATTTCTCACCTCACTTCTCAAAATGAACCTATTTATTCCTATCCAAAATTTGAGCTAATCTAATGTCTCTGAACTCATTTAATTACTTAGGACCACTCACTATAATTAAATGATACTTAACTAAGTGAATACGATTGTTTCGAAACTCATCAGCAAGTAAGCCCTTAAGTATTCACTTAGTTGAGTATCATTTAATTATAGTTTAATCAGTGAATTCAAGATGATTACAACAAGCAACTTTAATAAAAGTAAAAAGAAACAAATTAAAAGATATGCACAATTGAAAACTAATTACAATATGAAAAATAGTCTCAAACCTGTTTATATTTGGACTGGATTCTTCTTCAAAAACCAGGTGAGGTTACGAGATAGAAACATATCTTTTTTCTTGAGTAAACTTGAATTTATAAGAAAAAATATTTGTAGTTACTCAACATTACTGGCTATTTGTATGAAAATGAAAACCTTTTAAGTTTATAAGTTTGGCAACATAAATGGCACACAATATATATTTAATAATTTTAAAAGAGATTAGACTAGTCAAATTTGACCAAAAGAAAAATGCAGGTTGAATTTTGCATGAATAAAGGAAAGAGTAGAAAAACTCATCAGCATGCTATGAAAATTAAAGACAGAGAATCAATGGCCAATATCAAGGAGGTATGTGGCTATGTTTCATTGCAAACACAATGTGATCATCCAGCGCTTATTTCAACAGTGTGTAGGTGTTAAATGTGAACGAGAATTGGAACTATTGATCCAGGTCAATCAATGTAATTAATGCATATACACTGTCGGCCTTAAGCTATAGCACTTAGTCGGGCAAAATTTCTTTCAGCACCATTGTAAAGGTAAATTAATTTAAATAGGTTTTCCATTATTAAAAAGTACAGCATAATAAACATGATTATAACTTTCATTACAAATAAAAATGTTTACTCCTCATGCCTGAGAGAAAGTAGCAATATTGCACACACTGGTGAAAACAAAGAAGCCACTTTTCTCCACAGGCAAGAAGAAAATAGTATAAGCTACTCGAGAGGAAAAGTAAAGAAGGCTGAAGTTTTGAAAGTGGTTTCTGCACAAAAATTTAAAATGTATAAAAACAAAAAACGTATAAAAAACAAAATGTTTAACATAACTTAGAAACATATGTTTGTTGTTGAAGATTTTATAATATTTTAAAGTACTAAAAGTCTGTTACACTCAAATTAAGTATATTATTCATTTTTAAACTTTTTTGATGGACTGAACAAATTCTGAACTTTTTTCAACTCTATTGCATATATCCTTTTCGCTTAATTCTTTTAGTTCCTACAAATATCTTTTGAAGAAATTTCCTATAACTATCAAAACCCTTTAGTGCCCCTAAATAGCCGGTGCTGCCCAAGCTCCCCCCCCCCTCAAAGGCAGGAACTGTATACATATAATGAAGCTTACATTATGCATTGAAAACTCCGTAGTAGGGGAAACAGCTGTTTTCTAACACAGATTACTATTATATCAAGCTACACCAAACACTGCCCCTTGTATATAAAGACAGAGGGTAGACAAATTGTTCTCAAGGTACTCTAAGACAAACAATAGTACAGTACTTTTCATAGAGAACACCAATATTCATGCCTCTAGGTAGCAACTACTTCAGTTTCCTAGAGCAGTTTTATCAATATTCTAAATACCATCAGGTTAGATTGGTTTAGGCTCCACATCAGTTTCAAATTAGATAAAGACCGAAATCTTGATGCTGTTCATGACTAGCTGATTGTTAATTAGTTATTACACTTTTGCTATTGACTTTTTGTTAACTAAAGGTTGTTAAATTGTTAACTTACACTTGGAGGAAACGTTTTCGTCTTACGACTTCTTCAGCCTCATATTTTTGCCACTAGGAATGTTGCAGTTGTGCTTCCTCGGTACCATTTTTTGAAAGTTAGAAGTGATGTGATCGAAGAGTATGTGCGATCTGTGCCGTGTTTGTTCATTTAAGATGGATAGTTGATGCTCGACTTGCAAAATTCGATTTTTGCTCTAAATTGACAATCTGATACCTCTCCCGAAACGGCCGTCCTCAACAAATATAAGCAAGTGCTACTATTGTCAACTCAGACCATAACCGAATCAAGGTTTACTTAGGTTAGGATATTAATACGTTGTAGGTTAGGGAAACGTAAAGTGAATAAATATAATATTTAAAATTTATTTTTTATTCCTGTTCGAATTCAATATTTATAGATAAGACAAGATAATGTCTGTCCTGTCAGCTATTATGTTCATAAATACTAAATTGTTTTACCAAAGTTAATATGAAATTCATTGACTGTTTAGACAATTCGAAGTTCACCATGTCAGCTATTTTTGTAAGGAAAAGTAATACCATATTGAAGTATTTAACAAAATAATTTGACAATAATTCTAATGAATATATTATTTCAACCTCTAATTTGAGTGTTAACTCAGGTTTTTACAAAATTATGTAATATCTAGTTCCAGAAACAATTTTTTAAAAAGCTTTCAGAAAAAACGTCATTTAAAAAGTCAGATTTATTTGAGTAGTGGCTTAGCTTTGTAAATGAAACGATTGTTTTGAAATGTGTCAGCCAGTAAACTCTTTAGTATTCACTTAGTTATGTAATAATTACTTATAATTTGTTGTTCTAGAATTTCTGTACTACTTTATTGCTGTAGTGAAACCTGAATCGAAGAGTATGTGTGATCTGTGCCATGTTTGTTCATTTAAGATGTCATTTTTATGTGTGTTGCTATTGTCTATATATTTCACACTGTTCTAGTGTATTTAATTTATGGCCTTTGTTGCATCTATGGAGGATGCTCATGTTATTTTCCATACTTTTGCATGAGTGTTTAGAGTTCATGAGGTGTATTGCGAAGGTGGATTCAATAGTAGTGTGCAGTGCGCTTTTGTGTTCTTTATATCTTTCGGCGAAAGATCTGCCTGATTGTCCAATATAGAACTTATTGCAGTTGTTCCATTTTAGTTTGTATACTCCTGGGTTATTGTATGTGTTGGTATTGTAACTGATAGCTGTTTGGCTTTTATTTGTTGTTTTGTAAGCTACATTGTATCCTGCTCTTTTGAATTGGTGTGCTATTTTATTTGTGAGTTTGTTTATGTATGAATTTGTTTGTGTTACTGTTTTTGTTGTTTGTGTTGTTGTTACTGTTCTTGTTGAGTATTTTTCTGTGTAGTTTGTTTATTAAATAATTGTACTAAATAATCAGACACAGCATTAATAACAATACCAACACATACAATAACCCAGGAGTATACAAACTAAAATGCAACAACTGCAATAAGTTCTATATTGGACAAACAGTCAGATTTTTTGCCGAAAGATATAAAGAACACAAAAGCACACTGCACTCTACAATTGAATCTACTTTCGCAAATCACTTCATGGACACTAAACACTCATGCAAAAGTATGGAAAATAACATGAACATCCTTCATACATGCAACAAAGGCCATAACTTAAACACACTATAACAGTGAAATATATAGACATAGCGACACACATATAAATGACATCTTAAATGAACAAACACGGCACATATCACACATACTCTTCAATCACATCACTTTTAACTTGAAAAAAAAATGGTACCGAGGAAGCATAACCGCAGCATTTCTAGCGGCAAAAATACGAGGCTGAAGAAGTCGTATGACGAAAACGTTTCCTCCAAGTGTAAATTATCAATTTAACAACTTTTAGTTAACATAAAGTCTGGTCGCAAGTAATAGTGAAAATGTAATAAGTAATTTACTACCAGCTCGTTATGAACAGCAACAAGATTTCGATATTCAACAAATGTAATATTTTTTTATCGTAAAGTAATTAATGTTTGTTTGAAAGTGAAAGTGAGAAAGAAAACAATAAAACCTATCCATCTTTAAAAAAATAGTAATAATCCATAGTAAATTCATATTGTATAACATATACATATATGATGGTATGCTATTCCTAAATTTTGCTTATAAACACACATTGTGTACATGCACTCACAAATAACATATTTCTTTCTCAAAAAATCGATAACCAAATTTTGCTAAAATCGACAATAAAATATGTGGTGTTTAAAAGAATGAAAAAGTAATCTAAATTGCATTGTCACGCAGATTCTAACCAATAGAGTGTTAAAACATTGTCACTTGCCATATGTTCCTATTTCACCACAATAATAAAGTGATGTGCATAACCTTATTTTAATTTAAACTAACGTAAAATATTAATAATCACAATAACAATTTGAAAAAATGGCATCTTCATCAAATAATGATTTACCTATGGATGATTCTGATACTTTGGAACCATCATTGCAAAATGTGATCGATCAAAAATCATTGAAATGGATATTTGTTGGCGGAAAAGGCGGAGTTGGAAAAACAACATGCAGGTATGTTATAAATTTTGAAGTTATTGTTAAATTAATAACTTTTTAGGCAAATAATTTGTTATAAAGAAGGAATAATCAATTTTATAGCAATATATCTTTCACAATTTATTAAACTATTAAATAACCACCATAACCTTGTGGATCATTTTCATAAGTCATTCTTTTATTTACTACAGAGGACATTAATTTGGACTAATCTCCAAACTACCAGAACCAATCCATTCTAAAATATGCATCATGAGATAGATGATATGGCATGATTAAAGTAATAGTGCTTTTTTCAGTTCAGTTTTGTCTTAGAACTGTTCAAATTTTACTTGAATATATTCAGTTTGTGAAGTTAATTTCACATACATTAAGGATTTTGCTGTAAAACAGAACACTATGTTATACTAAACTATAATAGACGTGTATTAAAATGTAGCTATATTCTATTTGGCTAGAAAAAATATACAACTAAAGTTCCCTTAAACGATAGTTTATGACTATCCGAACTTTGCCATGTGAACTGTACCATAGACAAACTATGGTACAAAATACAAAAAAACACTAAAATTAACACTACAGACAGGAAAAACAAATACATCACATTACCATTCATAAACAAAACAACAAACAAAATAGCCCGTAAATTTCAAAAAATAGGTTACAAAATAGCATACAAAACTAATAACAAGTTACAATACAAAATAAAACACAACACCAACAACAAGGATAAACTACAAGCACCAGGCGTATACAAACTGAACTGCGACGAATGTAACAAATTCTACATTGGACAAACAGGTCGCAGCTTTAAACAAAGAGTCGAGGAACACAAACAGAACACCAACTCAACATTTTACAACCACATAAAAGAAACAGGACACAAATACACAGATATTTGAAATAACCTAGAAATCCTACACATCAACAAAAAAGGACCACATCTCAACACACTAGAACAATATGAAATTTACAGACACAAAAGCACAAGGTACAAACATATTAAACGAACAAGCGTAATACAAATCACACAAACTCTTCGATACTATTGAAAACCTACCTTTAAAACCGTCACCGCTTGACCCAACATCTCCAAGCAGAAGACACTGATGAAGATCGGCACATAGTGATCAAAAACGTTCTGTCTCAGTAAGTTTTAACAAATTTACTAAATTCAAAGTTCGGATAGTTATAAACTATTGTTTAAGTGATTAATAAGATTCACCGAACGTAATGGACTATAAAATTCAAGATAAAGTTCCCTATTGTATGGTGATCAGTTGTATGAAGTCACTTCTTTTTTTGCTCAGTAACCTACGCAGCATGTACAATATATGTTTAGTTCAAACATTGTAGGTGGTTTTCATCTTGAGTGTTGAAAATTCATTCCTACCTCAGTTATAACCAGGTTGAAAATGGGACACATCCTGAAGTGGTACAACGTATGCAACAGAAATTATGAGTTATAAGGGTGAAAAAAAATAAATACTGTCTTGTAGAAAGTTCATATTTTAAACTTTTATTTATAATTTACTATTACATGAAAATGTGGTTTGTGATTTTAAGTGACACAAACCATTACAGTAATAATATTAAAATTTCTAATTCATTTAAACAGCCTAAATATATCATCAACAGTTACAAGTATGCACTGCATAAATATTTATAAAACACCAGTATTTAACACATTCCTATAAAGTGTTTGGTTAGGATAAAATTGATTCTAAAAAATAAGTTCCAAACAATTGTACTTAGCAAAGCACTCTATTATTGTTACATTAAAATATTTGGCTATCAAAAATGGGAAACTTCTTTTTTATAAACAAACCTATCATAACCAGTCGCTTTGTACGTCATTATTTTGTAAAACTTTTATTAATATTTAGATTTAACAGTTTTAAGTGCATTGGTGCATTACGGATATTTTTTTAATTTATCACAAATTTTATCTACTATTGCTGGCTTATATCACTTGCAATAATGTGTTTCTTGTTTAGAATGTATTATTGTATATATATATATATATATATATATATATATATATATATACACTTACATTATAATTAATGTGTCTTAACAAGAATCTTACTTGGTATATATGCAAGTTAACTTTCGAAGACTAATTATGATGTCATCATTATCGAGCATCAACTGAACATATCTTTATGTATAGATAGACTAGTTATATATATTATAGTGTAAAGATCTAAATAGACTACACTTTTTTTTATTACTACCCCATTATATTTGTATATAAAAGCTAGATTTCTTTATACCTTTGCAATTGTCCAGGAATCGTGGTTATAAAATACAAGGTTAATTGTCCTTGGCTTGCTCTCTAGCCAGGGAGATGTAATCAGTAATACAGTGACTTCTGTTTACAGTCATATTATATTTGTCACATTTATCTAGATCTTTAAAATGGCACAGTATTTTATAATCATCATATTTTAAACTAAATATTTTTGTATGGCAATAATAATTTAATTTTGATTTAAATTTGTTCTAGTTGCAGTTTGGCAATTCAACTATCTAAAGTGCGTTCAAGCGTACTTATAATTTCTACAGATCCAGCTCATAATATTTCTGATGCATTTGATCAAAAATTTTCAAAAGTTCCAACAAAAGTAAAAGGGTTTCAAAACCTTTTTGCAATGGTGAGGCAAAAATATTTGTCAAGAAAAAATTAAAGAACTCCTTTCAATAGTATTGAGTTGCTCTTGTGTGTAATAGCTTACCACCACAAGAAAAATAATTAAAGTTTTTGACTATGATTAAATTTTAAGTTTAGTATGTTATGTTAATAATTTATTCTTGAAATGATCTGCCTTATGATCACACTGAACACTTACAAGAGATCAAGTCGTTGATAATGTTATATAATAAACATTGTTCTAATATATCATTTTGTCCTACTCCTTTAATTCTTGACCTGTTATTTTAGAATGTGTAAAAAGCATACATTTAACTCTAACGAAATTTCTACACACGTTGATAATCAATACATATATTCTGTTCATATTTGCCTGCAGAAAGCAATTAATTTGAAGTTATTTATTATGAAGAAAATGTTTTTGATGGATAATTTAGCATTTTTACCTCCTATTCCTTTTAAACACGTAACATATATTTTTTGTAAATATTCAGAAAAGCCTAATTTGAATAAAGCATTGACTTTATTAATTAAATAATTTTAAACACTATTATGTTAATAACAAATATAGGTCAAATTTAATTAAATTATTCTTCTTTAATTTTCTAAGCACTTTTCTCCAAAAAATTCATCAATCATTCAATAGTATACTTATATATATATATATATATATATATATATATATATATATATATATATATATATATATATATATAAGCATAAGCAAGCTTTAAGCTCTACTAGAACTAACCTATATATATATATATGAAGTTGATATATTACTATTGTAAATACTTTTATCTACCACTAAGTACAATAATTTTACCTTGTGTGATGAGGCACCTTTCGGTCACTTGACCATTGTCGAAACACTGATTATTTTTCTGGTGTGGATGTTTGGTCTGAAAAATAATCCGTGATTCGACAATGGTCAAGTGACCGAAGAGTGCCTCATCACACAAGGTAAAATTATTGCACTTGGTGGTGGATAAAAGTATTTACAATAGTAATATATCAACTTCATAAAGTCAGTGCAACGGAAAAATAATGGACAACGTAAAATATCAAGATATATATATATATCGTGATATTTCACGTCCATTATTTTTCCGTTGCACTGACTTTATGAAGTTATTATTATTACTTGTAAATAATTTTTTCCACCACTAAGTGCAATGGTTCTACCTTGTGTGATAAGGCACCTTTTGGCCACTTGACCATTGTCGAATCAATGATTATTTTTCTGATGGGAATGTTCGGTCCGTGATGTTGGTATTTGTTGACGTCATACATATTTCTTCTTGAACCTCGTGTATAATGTTTATAAATAGTAAATCGTCTTCATATGTTGTCTGTAGGTTCATTAAATTGTTGTGTATGTTTTTATAAATGTGGTATTTTTCTAGTGAGTTTAGTTCTATTGGGTTATTATTTATTTGGAGTATGGTTAGGTTATTTTTGTAATTTGTTATTTCATGTTTACATGTTTATTAGGTGTGCTGCAACATTTGATGTTTTTGTATTTTTATTTTTGACTGCTCATATTAGAAATATGTTATCATAATTTTGAAGTGTAAATATTAATGTATGAATAATAAAAAGTAGAAATGTACTTGCAGTAGTAATTATTTATTAATATATAATTTATATTATAAAATTATTAATTGAAACAACATATAAAAACAGTAGCGAGAATCCAGTTAAATAGTATTTAAAAATATTATTTTTTTGTTTGTGACTTTTTCCCAAACTCTTCAACTTTAATTAGTATCTCCTGGTTTATGGATGCGGCTTAACAAGACCATTCATAAAACTGTAATTATAATTTATATATTTGTAATTATATAATTTTTACTGTTGTAGGAAAT
The DNA here is from genome assembly GCA_036971475.1 of Prosapia bicincta. Taxonomy (NCBI): domain Eukaryota; kingdom Metazoa; phylum Arthropoda; class Insecta; order Hemiptera; family Cercopidae; genus Prosapia; species Prosapia bicincta. Next base: position 263,379,838 of record JBAIZL010000002.1, read on the forward strand.
AGATCCAAATGTTGGTTTTAATGAATTACCAGAAGAATATTTTGAGGGTGAAAATGATTCTCTAAAACTTAGTAAAAGTGTGATGCAAGAAATAGTTGGTGCTTTCCCTGGTATTGATGAAGCTATGAGTTATGCTGAAGTAATGAAGTAAGTCATGTGATTCAAAACTCTTATCTCCAACATTGGCCACAAATTGTTTAGTTATGTTTTGCTATTAAAAAATCGAATTAATATAATTAAAATTTTACCCTTATAAAATTCTTTTTAAAGGTAGCTTTCATTACAGTTATAATATTTTCCAAATGAGTAAATTAAAATATTAATTGAATAAACACTATTATTTGTTAATCTATTTATAAGTATATGTTATTGAAGACAAAACTCACCACTTACTATAGTAAATAGTCTTCATTTTTTACTTATGATTCAACAAAAAAAGTTGTTTTCCTAGAAATAACTTTGCCATTGAAAATCAAGTAGCGTGAAAAAGTTAGAAAATCAATAGTTGAACAAATTGTAAGAACTTTGTGGATATTGAATAAAACACAATTTTGATTTATTTAACTATTATTAAATACAGTAGAACTTGGATAATTCGAATGTTTTTAATTAGAAATTGGCAATAACTTGAAGTTTTGGGTCAGCCCTTTGAACTGTATATGCTATCAATGAAAAAAATATGGCTAATTTGAGGGTCAACTTCTTTAATTCAAAGTTATTAGTTTAGATATGAGCTCGAATTTCAGAGGCACTAGTGTTTACCTTCCAAGATGACTCTGCATTCAGATCGAGATCACAAGATTTGGTGCTTAAGCAGTATTGAATCAGTTAAACCGACGCTCTGCTCAAACATCAGTTTGTTGCTATTGGTTTAATGTCACGATGTTTGGTGCGTACACGGTGACGGGAATTCTGCATAAGAGGTGGCAAATAAACGACCGACAGTTATAGATCGATGCTCTACTTAGTCATTGGTTTAGTGTCACAGAAGTGTGCCTATGCTTGTGATTGTGTTGAGTGGTCATCATGTCTTTGAATGAAGCGGGAACACTAGCCCAGCTACTACTGAATGTTGTCATTGTTTTATTGATTTCTTTGCTTCAAGAGAGTTTTTCTGATTTGTCTCACACAAGACTGTGCTTTCTAAGGGATATTTATTGACTCTTCATACTTAAACCGTAAAGAAAGATGTTTGTGACCCATTAACCTTATGCCAGTCTTAATAGAACCACGCTACACACCAAACAGAACTACGCCAAACTATTGTTCCAAGCCAAACATAATAGAACGCTTCAGCAGTTTTTATGTCAACTTGAGTGAGCTCAGTACAAATTTTTCTCACTGTCGGTCAATAGTATATATATTTTTTATAATTAGTGTATTCTTGTGTAGATTTGAAATGAAAAATAATAGTAGGAGCCTAGAACCTAAAGCAAACTCAACCGTTAGTAACTTTTAATTTGTTTTTAATAATTATGAATATACATAGTCATGAACAAATTATAAACTACCTGAGGTAAAAAATAATTAATACAAAAATTCCACCTGTATAAAAAACGTATTTAATCCTTTATAAGTGAGAATATTTTTGTAGTGAAATATAACTAAATTGATGGTAGGAATTAATTTGTACCCGCCTTGTCTGCTGTACCCCGGTTGTAATTAGATCCAGAATGGCTTAACTGATAATAATTATAAGTTTAATTAATCCACTACGGCTATGTTTAATTGCTTATTTAAACTAGAGTGCTTTACATAGACAAGTGACACAGTACCTGAAAACAGTTGAAATGATCTTCGTAGATACAAAAAAAGCTGGACTGTATTGACTGAAAGGGTATTTTCCAACTTCCATAATTCGAATATTTTCATCATTTATCTTTAAACTATCCAAGTTCTTCTGTATAATCAACAAAGAGTTGATTTCTTGTTGAATTAAAGCTATGAGTAAAAGCTAGAAAAGTTGTGCGAGTAAAAGCTAATGTTCATCTATTTTTGTAAATAGTGGTTTTTGTGTATTTTTTTAACATAAATCTTATAAATAGATTATAAGTCTTCTCACGAGTATGTACTGGCATCTTTCATATTGAAATTTTTTTAATACAATTATTTGTGGTTTTTTTACTCTGTTTGAACGTCAAACAAAATTGTTTTAAATGTCGGTATTATTTAGTAGAGGTTGGGGGTACAAAATACCTACACAATTTAGTAAAAGACCTGAGACTAGTTAGATGGAATATCATCTCATTTTTATTGAGAGGATGATTTGAGATACTTTTAAAAGACGTGGCTTTTCAGGTCAGCAAGCTTTTTGGGTATGAAAGCATAAATCACGAGTTTTAAAAGTTTTTGTTTAATAAACCGTTTATTAACACTAGAGAAATTAGTATTATAATTATTAGTAATATATCTACACTACAGTGTTTCACTTTTGGGAAAGGCCACTTGACAGAAGGTATGGGTTAAATGCCTCCAGCTTTTTAGGCACCCGTCACCTGTGGTTAGCGGATGGTGTGATCTACCTTCAAAATATGGTCCATTATAAATGGCATCCAGTTGAATGTGGTTAGTTATAATAAGGAGTCTACTATTCAGATGCGTCAACAAATAATAGTCTAAAAATAGCTTCAAATTCTGTAAAAAACGGCTTGAGATGAAAGAAGACCTAAACTTTTACCAAAATTCAAATATTGTAATTAATCAATTAAATATACAAAGCTCATTTATCACTTCAAAATTTATAATTTCAAATAGTTATGTAAATTTTTTTTCAACACTTCAGCTGCTGGCCCCAATATCAGCGTTTTCCTGGAGAATTACCAAAATATTTGAAGCCTATTTTTGAATATTATGTACTTATATTTTGCTTCCCTATCATATCTAAGTACGAATATACGTTTCTTATCATAATATATATTTAAACACGTGTCTGGCCAATTGGCCCGACATTGATTTTTCATAGCCTAATTGATACCTAAATAAACTCCGTCGTTTTTGTCCGTCCGACATCGTTTTTGAGGTATTTATATTTTCTTATCCCTGCAAAACTCTCTTAATATCTTTTGTGTTTAGTTTGTAAATAATAAGCAACAAAACCACAATTTTATGTTCCGGTTACCCAGATAATAATCTGACTGACAAGAAAAGTGTTTTGGCGCTTGTCACGAAGAGATGTAAGCCTGTCACATGTGATTGATTTGTGAGTTTATAAATATTTTGTATATAGAACGGAGTGTAATAATATTCCCTGTCTGATAAGTAATGAGTCAGGTCCGATAAATATTACACAAGATTCATAACAAGCAAACGTTTTGAAACTTTGTAATTTACTTCCTAGTAGGGATAAGTTTATCTAAGTGTACCAATATTTGTACTTAACTTCAACCAAGACAGTTTTTTTAGGAATTATTATGCAACTAAATATTTGGTCAATATTTCTGACTTGTTTTTTAGCTTTTGTGAAATTTTGAAAACAATAATGAAAATAAATATTAATATATCATTAAAAGTTATTTGTTTGATTGGAATAATCAACTCAACTTAACTAAAATTATTAAGAAATATATGTGTCAGGCTGTAAATCCCGACAAAAAGCTCCTAAAATAACATCATGTTTATTATACTGTTAGCATTTATCTATCAAACAAAAACCATCGTACTAATATCTGTAAGTAGTGTGAAACTTGTCGTTTAGTACTGTGCATTCATTTTTCCAAAAGAAGCAACATTGGTTAAGTAGTACGAATAAACATAAAACGTTACTAGACAACAATGTCGATCTAGTGGTTCGATGGTATTCGGTTCAGCCTACTAGGCCGTCAGGCCAATTGGCTCGATGTGGCAGCTTAAGTTTTAACTGCTGATTATTACCTAAACTAAATAAATGACAATGGCTGGGAACCAGCGATAAAAACAGGTTACAAGTACTGCCCTACAAACAGTTACAAATAACCAGCTACATGGAAGGAGAGTTGGGGCTAGTGTGTTGGCTACCTCCAACCAGGTGGTTAGAAATCGTGTTTTTAAATAGTCTGTAAGTTTACTCAGTCTATTTATTTTAGCATTACAAGCTTCTTGTTAGGATTAGCTAATTTCGTCAGACTAACATAATAAATCAAACCTTTAAAGTTACACACTTAAACTTACATATACGACAATTCCAAAGTTCTGCTCTAAAGAAGAAAGCATTCCAAATAAAAGGAAGAATTGGGAGTATGAACAAAAGACCTCAAGAACAAAATAATTTGAAAATCTCAATTGAACCATGTGTGGTAATTAAAATATCCTGAATATTGTTAATAATGAGAATTTTAGTAATTAGTTTGTGTATATATTTCCAACTAAACAATAGAAGATAAATTATTATTGATGTTTACTTACTGAGATCATTTTATTCTGCAATAAGATTATTCACTTTATTATAATATAATGGCATATGCAACATATTCTTATTTATACTGACAATTTATTACATGAACAGATCAATTGTTTCTTTTGCAATAATGCTATTTGTTCTTATTTATATAATACATGTCATTTAAAATATACACACACATTTAACATTGTCCATTATTTTTCCTCTTGAATTTTGTAGTCCATTACGTTCGGCAAATCTTAATTAATCACTTTAACATTGGTTTATGACTATCCAAACTTTAAATTTGTAAGAACTTACTGAGACAGAACATTTTTGATCGCTATGTGGCAATTAGCCACTTATTTAAAGTTTGATAGTCATAAACAATGTTAAAGTGATTAATTAAGTTTTACCAAACATAATGGACTTCGAAATTTAAGACATATGAAGTGTCTCAGTCACTGATAAAAAAAAAACACTGCCTGAGGCAAGACTTTTAATTATGTTTTAGAAAGAAATTTGAGCTGTTTATTTTAAAAGAAAAATTCAACACTCGTCCAATTTATCAGGCATATAAAACCAAGAATATATTTTCCTAACAAATACTACTAAGAAAAACTTTAACAAAAGTAATCTAAAAATTTTTTACAGCTTAAAAATGATACATAATATCTGTAGATGAAATACTTGCAGCAGGCGATACATGCAGCTAGTGTTGCTGTCATTGCCATTCTTGCTTGAAATAGACCGTCAAATCAATTACTTGTTGAGAAATAATAAAACAGGTGTATTTAGCAGTGAGATATTGCCAAATTTTAGTTTTAAATGCATTGTTAGTGTTTTTTTTCCAAAAATCGTCATATAATTCAGATTTTAAATATATACTACACCAATTCTGATTTCTGTTAATAGGGATAAAAAAAGGTCATAATTTAATGTTTAACATATTTTTACTTTAAAAAAAAAATATATGTTCTGTGTAAAGATATTTATTTACAGGTTAGTTAAAGGAATGAACTTTTCCGTAGTAGTATTTGATACAGCGCCTACAGGTCACACTTTACGCCTTCTCTCATTTCCTCAAGTTGTTGAGAAAGGACTTGGTAAACTATTAAGGCTCAAAATGAAAATTAGTCCTTTCATAAGTCAGGTGAGTGTATAGGTGTATCAAAAGCTTTAAAAGAGGTGAATAATTAAATGTTTATGTATAAATTAAGTTATTCAATGTTTTTAGATAGGAAGCTTGCTTGGATTGGCAGACTTCAATGCAGATTCCTTTTCTAACAAAATGGAAGAAATGTTAGCTGTCATACGCCAGGTTAATGAACAGTTCAGAGATCCTGTAAGTTCTAGTTTTTTTTTTTTGTAGTTAAATTTATATGTAATTCTTAGGATTTTATTGTGTGTGTGTTAATAATTGCTACCATATAAGTGTTAGAGTGTAAATGGTTGTGAAGAAAAATTTTGTTGATATTTGTTACCCATTGTTTATTTTTCTGAATTATCTCATCAAATCAAAAACAAGTGTGATAATAATTCAAATAAAGCATAAAATTTCAGTAGGATCTTAATTATTTTCAGCATTGTATGACCAAATGTTTCTATTCAAACAGAAGCACTTTTTTAACACGTTGAGTGCGGCAGGCGTTCATGTATGCCCCAACCCCCCTCTCAATTCATTGCTTCAGTGTGAGGTTAGTCACTGAAGGAAAATTATGTGTCGCTTGTCGGTTATTGTGCCAGTCTTTGTGAACATTTCGGTGCATTTCTTTTTTTGTTCCACCATTGCTATCAAATTAGGGACTGTGTTAACATATTAGTGTTACTTGAAGTGTGCAATAGTAGTGTTTGATTAGTTTTTGTACAATAAATATAGATAATGAAGATGAATTATTGGAGAATGTTTACTTAGACAAATGTTGTTACAGTAGACTTTCTCTAACAATTCATCCTCGTTATCCACATTCATTTTACAAAAACTAATAAACACTACTATAACACACTTCATGTATCAGTAATAATAACACAGACCCCTGTCTGATAGCAATGGTGGAAAAAACAAAATGTGCCGAAACGTTTACAAAGACTACCACTAAAAGATGACAAGAAATTCAACATTTTCCTGCAACAACTGACCTTATACTAATCCAATGAATTGAAAGCGAGGCATAAGTGAACGCCTACTGCCGAGGGTGCCAGTAGAGCACGCCCGCCACACTCAACGTGTTATACTATCCTTAATATTTAATTTTTGCAATCTTGCCTTTGGGATGTAGAATTATTGTTGTGCTTTCTCTTTATTGTTTGTGGTTCTACATAAACAACATCATGAATTCCTACAAATGCTTGTAATTTTTTAACACCGTGCTTTGATATTTTAGTGATAGAGGATGCAGTGGAATCTTACTAGTTCGAACACGCAATTAAACAAAATGTAATAGAGATAATATAATTTATTTTGTCTTGTAAAGCAGATTAATGGGTCTCATTGTTAATGTATTTAGTTAACTGATTTCTGAAGTTTTATTCAACTCATTAAAGCATATTAACAGGTATATTGATGATAAGCTTGGTGTTGTTTTTCAGATGACTTAAGAGTCCTTAGATGGAGGTTGTAAACAATTGATTCAAGATAACTCCCATAAAAAAATCACATGGGCCCAAATTAGGGGAATGAGCTGGCCATGTCTCAAACAATACATTGAACATTGTGCTGAGTGTGTACCATGGCTCCATCTTGTTGGAACTAGATATTACCGTCTATTTCTGCTAGGCTAGGGACAAAAAATCCCTCAATCTTTTCTATCTAAAAAGCTGCAGACACTGTGACAGTATATCAGTTTTTCCCAAACAAATAAGGACAAACTATCCTTACTCTTCAAACTTCACACAAGACGGTAATATGTTCACAATTTTAAAAAATTCCTTATGAAATTCATAAGGAATTGTTGTGCTTTACACAGCCCAAAATGTGAAAGTAAGCCTCAGCAATAAGGAAAACTTGTCCATCATGAGGCAAGCTATCAAGAAGCGCTACACTTGCATTTCAATAAGCAATAACATTCCATTCAATAAGCTCTTATGTCACACCAATTTTGTAGAGATGAAAATTTAGTTCATAACAAAGAATTTGTCACAATGGGATTTGAAATCCCCAAAGCAGTAATGCGTTTACTTGCTGAACTCTGTGGAGGGTGACTATCTTACTCTCTCAATATTTTCAGATGTTGTGACGGTCTGCAAACCTCCTGAATCACTTTTCATCACACCCAACTTGAATGTATCCATCCTTTGAAACAATCATCTGCCTATCAGGAACCCGAACATGCATAATGAATATTAAAGCGAGTACAAAAGCATTGTTGACGTTCAATAATAGATTGGCTCTTAGAAAAGTATGCCATGTCAGCAAACGAATCCAACGCATAATGCAACTGCCTATCAGAAACCCAGACTTACAGGATTAATATAAAGTGAGTACAAAACCCTCATTGATGTTCTATAATGGGTTGGCTATTAGAAAAGTATGCCTTGACAGCAAACGAGTGCAACACATAATGCAACTGCCTATCAGGAACCTGGACCTACAGGATGAATATAAAGTGAATACAAAACCCTCATTGATGTTCAATAATGGATTGGCTATTAGAAAAGTATGCTTGACAGCAAACGAGTGCAACGCATAATAATATTGACTAGGCAGTAACAAAGATAGCTTTCCACCTTTTTCTGTTTTTCACACCGTTCTGCTTGGTGCGAAATACAAATATGTTTGGTGATTTGGTTGGTTAACAAATCTAATCTTTGTCAGTGTTTAACAAAACAAAGTTATAAACTGTATTTTGAAAAAAGTTTTGTTGATGAAAATGTTAAAAAGTTTCACAGACCACAGTAACATTTTGCCAACACGGGTAGTATCATCAGAAGTTTACAGATATACTGGGATCTAAAAACTTTTGTTTTAATCCCATTATGTTTGAAGCCTTTAATGATAACCATGTTAGCAAAATGTACATCAAGGTTGTAAATATATTTTTAGCAAGGGTTATTGTTGTTTAATGAGTATTAAAATATTATTTAAACTTTTTTTGGCTCCTTTTTAGAATTATTTGGTTGATAAAATTAATATAAAGTGTTTTTTTTTGTTTGCTATTTGCTCTCAGAACTCATCTTCCAGTGGTTTAAAATAATAAAATCTCAAGCTTTTTATTCAACATTTTCAATTTAAAAAGATTTCCCACTTATTTAATAAAGATTTTCTCATTTACTTAGCTGGGGGATATTATTTTTAGTTATTTGACATTATTTAGCATTGATAATTTTTATGCTTCAGGAACAAACAACATTTGTATGCGTTTGCATAGCTGAATTTTTGTCTCTGTATGAAACTGAAAGATTGGTGCAAGAATTAACAAAATGTGGGATTGACACACACAATATAATTGTAAACCAACTGCTGTACCTGGCTAAGAATGAAACACCATGTAGGATGTGCACTGCTAGGTATAAGGTGCAGTTGAAATACTTAGATCAGGTAACCATCTTTTTTTTATTTTTAAAAGTATTTTGCCTTGATTTAAATAAAAATAATTTTAGTAATAGGTCATTCCATGCCAAATCAACCGATTTGTCCCTATGGTTTGGACCTTGACTTCCTGGATTTCTTTGAATTTTTGTATACAAGTTTCACCATCCAAAACTAGCAAAATTGTAAAGCCTTCGAATTTTGTGACTCTCGGTGTTTGAGTTACAAGCTTTTTAAAATCCAAAAATTGGGGATCCGAAAAATAGGGTGTGTTTCTAAATCTTTAAAATTGCGTAACTAAAAAGCTATTGCACATAGAGAGCTGAAATTTATGACATTCTTTTATTTTAAGTTTTAAAATGATCTTTAATTTGATATGTCATAAGAGTGTATTTAATAGATTTTGAAATTTTAAAAAATACCTCCCCTTCGATCTTTTAAAAGAAATTTATATGATTTACGCTATAACTTACAACATCCATGCAAAATTTGATAATAGGTTACAAATAAGTTCTCTTTAAAAAAAATATTTTGCTCTCAGAGTACACGCTGACTATGGTATGCACAAAGTACAAATATATTAAACGAACAAACCCAATACAAATCACACATACTCTTTGATACTATTGAAAACCTGCCTTTAAAACCGTCACCGCTTACATCTCCAAGCAGAAGACACTGATGAAGATTGCCACATAGCAATAAAAAACGTTCTGTCTCATTAAGTTTCTATCAATTTACAAAATTTAAAGATCGGATAGGCATAAACTAGTGTAAAAGTGATTAATTAAATTAATTATTAATATATTTATTAATTTATCAAAACTATTTATTAATAATCTATGTATAAAATGGCTGTTCTACAACGTAACCTATAACACAAAATCAGATGTTACATGAAATCATATGTTACCAATTAATTCTTTTTGAGGTCTCATAGCATAACCTGAAGGAAATATATGCTGTAAGGTATGCATATCAGAAATAGTATGACATGAAAGCAATGATTTAATCTCGTGTTTTGTTCACCCCATGTAAAGAAGTTATCTCTTCAAAAGTCTGTAACATAGTTATTTACATATAACTGTTTCACTAACTAATCAAACAGTAATGAATTTGTATAATACGTTTGTTTTTAGATAGCTGATTTATATGAAGACTTTCATGTTACCAAACTGCCTCTCTTAGACCATGAGGTTCGAGGAGCATCTCAAGTACAAGAGTTTTCTTACAATCTAATCAAACCTTACTCACCAAAGTAGTATTTAGTCTGATTGTGGTGGTAATGGGTGTAAATATATAGATGCAACCAACAACAAAATGTTTCTCCTTTGTTTTATTTCATAAAACTATTTATTTAATACCTGAAAACATTATGATGAAAAAAGTAACGAATTAAAAGAAATTCAATAAATTATATTTATTGTTATTCAATCATTGTCTTTATTATTATTAATTGGATAGAATAAATTATATGATGTACTGCTAAAGTTGTTTACAAAATAAAATATGTTAAATATCATGTACTGCTAAGTTATTTATAAAATAAAATGTGTTAAACATCAGAAATTGAAATAATAAAAAAAAAATCAATTGTAATGTAATAATTTATTAATATTTTTATTTAATTAAGGTGTCATTATTTAATCATATTTATACTTTTTTATAGTATGTTGTTGATTACAGTTGTATATGAAATAAATTCTGGAAATAAAATAATATTACAATTACAAATATATCTATTTTAGTATTCCTATGACAGATTTTACATGATTATTTTAGGTTTTATTTCTGACTCTATGCACTACTACTTGTATACTCTGATAATTTTATGCTTTGTATATAAATTTTCTTTTTTTTCAAAACCTTTACAAAAATATAAAATAAAATTTGTATCCTACACAAATGTTTTTATATAAGATTTTATTTGTATATGGTTTATTTGTTTCTATAATAAAATTAGGTTTATATGAATATATTTCATACTTAAATAAATATATCTTCAGTAAAGTTGTTTATATTTTTATCTTTGCATAGCTCATAACATTTATATCCATAATGTCTACCACTTACTTTTTTTACGTATATGGTTATGTTAATCTATGGAGAGAACTTTTTTCTGATCCTCTCCATGTGATGTATTTTTAATTTTCCCAGTAACAACCAAGAATTGTATCCTTTCTCTAATCTGCCTTTATTGTATCTACCCTTCCTTTCTTTAACACAGAGATTGTAATTTATAGACATCCGCATAACCCATTGTAGTGTAGGTCTTCTTCAGGTAATAGGCTTTAAGCTATATTTCCATAACCTAATCTATTTATTAGGTATATTTCTATAACCTAATCTATTCCGTAACCTAATCCATATATATTTACAGTTATTTCCTTATTCTTTATAATAGTCATTTTGACTAACTTTGAAACTGCAAAAAGAGCACAACTTTCTTGTTGTTAAGGATTCAATAATGGTTAATGTGTAAAAACAATAATCTAATTGATTATGAAATGGACCAAAGTTGGGGTATAAGTCGGGTATCAATAATATATTCCTATGTGATTAAGATACTTTAAAAAAATATATACTTTAAGTGTTTTTCTTTCATTTTATATATGGCTTTTATTTAGTAACAACAATCTATTGCTGGTATTGAAGTTTTAAATAAGTATTTGGTATAATACTTAACAAAATATCAAGCTAACAAAAATCTGTGTTATTAAGCTAATAATTGTTAAATTTATGTTAGAAAGTAATAATTTTGATACTAAATCAACAATAAAATTTCAGTTTTTTTGAAGTAGACTTGTAAGAATCAACCCAATAGTGCCCCAATAATTACTGAACATTTTGTTAACCTTTGTGTAGTTAGGCTAAAGTTTATATACTTAAGAAATGTTTTCTGTTATTTGATTGACCATATATCACATTTTCACAGTTAGTTGTATTGCATTTGAAATGAGCTACTAATGTCATGTCCTGTGTTAAGTTAAAATGTATGACACATAAATTCTGGGTTTGTATAGTAATTTTTCAAGTTCTATAGTTCCTTTACTGCTTCCCAATGTTCACACTTGATCTTTAAGATTTTTAGGTTTGATAGACGGAGCTTTTTTCTCGCTCCTGTGATGTGCTGTCTGAAAATAACTCATTTACAGCAGTTTAATATTTGAATAACTTGACTTTATAGTGAAAGTTGCTGTTTGTTGACTGATTGCTTTATAGGCTTTTGTGAGATCATGTACATTTACATTTTGCACGTGGTTGTTTGATGCTGAGCATTTATGTAATTTGTATGTTGATTGGTCAGATTTGGTTAGACTTAGATTTTTGTGAAGTGTGGATTTTAGATGTTCGACCTTCAAGGGGGGCCGTAAATGAGACACAGGGATCGATTCCTGCACATCGGATGCGGTGCCTATTGTATACAGATGCGGATGGGAGGAGCGTTCTGCTCGATCTTTGATGGATGTAGTCAGTTTGATGATGAAATCATCTAGGGTTGGGACAGAAGTATTACCTTGTACCACGGGGAATTTGTGATTGTTCTGAGCGTGACGTTTTGGAAAGAGTGCAGCTTTCTCTTTGAAGTATCGCTCAGAAGGGAGTACAAAGCAGGAGCTGCGTAGGTGATGATGGGTCTAATATACAATTGGTACATCATCAGCCTGACTGACATTGGGATCGGGTTCCCAGCTCCGCGAATGACAGGGAAAAGCCTTTGACAAGCGCCAATGGCATGCCGGAGATGGGGTTGAATAAGATCGTGATTTTTAGAAGTTTTAATTGTTAAAAATAAAACAACTGAGCTTAAAACAGTGCTGCTAATTTCTTATTAAAATTATGTTGTCATGCTAAAGCTTTATTTTAGGTCTTTCATTACAAGAGACCATGAAAGGTTTTATTCATTTAATAATTATTATTTTTTATTTTAAAAAAAAAATTATTAATGTTTCATGTTTTCAAACAGTTTTATTTTTTGACTCCAGTGGTGCATAACCTGAAAGTGTACTTTGTTCTTACAAACATTTATCTGTGATTACTGTATTATAATGTAAAATCTCTGACTATCAGTGTGTACATATGTTGGTTGTTTGATTAGAATAACTTGGGAGATCAAATAAAGTGAATCAGTTCTTTTTTTAAGTTTGGTGAGTTAAAAACAAAGTCATGATTATATCTATAATTGCAGTTGTTGGTCAAGCTGTAATATTTTGGATTGTTGTTCAATATTGTTTAATGAGAGATGAGGAAGAGATAATTTCAAGAAATTGTAGTTACATAACATAATAAATTTTAATCATAAGGTACAGTTTCAGATATTTATTAAAGAATAGGCCTATAGACTAATTATAAAGATGTCAATTCTTAGAATGTATGCTAATAAGGTTAATGGAATTGTACAACACACATTATACAAATAACTTTGAATTTTGCTCCAAATTTAAAGCAATATATAATACAGAATACATAATATATTTAGCTACTTAAATTTTCAGAGAAATCATCAATGTTTTGTGAATATTTTTGGGCTTGGAATTGGTGTCTATTTTTACCAAGTCTTGGATATACTTTTTTTATTCAGATACAATAATTGGCACTAAGGGAAATATGAGAGGTTTGTAATTAAAATGAAGGGATACAATTATTTGCCACAAGAATAGTCAGATTTGTTTCAGGTATAGCATATAGAGCTGCAAAGACTATTATAGTCTATATATGCTGCAAAGACTATTGTAGTCTATGTATGCTGCATATAATGTAAGATGCTAAAATAAAGAATTGATCTTAAGAATTACAAAACTAATTATTGAATTAATAAAATGATTCATTAATATTAGAGTAAGAAAATGGGCATGATTAATGAATTGGGTAAATAGTAGAGTTGTTATTTATAAAATTTGGATGTAAAGGCAATCATCAGCCAAAAAATTTACCAATCATCAGCCAAGTCCAGCAGTACAGGAAATAGTTGTAACCTTTATATTCTTTAAATAATTAGTTGTAACCTTTATATTCTTTAAATAATTCGTGACCAGATGGTGGTCAAGGCGACGCCCTCCTTTACTAGATGTTTGTTGTACGACAAAGTCAGTTTCGTTAACTCACAATGAAGTCAACAATCATTTATGTAGGATGAATCATTATTTGTATTGTTAGATTCTTCGCAATTTATTACACGAAGAGTACAAAAATGAAAATGTGAGCGGGTTAATGGTATCTTACGCAAACGTTTGGTACGGAGAGTTTTATAGCTTTAAAGTTATTATCATACTAACAAAGACTATATTTTGCTTCAATCATAGGCAGCAACCATCTGGATAGCAAATTGGTCTTACAATTCTAAGCTTTGTACGGACGTGTTCGGTGCTTACAACAACTGCACCATATTTCTTATTTTTTATTACTTCTTTTGATTTTAAACCTGACAAATTATTGTACAAATTACTTTTGGATTTGTAAACAATTATAATTTAAATAAATAATGATTGTGATGGTCATTGTTTGTAATTAAAATTTATAATAATTTACAATAGTTATAATTTGTTAGAGATTTGCCTCATGTGGTGTTCAGCAACTCTTTAGTCCCATAGGATATTCTTTCTTAGATGAATAAGTTTCTCACTATCCATGATGCTCATCGCATGACAAATCCAAACTGAATAGGAAAAAGTGTTTTGTTTTGTGTTTAGGTCGGTCAGTGCCTGTCATGGGCTGCTGCGTACAAAAACATGTGACGTTGCTGCAACTTGTTGCATGTTTTACACATATAAAGGACAAGAGGCATTAGTGGAAATCAGGTAGACCATGCTCAATCAAGTCATTTACCTATCTTCCCAGTACTAGGCAGTTACTACATCTCAACCACATACGTTTTCTAGTTCTATGTAATATTCTTCCTATAGTGGTTAAAAGTTCTTGTTATAAGAGGTGTAATTTTAGTATGTGCCTGTATATATACATTAACCCATAAAATCGTTCTCTGCCTTTTAGGCTAAAGTATCTCCCTGTCCTACATTAGGGATTCTTAGTTATTCATATTATGTTTTCTTATATACTGTATTTATTATTTTTACAGGTGTTTTCTGGACAGATGGATGGCACTGTTGTGTTTAACATTAAAATATTGGTTTAAACTTTTTATTCAGTCAAAAATCTCTTTATTGACCCAATAAATAAAACTAAAATTTGCACATTATGCCCAATGAAATAAAATTAAGATTTTTTAAATTATTTAACTTTTAAAAGTTTTATTTCTTAACTTGAAAAAATGTAAATAAATATTTTTTATATAAGACTTTTTTTAATTACTATAACCTACTCCCAAAAATAAACCTATTGCATATTGTAGGGCTTATGTAAATAGGTTTGAACTGTGTACTAAATTGTTATGCTTTTAAAGTTACAATATAAAAAGATTTTAGGATGTAGAAGCTGGTTTGGTCTCTCATTCTCACACTACTTTTAATCAATATTTCTACATATTTTGCAGTATTTTTTATTGGGGAGCAGAGTTTAAACTGCTAACTCAAAGTAACAACCTTATTATTTTAACATTTTTACTTTTCTACATTTTTTAAAATATAAAGAAATTACATATGCAGTTAAACCTCCAGATCGGACAACTCTAATTCACTAAATGTGAGTTGTTTTTGAGGTGACCACTATTCATAGAGGTCAATAAATAACAAGCTTCTACATAGGACAAACAGAAACTTCACTAAAAAGAACACTTAGAAAATATCAAAAGTCAAGAATCTAAATTACATTTCACCACATATGTACAAGGTATATTATACACATAGACCAACATTGACACAATCTCAGAAATTCTATACTTCATCAATAAATTGAACACATCAGAAAATTTCAAAATATAAAAACACTGCAAAACCAAGCAAATACTAAATGATAAAACACACTCAAAATTAAACATTATATTTGAATACATAATTAAATAAAAAACTGCTCAGAACAACATGACTCATTCACAAAAAAATAACACACCTAAGCAAGCAGCCTTGAACATGACTCGCAGCATAGCACCTAAGTGGTGAAAGGTGTCAGCTAAGAAACATCAGTAGGTGGTTTTTTCTAAATAAATTGAATAAATAACAATCAACAATTGAGGCTTAAAATGTCTGTAAAAATGATACGAGATGATGACATTCCAATCCTTCAGTACTTTGTATTTATATTCAGATACATATTGTAAAATAAAAAAGAAAATTTATCCATTCAAAATTTGTAATTTCAATTAGCTATGTAAATTTTAACATGTTGACTTCTGATCATATCCCAAACAGGGGGGGTTGTAAACAAATGTCAGCTAATCAAGGCTATAAATATATTAGGTTATGACAAAAATAATGTAAACAAATGTCAGCTAATCACAGCTATAAATAGATTAGGATCTGACATTAGCATTATCTGCATTATATGTCTTGGCTTTACATTATCAGTATTGCATTGTGAAACACATGACAATGTGTTGTAAACATTTTTTTAAAATCATTTCCTTCTTAAATCAACAAAGAATTTTTGTTTCTATTTATTTTATAATTACAACTAATATAACTATGTATATACATATGTCAGAATAAAATTAAGTGGCAAAATAGAAAGTGAATTTCTTTGCAATTTTTCTTTTCATGTATGGTATTGGACTATTATTTTCATTTGTTACTATTTATACGCTTTCTTTTTTTTTTCTTTGCTTGCATTGTGTTGTGTTTCTTTTTGCATTGTCCGTTTGTGAAGCAAGGTTAGATAATGTTAATCCAATTTGTTTGTTAATCTTATTCTTTTCGTTCATTATTAATCCTAGAGTATTATCTATGATATTGTGTGGTAATTATGGCAACAATTGAAGGTTATAAAATGGAGGTTTTGCATATAGATCTTTGAGACGTTCATTTCTATCTTTTGGAAAGTTGGCTCAGTGAAAAAAAGCGCTAGATTTTGATGAACATGGGATACACATTTCGAAACCAACCTAACCCCCAAATTTTTGTAATTCAATTATTGAATAAATATTTGAAAAACCTTTATTAAAATCAATTGTTATCAACTATAGATTTCAAAAAATGTATTTGAACTTGATTGGATGAATAAAAACGTATTTAATTAACATTGGAAAATTTGTACAAGATATATATATATATATTTTTAGGTTAGTTTTGGTTGGTAAAGATTATTTACATTTTTTGGACTAGGAGACTGACAGACTTACCTTGGTAAGAGTCCACTCTGTAGTCTTGAAATAGAAAAATTTATTTTATTTCATTCTCTCATATTTCTTTTTGTGTTTTCTCTTTGATTGACAAAGGCCACTGTGTGGTTGAAATATATCATTGGTCAAGTGCTTTTATGTGTTTCTATTTCAAGACTACAGAGTGGACTCTTACCAATCTAAGTCTGTCAGTCTCCTAATCCAAAAAATCTATATATATATATATATATATATATATATATATATATATATATATATATATCGTGATATTTTACGTTAAATGTTTACAATGAACATAATAACATATATATATATTTCAATTTTTGACAGTGAATGTTAATTACTTTAAACAACAAAGGAAACAGACAATGTATAGTGGTTTTCAACCTAGACAAATCTTTTCTTGACTGTCAAATCAGTCTGTATTTTCCTAACTTGTGGTTTTGTTGTAGTTGACAATCAGGAAACCTTTTATATGTGAACTCAATAAAATAACTCTCTAAACATGAACTTATGTTTAGATAAACTTACTAAGTCAACATTTTCATTCACTCTAACCAAACTTCATTAGTATATTCGAAGATTGAAAACACTGACTCTGTAAGGTTTTCATAAATTATAACTTCAGCAAGACATTATTTTATCAAGTTCTGGTTTAAACCACTAATTTTGTGAAATATCTCACATTGATAAGTGCTGTGTTTTCACAAATTTAATTATTAGGCAAACTGGAATAGTTGGTAAAAAACTATTTTATTACTAAACAATAGCACAATTTTATGGTGTGTTAGAGGTCTTGGAGGAAAAAGTTTTGTTTTATTTAAAAACAACACTTCAAAACCACTGATTTTTTAAAAATACCATACACCTAATTAAAAGATGATTTGCAAGTAAAATTACTTATGTTTACTGAATTTTATAGCTTATCTAGTTGTTTCTATAGAAATAGTGCCAGTTCATTGTTTGAATATTAAATTAGTACTAAAATCTACTGAAACCTTTTTTTTCAAATATCAAAAAGTAAAGTAAAATTTTAAATATTTATAAAAGTGTTTATTGTAACTGTAGGTTTTAGTTATTTGTTGTTTTCATATTCAAGGAAAAGGTTTTAGTAATAGGTATTCGATGAATGAAATTGA
The DNA here is from genome assembly GCA_036971475.1 of Prosapia bicincta. Lineage (NCBI taxonomy): Eukaryota > Metazoa > Arthropoda > Insecta > Hemiptera > Cercopidae > Prosapia > Prosapia bicincta. The sequence continues at coordinate 263,398,089 of JBAIZL010000002.1, forward strand.
AGGCAGGCGTGCAAAATCCTGGTAATTTTATTTTGCCATTCATAACATAACAAAAGGAATGGATAAGAAACCAATAGGTCCTGGTCCTTGTCACACGCTACCATCAACAGTTGGGTTTGAGCGCCATGATCCTACAAAATGTAGAGCACCTGCATTTTCCCTCGGAGACAGGACACTATTGGTTAGTCAAAAGAAAGGCTTTTCACCAGCACCAAACGTATATAATCCTGTTCATCTTACTAGATATGGCATGATTACTTCCCAAGCAAATTCATTAGGACCTAAAATACCAAGAAACTATAAAACCTGTTCTCCAAGTCCAAACACATATCATCCAAAATGTGAAAGCAATGCACCTGCTTTTAGCATTTTATCAAAATCAACTCCAAAAGCAGGAAATAAAATATTTCCAGGCCCCAGTACTTATAAGGTGCCATCTTGCATAGGACCAAATGTACCTGATAAATGTAGCAGTGAAGCATATTCAATATTGAGTCGTCACCTACCTCCCTTGGGAAAATCTTCATCTCCAGGTCCAAAATACATGCTGCCAAATTTGAATGTATATAAAAAAAGTTCTCCAAGTTCATCACTCGGGGACAGGTTACCAAAAAAAACTATGCTGTTGAGACCTGGACCAAACAAGTACAATCCAGAATTTAACGAACATAAAAATTCTCCTATGTATAGTTTTGGAGTGAAACGAAATCCATTTTTAAAAACATTTTACTTACCAGAAGATTTAGAAGATTAACTAAAAAGTGTTCATAATACAGTAATTTATGGTACATATAATTCAAAACATATAATTAAATATTTTTTTGCTAAAAAGAAAAAGAGATTTTTGTAAGTAAAAATTACTCAAGCCCTGGTTTTATAATTATATTAATAATATCTCCTCGTAAGTCCCATTGGTAGCCCATGATCAAGCATCTTTTTAGTATTTGAATTATAGATTTTATAATGGTTATCATTAATTATAACCTAAAACAATTGAAGATTCCGTTATATCCTGTAGAGAAAATAAGATTTGCAAGATTCCCAGAGTTAGTTTATTAACTCATATTAGCAAAATGTCTTCAAATCCACCTGACGAACTATTCCCAATAACATATCTTTGGTATTTGAAACATAGTATTTTTAAATCAAGGTAATCAGAAATAAGGCAAATGCTGCTCTTTTTCGTGCATGTGCTGATCTAGAAATTGTTTTTCTTGTATATGAATATGAGGTCTTGTTCTAGTTTTGAATAGTTGAAAGCAGATTGTTAAGATGATCTTCACCTGATGGAAGCTAAAAAGTATTTTACAAATGTAATAATGACATCTTTTAATGTGTCCATTATGCACATTTCTCAGTTCATAGGGCCTGAGGATGGCCTGGACCATTATCTGTTATTATTAAAACTCAAAATGGTAACCTTTCCTTCTCTAAATACTTATCCACTTTGAGGATAAAACATCAGTGAAACCATTCAGTTAACAATACTACATTTGGCTATGTCTTGTGGTTATGTTGCAAGTTTTAATTTTTTAGAGGGCGAAGATTTTTTGCTTCTTAATAACACCAGCCTTGATCCAGCTCCATTCCCATAACAGAGTTAGTCAATCTTTCCATGCTTTTAATCCAGAAGCTTGTTTTGCCTTTTTATGAATCTAGGTCCTATTGGGCATTTTCTTCCAAAAAATTCCCGTCTCATCGCTGTTGTAAACGTTCCTAGGTTGCTATTCCCCATCCTCAATTATTTCCTTAAACTTGGTTGGAAACAGAGCTCCAGTTTCCTCATCACCAGATGCAACTTCTCCTACAATTTTATTGTTTTTTAAAAAATTTTATCTGTTCCAAAACCTATGCAACTGCCCTCGGGTTGCAGTAAACTGCATGGTCTGCTTATCTATACTACCTTTTTCCAGAAAATCTTCGTATAAACTTAACGCTTTTTGTAGTAACACATTTCCATTAACAGGTATCCTTTACCTATTGGTATCTTACGGCCAGATATTCAAGGCCATTTCCACTTTCACTAAAGATTTATCACGCACTTTCCTGTAAAATAGAAAAACAAACAAATTTTATTACAGTTTTTGAAAATTTCACGGTTTGTTATACAATCTCGCAATGCATGCAAACGATTTTCTTTCAACCTCAATCATATCCAAAACTTTCAAATTTTCACTTAATGAATGAACACTTTGGCTTCTCTTAGGCTTAGTGCTATTAGACACTTCATTGCCATTACTGCCGAACAAATAAGCTACTGTAACTGCTAGAAGCAGACTGAAGAGATTCGAAGAAAAGCAATAAGTTTGTGGAATCCAATGACTCAACAATCAACAACGAAATGCTACTGTATGTAAACAATACGGTACTGTATACATAAAAACAAACTGGCTTAACATGGGCTTTTACGAAAGGTTGAACATAAATTATTCTTTGATTCTCATTGTGACGGCGTACCGCAGGTAATTGAAACCACGGATACCAATACGGTTGATACAGAGACACAACTGTATATGTGACTAAAATGAAAATCTGACAGCAAGTTTATAAAATACAAACAATGTTTTCATGACCTGCAAGTTTCCCATTTTAGAAGACTGTATAAGCTAGACCCACTGCCATCCACTAATAGTTCCCCACTGTCTCAGAATATTAGGCAGCAGGCGCGTATCCAGCGACTTGCTTGGGGGGGGGGGCGATCGATGCATTCTCTCTCTCTCTCTCTCTCTCTCTCTCTCTCTATATATATATATATATATATATATATATATATATATATATATATATATATATATATATATATATATTCTTGATATTTAACATTATCCATTGTTTTTCCGTTGCACTGACTTTATGAAGTTAATTATTACTATGTGAGTAATTTTATCCACCGTTAAGTGCAATAATTTTACCTTGAGTGATGAGGCACCTTTCGGTCGTTGACCATTGTCGAATCACTCTGAGTGATTCGACAATGGTCAACGACCGAAAGGTGCCTCATCACTCAAGGTAAAATTATTGCACTTAACGGTGGATAAAATTACTCACATAGTAATAATTAACTTCATATATATATATATATATATATATATATATATATATATATATATATATATATATATATATATATATATATATATATATATATATAGACTAGGACTAGGAGACTGACAGACTTACCTTGGTAAGAGTCCACTCTGTAGTCTTGAAATAGAAACACATAAAAGCACTTAAACAATGATATATTTCAACCACACAGTGGTCTTTGTCAATCGAAGAGAAAACACAAAAAGAAATATGAGAGAATGAAATAAAATAAAAATAGTTTCAAGACTACAGAGTGGACTCTTACCAAGGTAAGTCTGTCAGTCTCCTAGTCCAAAAAATCTAAATAATCTTTACCAACCAAAACTAACCTAAAAATATATAAACATATATATATATATATATATATATATATATATATATATATATATATATATAATATGTGTGTGTATGTGTGTGCGCACGTGCGTGTATATAAAAACATAGAACAGAAAAAGTTCTTTCTACGCTTGCGTTAGAAATCGGTAATGTGATTAAGATTCGTAGCAAATTAGACTTTTTAATAAATAATTATTCCAGTTTCGATAACACTTATGGCTAGAGAATATTATTAATTTCATAATAAGCTGTTATTATAAAAATTGTTTATTAATTAATATAAGTAGTTATTCCTCCAACACGAACAATTCCGGAGTCAACGGCGAATATTACGCTTGCAAAATTATGTATTAAAAATCATATGTTCGAGACTAAGCTTCACTAGCGCTATCTGTTGTTAAAATTTTTAGACGTTTACGAGGGTATGCCGAGGAAACGCGTCACATTTTCAAATTAAAAATTAAAATTTTATGTTTTATTTACAATAAAAGACGACTTAACTCAGGTAAATTAAGTTAAAATTTGAGCGTATTTATAAACATAGACTAGCATTTGATAAGTGATTCTATTTTTGTAATTATTCAAAGAGCATTACAATGTTACAAAATTATTATTATATTTATTACAGTTAGGATTTTATATTTGAGAATATATAATATCTTAATTATCGAAAAAAGTCCTAATTTAATAATATATTGTCGATTTTTAACCCAAAGTTCTTGAGGGTTGGGGGGCGATCGCCCCATCCTCCCCCCCCCCCTTGGATACGCGCCTGGGCAGGAACCTTTGGCGTGATTAGGATTTTCTATCTCCAAATTGAATTGTAAAATACCGTACTGATCTGATCTTTCTTTTTATTTTTAGCAACAGTTTTTACAACTTTAGACTGATTTAAGGGTAAAATTATACAACGTCATATGATATTATTCTGCTTTATTTTTTAAAGTAAAATCAAGATGTAAATAACATTTTTATCTTAAGACCAAAATATTTAATTAATTAGTAATTCAATGCTTAAAAACCATTAAAAATAAATATTATTTAAATTTAAAAAATATAAATTTAATTAAAAATAGTATTCTAACCAGATAAAAACAGTAATGTCTTGTATATCCATTTTAATACAAAAATAAATTGTACATAATTTAATTCAAAAATTATACATATATAAATATAACATTGTAGAACATAATTAATATACAAATAATACACTATAAAATACAAAAAGACTGCAATAAATAGTTGTGGTTCAGGTGAATATGTAGTAAGATAAAATTAAAAAACTTGTTCTTTGCAATCAAAACTTGGCAAATAACAGACAAAATAAAAAAATATATATCATGCTGGAATGAAAAATAACTCTTGTTTAAGGTGCTTATTTCACCAAATAAAATATTTTGAATGGGGATTCTATATTGTTTGTGTTGAGAAAATTTGAACATAGTAATAGATTATTACTTTAGAACTTAATTTTCGAACTGTTTTATTCAAAATAAGAAAAACAAATTTATTTGATGACATTTTTTAATACGGCTTTTTATAAAAATTATTTAACATTTTATTTTTCTCAGTTAAAACTGCTGTGTTTTAGTTCAAATAATTCTATTTCAAAAGTAGATACGGTTTTGAAACAGTTCCTGTTGAATTGTATATAATTGTTGAACCTAGGAACATAAACTAAGAAATAGTAGGTAATAAATTTTATAAAAATGAAATAAACTTTTAAAGTTTGATAAATTAATATAAATTATTTAAATAAATACTGTATTCAAACAATATTTCTATAATTATAGGCCTACTGATTATTTCCAAAAATTCAACAACAATAACATTTTTGCCCAAATATATACTCAATAAACATAAAATCTAAAACTAAATAATGCTTCTTGAATCATAGGATTTAACGTAGAACCTTGTGATAAATATATTTTTTTAGACTGATATCCAGAAAATTAATGAAGGTTAGAGTGTTAACCACTCCAATTTGTCTGTTTAGTTTCTGTTGCCGTTTTATACGATACTCGAGTTATTCTAGTAAAAAACCTATAAACAAAACTGTTAATTAAATTAACCTGATTGATCTCTAATCTAGCAGATTTTCTGGTTCTGAAATGGGAATACTGGCCGGTACATAATTAGCTTTATTTTCATATGTGCATAAAATTACACAAAAATTAGAAAAGTCAGCCAAAGTTCCAAGTCATTTGTATAAACAATTTTATAATTGATGCTAAAGCAGGTCCTCTATATTCTATGTTGACTAGTTGAAATTATTTTAAAAATAATGTTCCATTTCCAGCCATAGATGACCGAATCAGCCTGGAACTCCCCATTCTTATCTGCCTTTTCTACGAATTTATCTCATCACTATTTTGCCTTACTCAAAATTAGTAAACTAGATAAAAAGGGCACTTTTAAAATACTAAAGAAAGAATCACCTCTATTTTCCAACAAATTTAAGTAATCTGAACTATAATCTTAATAAACGTTTAGTGCAAAGAACAAATCAGTAACCATAAAAAAAATAATTGAGCCTACAAATTACAGTTCTTAAGTACATGTACAAAATCATTACTCCTAGTAAAGCTTATATAACATCTGAATACAGATGATACAGCCTAACACGTGCTATACAAATATTCACACAAATAAACAATATGTCCAATGGACAATACATGAGGTAGGTTGTCTACATTACATACAACAATCAAATACGACTTTGAGTATTGTTACAGGATTCTATAAAAAAATTACACAACACATCATATTGTGTCTTTGATCTTCACATTACAATCACCATCTTTTAAGCGTGGGACTGTTGAATCAACATTGCATTGTTATTGTTTCTTTTAGTATATGTGATTTAGAACTGTATTTAGTTTGACTTATCACGATAATCTAAATAAAATTTATAAAAACATTACTCTATCTAAAAAGGAATCTTTTTAAAAACTTCAGTTTACAAATAACCATACAAATACATTCAAAATTTAATATTTAACAATGGATTTTAAATAAAACATTTCTTGAACAATGCATATATCTGAATAGGAAATACCTCAGGTTCAAGCTACTGTTCTTTTATGACTTTATTTAATATATTGTTTTAGTGATTATATTTTAATTTTTTTCTTGAAGATCTTTCCTTCGCTGCTTATTGTAAATCATTCCCTAATTTTAGTCCATAAATACCGTAATTAATAATGTCAACGTTCTTTAAAAGTATGCAATATCAAGAGCATAGTGGTACAATATATTACAATGAAAATATTGGAAATAATCCCAATACCACAAAAATAATAAAAAATAATTAAACTCTAGTGTTTAATCTTAAATAACTTGTTTTATTTATTATTTTTGGTTATTTTTGCGGTATTGGGGTTCTTCCCAATATTTTCATTGTAATGTTCTTTAAAAGGGTTAGAACTATATATATACCTTTATATTTTTACTTCGGCTGTAGTAACGCTTGGCCTTATTAAAAAAAAAACAGTAAAAGAGTGTTTAATGCATAGGATTTGTGCTAAGGTTCCAATTGCTCCAAAAACTGTCTTTGAGAAATGACAAATTTTTTTGATGCAAACACATGGTTTGATGTTCAATCATTTAAAAGTAGTTTTGGGCTGTGGCAGGCAAAGATGTTGAGCATACGATCTTAAAATAAATTCAGAAGATATAAAAGGCCTTACAAAATGTGTGAAAGCACAGTATAACCTAAAATAGATCGGTGGATAGACCGAGTGTAAAATGTTTTTTTTTCAGAATTTCAGCAAAAGTTTAATGCCCTCAAAGAAACTTATCTGAATATTTTCATGAGATTTGTATAAATCTCCCCAAGGATCTTGGTCTTTCACTCACTAAGGAAAAATATACAAATGTTAAGATTTATGCTTTAGTTATAACTGAAGTAATGTTTTTATTTTTAAAAGTTATGAAGATCAATACTAGTCATCTAATTTTTTAAATAATTTTTAAATATTTTTAATTCAGTTGCAATGAAAGTTTTAATTTTAACTAAACCAAAACTGGCGTCTCTTGATAATGGTGGTAATGGTGGTGTACATGTTCATGGACGTGGTGGTGTTCTGTTCTTTCTGGTACAGTTTTCTGGTGCTTTTCTCGGGGTGGTGTTGAAAATTCCTGTTCTAACCATCGAACAACCTGTGCCATTGCTCTTGCCTGCTCTTGTTCTCTGTGCCGATGTTTAAGATGATGCGGAGAGGTTGAAGCTGGCGCTGGACGGGGTGGTACTGGTGGTACATCTTGGGTTTTGCCACGTCCTCTTCCTTGACTCCGAGACCTTCCTTTCTCATTCTTCTCCCAACTCTGTGGTACTTTATGTCGCTCTCGTTCCTGGCCACCATTGTAGTGTTTTCTAAACAAGTTTGAACAAGGTTCAATTCATTGATTTAAAATTGTTCTAATACAATATTTCTAAGACGTTTAAAATATTTATTTTTATATGTGAAAAATATCAAAAGCATCTTGTTTTCATCAATCAATCAAAACCAAAAGCCTATTGTTACTTATTAACTATAACAATATTACTGTTTACAAAGTTTATTTATTCAGTTTGACTGGAATGTAGTGAAAGTTACATTTCCATGAGAGACCTGTATGTTCCCATGTTTGTTTGAGGATTTACAATTTCTCAATGTGACAAATAGTTGTAGTAAAAGTTAAAAACAGTCATTACATAATTCCTAAATTCATAAGGAGAGCCTTATATGGTGTCTGTGTAAATCCGGAAAATACTGTCATTACAAGGAAGAAGTTAATTTCATGATGTTAAGAATGAAGGTAATTTTTCCCAACACATAGTACAGATGTCAAATTTAAATATAAAAACCTGGACTTATAGTAATTATAATTACAAATGGAACTTCAAAAATGGATTTAAACTCTGTTACTCCCAGGAAAAAGTCTCAAGATTTTTAATTAGTTATTAACAAACTGTGTTCTAAACCTTAATAAATATTTATGCCAATGAGAAAAACCTATATAAAGTCGTACTATTAATTTCTTTCATATTAGAAAAGATTTTCAGGGCTTGATTGTAATGTGGATGAAAGTTAGTTTATCAAATTTTTCTCTTTCCACACGGAGGGAATAAAAATTGAAATGTACTTTTTGGAGATGTATATGAATTTTTCTTTTGCCCCCATCTGGTTGTTATTGAAACCTCCATTACACAACTTTAAATTGTTGCCATTGTTACCACAAAATATAAATAATCCTCTAGGATTAAAAATGAATGAAAATAATAAAATAAACAAACAAACTGGATTAACATTATCAAATCTTGCTTCACAAACGGACAATGCGAAAGAAAAACAAAAAGAAACACAATGCAAGGGACAAATAAAGCGTATAAATAATAACAAACAAAAATAATAGTCCAACAACAAGCATAGACAGGAAAATAAAAAATTTCAAGAAATTTTCTGTTTTGCATTTAATATTGTTATTCTGACATATGTATGTACATATTTATTCTTGAATTTTGTAGTCCATTACGTTCGGTGAATCTTATTAATCACTTAAAACAATACTTTATGACTATCCAAACTTTAAATTTAGAAAATTTGTTAAAACTTACTGAGACAGAATGTTTTCGAACATAGCAATCGAAAACGTTCTGTCTCAGTAAGTTTCAAAAAATTTACTAAATTTAAAGTTTGGATAGTCATAAAGTATTGTTTTAAATGATTAATACATCTTTATATCAATAAGAATTATAAAATAAAAAGAAACTAAAATAAAATTTTTCTTTGTTGCTTTAAGTAGGAATTAACATTAAGGAAAAAAATTGCTTGTTACTTGTTTTGAATATCTAGTTACAGGATGGTATAGAAATCAATTACAAAATTTTTAAATTATGCTAACTTTTTTTCAACTATGACTGATTGTCCCTATTAATGTAACAAAACTGGGTATTAGTTTTCTAATGGGTGTCAAAAATGGAACAATATTACATACAATACTTTTTAATATTACAGTACAGTCTCACTAATCCGGACTTGATGGAACTGGACCCTGTCCGGATCAACGAAAATCGAGATTAGACGGAAAAAGCCAAACAAATGCATACAATATGTGTTTTAGTCAGGGAAACATATTGAAATTGTAGTTTTAGTGAAACTGAGGCTTAAATATAGCTTACAGTACAGTATTTCATAGCTTATTTAGCAAAAAATCCTGTAATGTAACAGAAAAGGTATGACATGAATATATATCAAGGCATTTTTCTCGTTGAATAAATGTATTCACATGAAGTTATATTTACACTATACTGTATAAACGCACAAAAAAATCAAACAAAAAAGAAACTGAAACAAAAATAAACTTTTGTTTTAATGATGAATGACGTCATTTCACAGTACGATCTTGTAGGCGTTTCAAGGTCAGTAGCTCCGCAGTTGACTTATCATGAGTTGAGCTGACCGGTTCGTCTGAGTAGTCTTCCTCTTCCGAGCTGTCATTTTCTGCGTTTGCAGTACATACTGCTACGATTTCATCCTCGTTGAGCACTTGATGACCAATGTCATTAAAACTGATAATCAACTCGGAAATATCAGTGTCTTTCAACTCGGCACAACCCTCCAATTGTTGAAAAATCTGAACAAATTCAGTGTCGTCGTTAGTAGGTTGACTGCCGGTTTTTTCACTTTCCTGTGGCATTTCAGGCCACAAATTTTTCCAGCTCTTTTGGAGTGTAAACGGTTGAATTTCCTCCCACGATTTTGCAGCCATATAAATGACATCCTTTATAGTCACTTTTTAAAGAATTTCAATAAATTGTGTAGCTGGATCTGCTTCTTGTTGTTCCAAAAGCGATAAAATTAACTTTTTCCTATATCGCAGTTTTATTGCCTCTATCACGCCCTGGTCCATCGACTGAATGAGAGCTGTGACGTTAGGAGGAAGAAATTTAACAAAAACGTCACCATGACGCAATTCTTCTTCATTTGGGTGGCATGGGGCATTATCAATTAGTAAAACCGTTTTTCAAGGGAGTTTTTTCTCTTTTAAAAACTTTTCTGTTGTTGGAACAAAGTTTTCAAAAAACCAGTCCTTAAAAATTTGACTGTTCATCCACGCTGATATTTGGAACTTGTATTGGGCCGGTAGAACACTTAAATTTACATTTTTAAAAACCCTAGGCTTTGCAAATTTCCCTATCACCAAAAGTGGAAATTTTAGATCAATTTTAAATTAAGAAGCATTACTGCAGGGCAGCAAAGTCATACGTTCTTTCTTAACTTTATGGCCTTTTGCTACTGAATCTAATTTGGAAGCTAAAGTTTTATTTGGGAACATTTTCTAATTTAATCCGTTTTTGTCAGCGTTGAACACCTGACAAGGTTGTAAATTTTCATGTCTGAGAAACTTGCCAAATTTGTCTTTGAATTTTTCACTGGCATCACTGTCACCTGACAAAATTTCACCACTTATTCCGAGTTGACGGATGCCGTGTCGTTTCTTCCACCGTGACAGCCAACCCACACTGGCAGTAAAATTACGGTCTCCTTTTAACTTTTCATTCAGTTTCAGCGCGATCATTTGCAAATTTACAGCCGATAATGGAATACCTTGTCCTCGTTGTTGGCAAAACCAAACATACAAAGCATCATCTAGGGTTTCATTTTTTGGTTTTTTTAAAGTGCTTCTGCCGCCTAAACTGTCTTTACTAACCATTTTTCCGTAAACATCTTCAATTTACTGTTGTTTTTTTTCCAATCGGAAACAGTTGGTTTTCCCACGCCTAACTCTTTTGCAATTTTAGTAAGCGATTCACCTCCACCAATACGAAACAAAGCTTGGAGTTTTTGTTCCATTGTCACTGTCACTGACTTACGTTTAGTCGCCATTTTCAATGAATACTGAACTAGACGTAAATATAAAAACACAGATCAATATCGCACTAGAATTAAATGACAACTGAGCAGATATCTTGCGAGAAGCAGTAAAGGTGGCATCCGTCCGACAACACAACTGACCTGACGCCAGACGGATAGACTGTCTATCCGTTTAGTCAGCGGTCCTTTATCTTTCGTTTATCGCAAGATGTCTCTGATGTCATGTGCCTTGTAGTGTTGGGAGATCTAATGTGAATATATTTTTTTAAAGAAGTTTTTCCTACTTTAATAGGCAAAAGAAACAAATAATATGGTAAATTCATATTTTAATGAATAAATTATATTATTTGTCTATTAGAGTAGAAAAACCCCTTTGAAAAATAACAAATATAGACGTATAAAAATAAATATTTTTGTGGACGGCAGACTGATTGTATACTGTAAAATACTATAACTAAACAAAAATTTTGGGCATTCCGGATCATCGGAGACTGGATTAGCAAGACTGTACTGTACTGTTAAATTATGGATACAAAATAATTTTAAAAGGTCTTATTTGATTTGATTTTAATATGTTTGCCAAAAATAAAAGTATTTTTCTCAAGTTTAAATTTTTTTTTGTAAAAAAATATTTTTACCTGGAGGTTTGAAAACAAAGATGGTTTTTTTCCATGTTGGCCTGGATAATTTGAAGTAGTTCTTGTCTTTGAAGAGAACTTGAAGGTTTATGACTTCTTCTGCAGTAAATATTATTGGGCATAGTGCCAGGTTGACAACCTTTTCCACTATAACAAACAAAAGCAGGGTATAAAATTAGTCTGTGAAAGACAGCATAAATACATAATTTGGTTTTTCATAATACAGTTGTATTAGATATTTTGACATGTGCATGAATGGATTTTTAAAGGGTCTAAACTAAAAATATATCTTTTATTTGTCTAATATAATTTGTTTAAAATATTAAAACTAACAATCATAGTCTCACAAGACAGAGAAATAAAAATGTAATAATTACAAATATACCAAAAAAACTATCTACTAATTTTAGTTTTTTAAAAATTAATTTTATGTTTTGTAACTACTATTCTCCTTAAATTGTTAAATTCATAAATTACAAAATCAATAAAAGTATATTCCAATAAACTGTGTAGCAATTAAATTTATGTTATACCTGGAAACATGATAGGGTATCGAACATCACAATAAAAGGTCTAAGCCTTTGTGTTGCAGTGGCCAAAACACATCAGATGCAAAAACAACCTAGCATCCATTTTGTTAAAAGTCATGAAAGAAGTAAAATAAATGCCAGGCCTATGCATCAGCCTTCTTTTGTAAGAAAGAATGATGTATGGAACATATTTGTGGATGTAGGAAACCGAATCTACGAGTTCTGACAGGACGTTGCAACTACATCACAGTGTCTTAATTTAATGCACTGTCTAGGAAATTGAAGTGTGTTATTTTCATTGAATTAACTGTTCCTTAGAATACAAACATTCCAGTACAACATGAAGTCGAATAAATCTGATATTAAGAACTTTGTTCGGTCATCATACGTAATAGCTATAAATGTCTATATTATGCATTAGAGGTTAGTGTTATGGGATTACTTAGCAAATCCCTGTACAGCTTACCGAAGCCTCTGCGACTAGTTACATGGGATACCACCTTAATTTTACAAAGATGACACCGGAATCTTCTTTTAGATCAGGTTTGTCCAACTGGCGACCCGCCGGGCTATTCTGTCTGCTCACCAATAGTTTCACAAACTTAAAAAGAAATAGTTATTCAATATAGTTAAACAAAATTGGATCAGTGTATCAGTCAGTTGAAGCCATATAACAGCCTCCAAATGCACCATTTTGCATCTAATTTAAAATAAGTTTTCCCTCTGGCATTAATCTTAATTCCATACCCCCAGTAAATATATATCTAGGACCATGCACCACACATAGGTGTGGCCCGAGGTTTGGCCCAAAGATTGAGTTTTGCCCCCCCCCCCCAACCTTTATAAGTTACACAACTCTGTTTCAGATTGTGCCTGAGGAGGTCTGAGCAGAGGATGCCAATTGAGAGAAGAGTTGAGGTCGCGCAAGGTGCTTTAACCCTCTATGGCACGTTTCAAGTCCTAGACTGGGTAAAATATGTTCAAAAGTTCTAAGAAAGAGACATAACACCTTAGTGGCCCTCTGTTAAGCGATACCATTGCATGCTCTACTAAATTTTAATAAACATATACATATATACTATTTATATACATGGATCGTATATATATATATATATATATATATATATATATATATATATATATATAAATATATATATATATGAAGTTAATATATTACTATGTAAGTAATTTTATCCACCATTAAGTGCAATAATTTTACCTTGAGTGATGAGGCACCTTTCGGTCAATTGACCATTGTCGAATCACTCAGTGATTCGACAATGGTCAATTGACCGAAAGGTGCCTCATCACTCAAGGTAAAATTATTGCACTTAACGGTGGATAAAATTACTCAAAAATAGTAATATATTAACTTCATAAAGTCAGTGCAACGGAAAAACAATGGATAATATTAAATATCAAGAATATATATATATATATATATATATATATATATATATATATATATATATATTCTTGATATTTTACGTTATCCAATGTTTTTCCGTTGCACTGACTTTATGAAGTTAATATTTACTATTGTAAATAATTTTATCCACCATTAAGTGCAATGATTTTACCTTGTGTGATGAGGCACCTTTCGGTCACTTGACCATTGTCAGATATTATTTTTAAAAAATATCAGTGATTCGACATAGTCAAGTGACCGAAAGGTGCCTCATCACACAAGGTAAAATCATTGCACTTAATGGTGGATAAAATTACTTACAATAGTAAATATTAACTTCATATATATATATATATGTATATATATATATATATATATATATATATATATATATATATATATATATTTTTTTAGGTTAGTTTTGGTTGGTAAAGATTATTTAGATTTTTTGGACTAGGAGACTGACAGACTTATCTTAAGACAAAGAAAAGTCTTAAGAAGATTCTTATCAAGAAGATTCTTGTTTAAGTACATAAGTGAAAGTGATATATATATATATATATATATATATACAAGAATATTTTTTGAATGTACAATTTTCAAAGCTTTTTCATTGGCAAACAGTACTAACATCATCAGGAATACTAAACATTCTTTAGTATTCCTAATGGTGTTGGTACTGTTTACCAATGAAAAGCTTTGAATTGTACACTCAATAAATTATTCTTGTATTTTTATTTGTCTTATTTCTTTATTAATACACAAGAATATAAAGTGTATGTATGTATATACATATTTATATATATATATATATATATATATATATATATATATATATATATATATATATATATTATAAGATCAAATAATACACACAAATACAGGAATATTTAATTTATTGAACAATAAACTCAAAGCTTTCCTGAAACTATGTAACTCCTGAAGATGTTGGTAATGTAAGCCAACGAAAAGCTTTGAGTTTATTGTTCAATAAATTAAATATTCCTGTATTTGTGTGTATTATTTGATCTTAAAAATATTCTAACAGGAAAACACATTTGATATTATATATATATATATATATATATATATATATATATATATATATATATATATATATATATATATATATATATATATATATATATATATATATTTGGACTGACAGACTTACCTTGGTAAGAGTCCACTCTGTAGTCTTGAAATAGAAACACATAAAAGCACTTAAACAATGATATATTTCAACCACACAGTGGTCTTTGTCAATCGAAGAGAAAACACAAAAAGAAATATGAGAGAATGAAATGTCCAAAAAATCTAATAATCTTTACCAACCAAAACTATATATATATATATATATATATATATAAATATAGTAAACCCCTGATTATCCGTGGAATAGGTTGGCCCGCCAACGCCAGATAACGAATTCCCCGGATAATCCGCTTAGAACAAAGAATATGCAAAACGATCTATAAACGATTATTATACCATAAGTTACACAAATAATGACCCCAGTTAATGCAATTCACAAATAATCTTCAGAGGACAAAATAAGTACAGAAAATAATTTAAAATGTCAATGTATTTGACGGATTATAACATGTACATTTATATGTCTAACTATTTACAATACGTACATAAGTATATGTCAAATGTAATTATGTATGTACATATGTAATTTCCTTTATACATAATACTTTCACTTTTTAACAAAAAAATCTGTCACTTTCGTTTGTTTTTTTGTGTGCATTGATTTAGCTTTAATGTGCGATCTAAGTTTCTTGAGAACCATTTTGTCGCACAGTGTCTACTTGTGTCACAAAGCCATAAAGATCGATAATGTATATGACAGACATGGATAATGCATAAGTCACGTCCTAGACTATTTATAGTCCAGATTAGGTGACATTTGCTTACAATCTTATGATACAGATTAGGTTTTCGGGCGTCCAAGCATTTTGTCATTGTCTCTCTTATATACAGTAGTCGCCCCTTTTATTTCGCTGGCCCGCGTCGGGATGCTTCCCTTTCTATGTAAAAATTAGTACGTACATATTTACATATCTATTCCCTACACCTTAACTTCTATTAAGCCTTATATGTATTTACGTCGTAATTCACCGTTTGAAAATTTAAACACATGAATCTGATTGGAATAAAAATTGGATATTTGTAAAACAATGGCAGACCCCGGGTAATCCGCAAACCGGTTAATCAGCCCACGGATAATAGGGAGTTTACTGTGTGTATGTGTGTATATATATATATATATATATATATATATATATATATATATATATATATATATATATATATATATATATAGGTTAGTTTTAGTGGAGCTTAAAGCTTATTTACGAATTTTTTGACTAGATAGGAGACTGACAGACTTACCTAGTGGCAATAGTCCAAAACTGCAATATCTTGGAAATAAATAAATAGGAAACATATCACACTATTGAAATATTTTGATCATACTATGATCTTTATCAATCAAAAAAGGAAAAAGAAAAGACTCAAGTAAACCACAAATGTGTATAAATATCCAAATGTCACAAATGCACAAATTTAAAGTTTATAATATAGTACTATATTTTATTTCACTTTTGCTATTACTTGCAACCAGACTTTTTGTTAAAGGTTGTAAAATTTCTCCTGGAGGCTGAAGAAGTCGTAAGACGAAAACGTTTCCTCCAAGTGTAAGTTAACAATTTAACAACATTTAGTTAATAAAAAGTCTGGTCACAAGTAATAGCAAAAGTGTAATAAGTGATTAACAACCAGCTTGTCATGAACGGCAACAAGATTTTGATATATATTATTTGTATAAATATTGATTAATTGAAACCAGATATTAATAGCCTGTCAGAACGAAAGTAAATGGAGTTGCTAAAATGGTAGAAGTTAGGGGGAAGGTAAAAGGAGTTATCTGATGTTGGGGTTAGGAGGTTCTCTAGATTTGCTGTACCACTGGTATGACAACTCCCATCTTCTCAATTCTGAAGGGTTGCAATAAGGGGGAGGGCCTAAATTATTTTGGTGGTATAACAATCTTTGAAAAATAAGATGTTGTGACTAGCAACGTGTTGAGCAGTTGGCTTGTCTATGATCATGGTTCCAACATCATGTCTGTGGCCATTCATTCTGATGCTCAGACCATCCGTGGTAAGAACTATGTACCGTGCCGGGAAATATTTACATTGCAACTGGTATATTACACTTTTTACATAAAAAAAATTTTGCCCCGCACAGTACCTAGGATGGTCTGAGTACCTAGGATGTCTGAATGATCATAGACTTGACGGAGAAATCATGAATATAGACAGGTCGACTGTTCAACACGCTGCTAGTCACATCATACCTTTCAATGATTGTTATACCACCAAAATAATTAAAGCCCTCCCTCCTGATTGCAACCCTTCAGAATTGAGAAGATGGGAGTTGTCATACCAATGGTACATCAAATCTCGAGAGCCTCCAAACCTCAACATCAGATAACTCCTTTTACCTTCCTTCTGACAGACTATTAATATCTGGTTTCAATTAATCAATATTTATACTCATAATATATAGTATAACTATATTATAATCTATAAATCTGTGCATCTGTGACATTTGGATATCTATAAACATCTGTGGTTCACTTCAGTCTTTTCTTTTTCCTTTTTTGATTGATAAAGATCATTATATGATCGAGATGTTAATATATATATATATATATATATATATATATATATATATATATATATATATATATATATATATATATATATATATATATATATATATATGATCCTTGTGAAAATGATTATTCTATGTGAATGTGTAGACACATATTTTTTACTCAATATTTTGTCAGATCTCTTTTCAACCTACAGCCCTATATGGTCTTTAATGACAAATGTATTCGACCATATTATTTTGAACTTACTTTATTGGTTGTGGAGCCACTAATCTGGAATGAGTTGGTGGGCGCTGGACATCCTCCTCTTCTTCAGAAATATCAGCTTCTCTATCTTCACTAGGAGCAGAGCTGCTAATGCTATGCCGTCTACGAGGATGAGGATGCGGCCTCCGACGTCGCTCTCTGATTGTGACATTCAGATCCCTCTTGTATCGCCTGGGATGTGCTGGTGGTACATCATTTGAAGGCTCTGGAGGGTAACTTTGATCTGGTGAAACTGTTAATTTCACCTTAATTGTCTTACTACCATAATGTGGAACTTTGATAGAAGAGCCCAATGTATCATAAATGGTTGTAACTAGGCCTGCTATATCCTGTAAAACAATACTGACTTTAGAAATTCATTTAAAAAATAATTTATGAGCATTAAAAAATTGAATTATGAAAATTGCTTATTGAAAATGGCACAACAACTTATACAATAGCCAGTATAGTTCAAGAACTTTGTTTTGAACAAAAAAAGGTATAGACATATTTTTAGGGTTCTTTTTGTTCTTAACCTAATTAATATTTTCTCTGTCTTTCATTTTGTTGTAACTTACTGTCTGTTTATCTTCCATCATCTGAAATTTTCTTTGAAAGGTTAAAATGAATAAGTGCGGCCACCTACGATATTTTGGGAAATTGTTTAACAACTCCAAATAGGAAGATATCCATAGGAATTTTTTTATTGGCCTTGGAAAGTTACTTTTTTCAATTTAAAGTAGGGTAAAAAATTCAGCACTGAGGTAGAAGTTGTAATAAATGCAGAGTGATACAAATGTTTCGTGAAGTCACAACTTTAGTTCATGTCTTAGCAATATAAACTTTATGTAACAAAAACATGTCTTTAAGCTATGTTGATAACTATTATTTTTGTTATTGCCAAGGAAGATGAATTTTATTTATGTATATTGAAATATACCTATGAAGTATCCAGTCAGGCTGAAGAAGTCGTAAGACGAAAACGTTTCCTCCAAGTGTAAGTTAACAATTTAACAACATTTAGTTAATAAAAAGTCTGGTCACAAGTAATAGCAAAAGTGTAATAAGTGATTAACAACCAGCTTGTCATGAACGGCAACAAGATTTTGATATATATTATTTGTATAAATATTGATTAACATGTCTTTAAGCTATGTTGATAACTATTATTTTTGTTATTGCCAAGGAAGATGAATTTTATTTATGTATATTGAAATATACCTATGAAGTATCCAGTCAGGATAGATTTGGTTCTAATTGTATAAATATAACCATTTATTTAATGAATAAAATTAAAACCAAATCTAACCTGACTGGACACTTTTTAGGTATATTTTAATATAAGTATATAGTAATGTATGAATTTAAAACAAAATCTATCCTAACTGGAGACTTTATAAGTATATTTAAATATGTGTATAAAAATTAAGCAAAAACGTTGTTTCTCAAATAACACAAAGGTAGCGTGACGTAGCGTGGCCGATGCGTACAACCTTATGCCAGCACTGTGATGTCACGAAACATTTGTATCACTCCACGCTAATTCAAAACCTATAACTCCGCACTGAATTTTTTACCCTACTTTAAATTGAAAAAAATAACTTTCCCAGGTCAATAAAAAAATATTCTTGTGGATATCGTCCTATTTGGTGGTTTGGAACAATTTTACAAAATATCGTAGGTGACCGTTTTATGCATTTTTACCCTTTGAAAATGTCTTGACTTCTAATTAACAGAAAGAACTATTTCTTTTTACTCGCACTCTAATGTGATTACAACATAACCTATCACTAAATATCAATCACTAACATTACTTTATCTTTAGTTTGATTCTTATAGACAACAATCGGAAAATTAAAACAAGAAAAATGGGTCTCTGGATGATTGGAGTATCCATCATTGGCCATTGTGGCACTCAGCATGGGGTTATTCTAGACAAGTCAATCTTCTAGACATGTATGTGTAGGCCAACACAATGGTCAATTTGAGTGTGTCATCTTCCATCTAGGATAAGTTGTGTCAGGAATCTCTGTCACAGATATTAATTTACTTTTAGGATGTGACTCCTTAGTACAGCTATACTTTCTAATCCATATCACTTATACCTCAGAAGGATATGTAGGCCTACTACAGCAATTGTTACATTCTTCACTTGAGATCACTAACTAAGCAATTGGTGAGTTTTAAAAAAATCTAAAATAATTAAAAACAAGGCGAAAGTAATAACAGAAAATGTTTAAATAAAATAAAATAGTAACAAATAAAACTGTCATTTGATATTATATTTGACTGATAAAAATTTAATGGTGTTATTTATGTGTTAAATAAAAATACATTTCTTATTAATTTTATTGCTTATTAAGGACAAAAACCTTATGTTTGAGATTTAACAAAACAACTTTCCATAGATTTTATATCATAAGACCTAAGATGATTCGGCATAGATTTACTTAATTTTTATAAATTATCAACTTAAATTATTTTTACCATCTCTAGTAACTTAAATAAATTAAACTTGCCACAATAACAAGTAGGCTAAATTTTCTTCATTTTTAAGTTTTTTAAAATTCTAGTTAAACAAAAATATTTATTCCAGCCATGTCCTGATAACTGTTAATGAGGATTTTGATGATGTCAATAATACCTTAAACCCTCAAATTTGCATGAAAAGCTTTGAGCCATTATTTTTATAATTTTTTTTGTTTATAAACAGTATTATACAATATCAAGAGCACAGTGGTACAATATATTACAATGAAAATATTGGAAAGAACCCCAAAAATAATCAAAAATCACAAATTAAACAAGTTACTCAAGATTAAACTCTTATGTACATTTCGATGATCATGTCATCATCATCATCAGAGGGTCTTATTACAAAATTACAACCTAGCAAACAAGAAGTTACAAACTAGAGTGATCACTCTAGTTTGTAACTTCTTGTTTGCTGGATTGTAATTTTGTAATAAGACCCTCTGATGACAATGACATGGTCATGGAAATGCACATAAGGGTTTAATCTTAAATAACTTGTTATTTTTGTGGTTTTGGGGTTCTTTCCAATATTTTCATTGTAATATAAACAGTATATTAAATACAAATTATACATATCTAGTGTGCGTGTGTGTGTGTTTCATGCTATTGTAAAGTATTGTTTTGAGAAAGCCAAAAGTATTATCTTCAATCATATTTGTTGGAGACAAATTACTGAAAATCCAATCACAAACTTTATTAAAGGAAACGGATTTAAGCCCTGGGTTACACATCTTCACACATAGGCCTACATGAGGTGTGAATTAATGAAGTAAGTTTGATTATCTCCAACAAAGACTATACAAGACAATGCTTTGTCTATTGTCTCGCTTCATCTCATGAAATCACCTGCTAGGAGCATTGAATCCATGGCTTCAAGAAATATTTCTTTACTAGCAGAAGATTTCTATCAACCTATTTGTTGCAATTATTAATATCATCATTTTCATTTCTGTTGGGCATATTTCTATATATGCATTTGAGTACAGTTTTCTGCCTTCCCTAGCATTACAATATTCTCCTCTATTGACGAGTTTTGGGGTGATTCCATTTACAAAACTTAATGTTGCATTTTATCGTATAAAACAGACTTTGCCTATACGTTTTTGCACTAGGACTAAAATGTATTACTTGCAATAAATATTAAGGCATTCCTTTAAAAACAGTATTGGAGAAAAACTCTGTTTATGAGTTGAGCGTACAAAACCACTTGATGCATTATCTGCCATTAATATTGCCAAGGTGTAGCCAAGCAGACTAGTTTACATAGAGACTAAGGTAGATTACCACATTAGGTAAACCGTCTAAGTCCTATAAAACTTTCATAAATATGGAAAGAAAGTAAACCAATGGTAGTTACTGAATACTTGATGCCAACTTACATCTTTGGTAATCTTGCCGTGTCCATCGAAGTCGTACAGCGTGAAGGAGAACTCCTGCCTGTCCTTACTGTCTCCCTCGACAGAGACGTCGCACTCCAACTCCTGACCAAAACACATAAAACATTATAAGCCGCTGCCAACTTGGATATTAATTTAAAATTAAACAGTGTGTCAACTTGTCTTGTAATGGGAATTTGGCAGAGGAACAGAGAGAACCGGAATCACTGAGCGTATAGCCCAGAGAGAGAGAGAGAGAGAGCGTTGGGGGGGGGGGAGAAAGAGAAGCGGCTCCTTCACAAAAACAAGCCTGGCGCGACTTCTAAAGACGTGATGTTCATTACAACACTCTTGCGGTGCCCTACATATCTCTCTCTCTCTCTCTCTCTCTCTCTCTCTCTCTCTCTCTCTCGGACACACACACACGCGCGCGCGCACAAACATTTTAAAATGTTCTGTTGAAATACAAAATCACGTAAAATTATCGTGTAAAAATAGTATTTGCTAAAAGTATTATCAAACTGTCTATTTTAAACAAAAATTGCCCCTATTTTCTCCCAATATTTTTAAATGTAGTCCAATAATTTGCGCAGTAAAATATTCAAGATCTTCCCTATTTAACACTCTTCCTTCGTAGATTCTATTGTCCATGGCGATCGGCGATACTTTTAAAATGTTATTCAAAACTAATTAATCCCTGCCTTATTTATAATTTGGGTTAAATAAATTTCATAGATAAGGTGTAATTTTTTAATTACTTAAATTTAATGTTCGGCCAGTTGTTTATAGGTTTAGCAAAAAAATTAATATTTCTGAGATGTTTCTTTGCGTATATTTTCAATCAAATTTCTAAAAGATTGGTACAGTGAGGCACGCAGGAATTTTCCTTAGAGGGCCAGGGGTTAGTAGGGAATACTTCCCACATGAGGTTCTGGGACCCCTCGCCTGGGAAATTGTTATACATACATATCTAAGCCTAATAATTAATACTTAAAAATAATGCGTAGAATATTTGGAGAAATAAGTTTACAATGAAGCATGAAGCACAATTTGTTTACTCCTTAGTCGGTGGGCCAGCAAGGTATTATAGTCTTTATGTAGGCCACTTTGTTTCTTAAGACGTATCTTTGATTAACCTATATGAGGAGATAAATATGGCTAAACATAGATAGTAGCATGGATTTTCCTTCGTATTCTGATGTATGCAAGATCCTAAAAGGTCCTGAAATGCGAGCCCTCAAAAAAAAAGTTTTGCGAAGCCTTATTTTAAGGAAGTGGTTTCCCCCCAAATTTCTTAAAATTATCGAGCAAAAAGGTGTGTTTAGAACAATTTTGATGAAGTCATTTCGTCTCAAAATACATCAATTATTATACTTTATTTTTTCCCATTTACCAGTGCTGAGTCTATTTTTATTTTTGGTGTGTACATTATTATACTCTGTAAAGAATTGAGATAAGAAAGAAATATGATTCATGACCTTGGTCTAAACTCTTCCGCTTACGTTATTTAATCAATGAACCACTAGGAAAATTATAATAATTTAGGTCTAACAGGAAATAAATAAATTCGTATAAGAAATCAATTTATTTTGTTGCTTTTGTAATTAATAATTGATCATAGGTAAACATATATTATTAAGAAATATTAATATTATTTGCATATACTATAATTTGTTTAGTAATCTTAAGTAAAAATATTAAATATTATCCATGAAAGTTCATTACAAAACTACTGTTAAAATAAAAAAACAAACACTTCATTCCGAATATCAATTGCGTCTTTTCATTTAGCCGCTTTGAAAATGTTAATACCTATATTTTGCATTCTTTTGGTTGCAAAAACGGTATCTCGTCCGTAGGTTTTGTCATTAGTCAACAATTTAACATATTGCGTGGATAGTCAGACAGATATTTTAGGCACGTATATCTGTACATTATTTTATTATTTTTATACGACCAAAATGTTGTATTCATTTTTTTAGCACGAGGCCTGTAGCGCGTGTTTTATCTTAAGAACTCTGGTTCACAAGTGTACATTTGTACGCATAAGGTAACAGAAAAGTGTTTGTTCGTATCAGATTTGCTTATGTCAAGCAAACCATCTATACACACTTTCCGACACTCCATAATAAAAGAACTTATTTGAGCAAGTGCTAAGCTCTACCTTACTTCGCCTTATCTTAAACTGGATCTTAATTTTCGTATCGGATCTTCTAGCTCTGACTATAAAGAAATTTTACAACCGGGTTCTTTCTCTTACAGCCTAGTTTCTACTTCGTTCTGTTCAAATTTGACCTCTCTCAAAACAAATATAAAAAATACATTCAAAACGCCTAAATTAAAATTATATGGTAGTACCACTTCTCTTAGAGATTTATTTTGTTTTATCTGTAAGTTTAACCGTGAAAAAGAAATTCAATATTACAGTTGGTACCACTGTCAGAAATAGTGCCCTATTAAAGGTAATTTCAACAGTCATTTATTAGATTTTGCTTTGTTATTCTTTGTTGTTTTTGAATATTCGAAAACGGTTTCTAATTTAATAACGGTGCACATAAGAAGACATCAGTGTAATAATGAATTTATGGCATCAAAAATTTACATCTCAATCGAACCACCAGGATGTTTACATTTATGAGAGTGACTAAAGCAATAAATAAACTGAGTTAAAAAGTTCTTTTTTAACTTCAGATTTAAACGTTTTGTTATAATTTTTGTTTGCTAACATTAAAATGTAGGCGATGTTTTAACTGCTTGATTTACTTAACACAACTAGAACAGACAAAAGAGAGTATCATAAGGTAAATGTTTTTAGGTCGGACATAGACGCAGCTAAATATAAAGTGAATGTGTATACAAGACATCTAAATCCATTCACATCAAAGTGAATTCCGCGTTGAGTCTGCTCTGCCTAGGCCTGGTTAATCTAGAAACCAGTGGCTACTTTAAATCGTAGTTTAGAATTATTCATCAAGAAGGCAGTGGATACAAGTTAACTATGTGGTGAATACCGTACGTAAAAAATATTCACGAACGGTACTCACTTGTGGTTATTTGAGTGGCCATTTGTGGTTAATTAACCAAATGGTCTTATGCAAAAGAATTTTGTACCTTTGTATTTACAAACTCATTTAATCAGCATTATCATATTTTAGAATTACTACTAATTTAACTAAGTGAATACGTAATTGCTTACTTGCTGACGCTTTTCAAAACGATCGTTCGTTTTACGAAGCTAACCTTCTACTGGCCTAAGCCTTTTGGAATTAGTTTCTATAATATATATAAAAATATACATTTTCTGTGGTAGAGTACGCCTTAATCTCCTTTCGGTCTGCTACTAGTAAATGGTGGTTACCTAGTTCCTTCTGTCATGAATAGTTTCTTGTTCACCTAGGGGCCCGAACCTTTGTATGTATAAAGAACAACTGTTTTCAATAAATTTTGCTGGAGTACTATGAACTAATTTTAACTAAGTAAAAAACCCACTAATTACAAAATAAAAATAATTATTTTATATTGTACATATACTGCTTCTGAAGATGATTACCATGTAATTGAAATGTACATAAAGTAACTGCAGTAATATAAAAGATGTTTATTGTGGTTAGTGTTTTTTTTTTATTTAACTGACATTTGTATGTATAGAAAAATACTCTCTTCATTTTTTGTTAGGACCCGTTCTTTTTCAGCTTTATCTGGCTTTTGCTAACCTACTCCTGTTTTTCAAATTCCAACGCCAGTCGAAAACTAGATTTTCTATAGCTTCATATGTTAGAAGACTACATTCCAACAGAAAATAGTTACAACTTCCGGATATAATCCATAAAAATACAGTAGCCCTTCGCTATTCGCGGTTATCAAAATTGTAGGTTGTAGTTATTTACCACAAAGAAATCTTATTATCCTCCAAACATTCTTTATTCTGTACACTACGAACCTCAAAAGACAAGCATTCTTTATTTATAACATTATTTATCGTCAATTACACACAAAGATGAATGAATCCGACATACGTTTAGCTACACTCCTGTTCACTTACTGCTAATTTAATAGTTTTCGAAATCCAAACGTCGATAATCGTATCCGGCGGTCGTAACTAACTCGGATTTTGTCCCTGTCAGTTACGAAACAGGTGTCGCATCTGCCTGTCGTGTCAGCTAGTTTTGAAAACGTCGCATCTACTTGTGGAAGTATTTAGTGGATTTGTTTTGTTTTATCTTTTCCCTTAAATTGTCTATCCAAGCTATCCAATTGATTTAAGTATTCGTGATTTCCCTATTCGCGGCAAGTACGGGGAACGTAGCTCCCGCGAATAACGAAGGATCACTCACTGTACACAGAGAACTTCCGATCCCCCAAAGGATTAGAAAAAAAAAAAAAAAAAAAAAAAAAAAAAAACAGTTCTTTGCTGTTTATGCGGCTTCTATGCTGAATGTTTTACTTTCCGGTACTTAGCGAACTACAAAATCTACTCCAGCTATTTTCTCTGAACAATTTTTTAAAATATTAAATTAGATTGTGACACTCGGGGAATGCCGACAGAAGTGAAAACTTTTATAGCCAGGTCTACAGAAATTTTGAATTAAGAAAAACATTTAATTTTGCGTAATGAGAAATTACCTAAACATTTGTTATCAGTCGCGCCTAAGAATGTTTTCATTTTAAAAATACGTAACCTATTATTATTGTTATAGGCCTACTGAATTATTTGTATTGATTTATCATAATTAAAATAGTTATTAACTGATCAAAACTATTTTAATAATAACCTTTTTCCTTAACTGTGCTCAATAAATAATATAACATAACCTACGTGTTAAAACAATTGTTTTACAACAAAACGTACAACAAAATCATCGGATATATGAAGTCTATTATCATTTTATTCACTTTTAATTAAATGATTTTAACTGGGTCGTAGCGTAACGTGATGGAATTTATACTGATGCGAAATTGTATGTTTATGTCCATCCGTTAAGTATTTGAAGAAGTCGCTATATATTTTTACTTTAGTAACAGCTTTAAAAAGGGGAATTTCTCAACACATAAATACGTTTTCCATTTAACTCGTAAACTTAGAAACAATTCTCTTCCTCACATAAAAAAAAGTCTTGGGTACTGTAGTCCATTGAACGCACGTCCACATTTCCGCGCTCACGGTCGACTCACTCGGATCCAGATCTATCCATCACAACAGCTGCTATACCTACATTTCATATATGGAAATTAGCCAATAACTCATCGATCGGACCTACCAAAGAAAGTTAAAAACAATGTTGTCCGATGTTTTCAGTACAGGTAGTAGAGCGGCCGTCCTTGTAGAAGCGTTTCAAGGTCACGTGACGCAACGCAATACAAAATGTGTGAATTATGAATGAGTAAAGTTTATCATGTATCTGTGAGTAAAAGAATCAGGCTAGAGCTGTTATCTGGGTAATTGTTCCAGCCATTCATAGTTATACAGGTGAGAATGTATGTACACAGAGCGTTGGCCTTGTGAAGTAACGTTTCGCTTAAAACTTCTTGGAAAAAGAAAGATTACCGGAAGAAGATATTGAAACGAAAATGTATATTGCAGAAAGCTTGACTAATATGACAGTTATTAAATTTGTAGTTATTAACTTTCAACAAAACCGATAAAAAATTATGATCTGCGATACAATGTTTGGCAACACTGTAGAGGAATCAGCTGTTTTGTTTTCATGAGTAGTTTCTCTAAAACAATGCAAACAAATTACAATGTGTCAAAATTTACATTAAGTTGGCAAACGAAAAATGTTCTAAGACTAATAATGAAAACGAAAAGAGTTTTATTGTAACTGTTTGCTAAAGGAAAGAACGAAAGCATAGTTCGTAGCAGGAAATTTAATTTAACGATTGCTTATTTTATGTAAATTATTTACATAAAACATTACGTAAACTTTTACAAATAGTTCTTTATAAATTCATCTAATTACAAGATTAAATAAAAAAAAACCAAACAAACTTAGTAAAATATTTATATGTTAGCATGTCATTTTAACCGAGTTTCCAGAATTCCTGAAGTAAATAGATAGACCTATCTTTAAATAGGCGACATGCTCTGACTAGACAAGGGAGATTGGATTTGAGTTTGGTCACCTGATACGAAAATTAGAAGTGTAAGAAAATAAATGAATCAACAGAAACTAAGATGGAATGACATTTCAACATAGAAAATAACAGGGATATGTAAGAGAAAATACGAAAGCAAACGTGGAAGAATGTGGGTCTGATATCAAGAGAAATTTGAGGAGCGTGTCGAAAACACCTCTTATATATTATCATATCCTGAAAGATGTATTTTGAGAGGATGCTGGAAACGAGAGGGAACAGTATGGCAAGCAAATAGCTTAAAGGATAACACTGAAATATATAGGGATATCCTATTTTCCACTCGGTTTTTTCAATGAAATTTAAAATTTCTTATGTTGGGGGGATGGCTGTGAAAAGAGGGTAGGAACTATGATTCATAACATCGAACACATTTGTTTAATAGCCCCTCCCCTGTGTCTTAAACCTAAATAAATACAAGCAGGTTTTATAATCACCAGTTTCTTGGAAAATAAACATTTAAAATACTACATATAACCAATAATTTTTGTTTAACTTATATACTGGATTTTTTTTTTTTATATAACAAAAAAGGGTTTTACTTTGAAAGATACTAAAATTAAATTAGTTTAAATAAATACCAATAATAATTAGGACTCATGAATTTTTAATTTGAAAATTAAAAAAAAAACTTTCAACCATAAAATATTTTTGAAATGGACTACTTAAATTATTTAACTAAAATCCAAAACAAGTGATACCTAGAGAAGGCTAAAATATTGAAAACTCCAAAATCAACTATTTGAGTCAATAACTCAATTATAGTATAAAACGTATTTAGAACGTTCTGTTTAAAAATATATATATTTCAACTATGTTCTTTAAAAATGTGTTAGCATAGAAACCTTAAACCAGTTCTGCTGGGGAAAACTGTTACCCTGTTACCCTAATTATGAATAGGTAGCACTTGAAATTACAACACACTTTTTCAGCCCCAGCGTTAATAACAATTTTAAAACAGCATTATATATTGTAAAGACGTTTATGGCTGTTCTGTTATATTCTAGCGTCTTAGCTTTTAAAGCCGGATTATTTTCACATAAGATTGTAGTTCCTCATATCGCCCCTAGACTGTGCCACTTTACCAATCTTGAAATATTTTAATCTAGAAAATAGAGTTTGTTAGCAACAATCGTAGTTGTTATTATTTATATATGCTTTGTTATACGGGTTCTGTAAGACTGTATGTGTTACAAGTTGCGTTATAATTATTCTGATGT
Organism: Prosapia bicincta; assembly: GCA_036971475.1. Lineage (NCBI taxonomy): Eukaryota > Metazoa > Arthropoda > Insecta > Hemiptera > Cercopidae > Prosapia > Prosapia bicincta. Next base: position 263,427,144 of record JBAIZL010000002.1, read on the forward strand.
TGCTTCGAAAAAACAGTAGCTTTAATAATTTAATTGGTCTTATGAGAGTAAATAATTGTTACAAAATTATCAAGCTGTTGGTAGGCCTTCAGAGGTTATGTCTGAACTAAATTCACACGTAATATGAAAATAAATATATTCTTTTTATTTAATACCACAGCAGCTATTTAAACGCGTTTTGGCCATGTAACCTCACCGATTAAAGTTCTATAACAATTACGATATTCTACCATTGTTAAGCAAAATTAAAAACTTTAAAGTTACTTTGGACACACTAAGTAAAAGTTAGAAATCCATATATTTTGCTGTTCATGACGTTTGGCGATTGTGTTCCGCCTCAGTTCTGTGTTGTCCTCGTTAAGTTGTTCAGAAATTTATTCCCATTTCATGTTCGTTCCAAATCGTGAAAATTTTCGGTATTTATTTTCAGTTCCCAAGTGTTCGATTCTAGTGAAAAAAATGTATACCGAGCGATGCAGAGAGCCGTTAGGAATACAAAAAAAATATAAATACTTTCGCTCACGCCCCAAAAATTAAAAATTATGGAAAATAACAGTTCCTCCTCCCCCTCCAAGGTACACCTAAATCGTTACAAATTCAATGTTTTAGCTTTATTTTTTTGATGTAGTTATTCGCAAAATGCTTTGAAATGTATTTAAACCTGCTAACGAAAAAAATTATAGAGTGACGCAGGAAGCCATCAGGGATATGAAAAAAAGCTATGAAAAATAGAAATTCCCCTCCCAAGCACGTTACTAGTTTAACTAGTTGACTTCCCTTGCGTGTTTTATTGACTTCCGGGTAGCTTACGACACAGTTAGCAGAAAACTTTTCTATAACAAAATTGCCAACTACGGAGTGGCAGGAAACATGTTGAACTGGATAAATCAATTTTTGAACCAACGATTTATAAAGGTCCGCTATGGAAACGAAAGTTCTTAGTTCCGTCAACAGAGAAGGGGACTCCCGCAGGGAGCGGTCAGCAGTTCTACTCTTTTCAACCTTTACATGAATGATTTAATATGCAACATTAAGGTAAATAACCCGGGAGTCGAAGTACTCTGTTACGCAGATATGTGATAATATGGGCGAGCAGCAGCAACATCAACTCCTTGGAAACCAAAATAAACGAGACATTATGTGGAGTCAAAAGATGGTGCTCCGAAAACGATATGATCATTAACGAAAACAAGACCACGGCACAGTTATTCACGCTATCAACTAAAACTTACGATCCACACGTAGTAATAGGGACTACTGACCTGCCAATAAAGCGATCAACCAGGTACTTGGGTATCGCTCTGGACAGCAAACTCCAGTGGTCGGGACATATAGAGGGTGCTGCAACAAAAGCTGCAAAAAGGCTGAATATGATGAAGAGCGAACTCTTGCGCACTGGAACGAAGTGGGGTGCTACTCAGGACGTTCTGATTACTACATACAAGTCTTACATCCGCCCAATCCTTGATACGGCTCAGAAGCTTACAACACGGCTTCTGATAATGCGAAAAAGACCTGAATACAGTCCAAAACAATGCATTGAGACTGATATGAGGTGCTGCAAAGTCTACCCCAATTACAGCATTAGAAAGTCATACAGATATTGAGCCCCTTAACGCTCGCAGAGACAAAGCTACTATAAAATTCTTCGATAGGGCCTTAAGAACCAATGATGACTTCTGGAAGAAATACAGATGCGCAAACCCAAGGCTTAAAACCCAAGTCACACCACTGGCAAAAGCCGCAGAACTGAAGACATGTATTGGAAGAATCAGAGCGACAACCTTTCAAGAAAACGAAATATATAAAGGAAAGGACCGAAATACCATCGTGCACATCAATACCTGGTGTAAGCCTGAGAAAAGCCGACATCCGAATCTGCGAACTCAAAGCACTAACAGAAGCTATCATCAACGAGAGGTATCCGGCCGACGAATGGCTGCGTGTGTACACAGATGGATCGGCAATGGATGACGCATGCGGAGCCGGATATTTCTCCTCAATTGGGCAAAAATCAATAGCAGTGGGGAAAAACGGAACCAACTTCGAAGGAGAAGTGACCGCCATCGGCGAAGCGGCCAGAGAGATTCTTTTGTCGGCCAACACCAAGAAGGTAGTTTTCCTCTCGGACTCAACATCCGCGATTCAGGCGATCGCCTCCTCAAAGCCACAAGAAGAGAAGGAAATAAACAACTGCCAGAAAACACTCCGCATGTTACAAAAAACAGCACAGATCGCAGTACAATGGGTGCCGGGGCACTGTGACATCAGAGGAAACGAAAAAAAGATTGTTTGGCCAAGCATGGCTGCTCCATGGAGCAGCCGATCCTCCCCCTCTCATACCGCAGTGTCTGTCAGAGTATAAACAGCACTATCAGCGACTCTGTGAAACGGGACAGGAAACAAGCTGCTATAGGAAAGCAATGGGAAAAGATCATCCAATCAAGCATACCACTGGATCTTCCGAGAGTCGTAGCAGTGGCTTTGTTTAGGATGACCACTGGACATGACTACTGCAGAGACACCTGCATCGCATGAAAGTGGTAGACACACCAATCTGCCCACTCTGCTCCGACAACGAAGGGACGGCAGAGCATCTTACCACTTGTGACGGCCTGAAGGAGGCCAGGGAAGGACTCGCTACATTATACTGGGAGGCACGGCGTCGGATGGCTGAGAGGCCAAGGACGGGCGTTGGCTGAAGTAAGAAGCACTTGTTGACTATATTTGTTTAACGTAATAACTCGCTCAGTGCCTCGAAATGTAATTAAATTTGTTGCTGACTCCCAAAATTACAAACTTAACCAAAACACGACTCAAAGCGAGTTTAAGTTAAAATTGATTTATTTAAAGTTGATAAATTTATGCGTTAAAATTGATTTTTTTTTCAAAATTTTAATATTTTTGGAGCAGGTTTAATTACATTTCGAGGCATTTTGCGAGTTACTATATCAAAAAAAGCCTAAAAGCTAAAAGTTGAACTTTATTGAAGAATAAAGCCTAAACGATGTAACGTTTGTAACGATTTAAATAGGCCGTGGAGGGAGGAGGAACTGCTATTTTCCAAATAAATTTATTCTTGGGGCGTGAGCGAAAGTTTTTTATAAAATCAAACACTTGGGAACTGAAAATAAATAAAATTTTCAATTTAAGCGATTAAGTACCTTTAATGGGAATCGCCAGCAATTGTTCTAGGCCCACTAAAACATTTATTTAAATGATTAATTTTAAAACGTAATTAATTTTAAAATTATTTTTTACTAGGCCATTATCAAAAACAATTACCAAACTAAGTGATTTTTGGCCCCGACAGAAGCATTAATTACGAGTGAAGTGTTAGGGGCGAGGGCTGAGGTTCTGTCATCAGAATGCTGATATAATATGCTATAATTGGCCAGTAGCTTTTAAATATTCTATGTAGCTGAAAATATCACACTTTTAGACAGTATGAAAAACTTATTAGCTATGCACATCACTGAAAGTAATGACAAATGCCTACCTAGTATTTCATGAATGATGAATTATATAATCACTTCCAACAATATGTAAAATAATAGCCCCAAAACCATACACGAGGTTACTGAAAATTATTAAGAGTATAACCTTCACACGGGTCATTTTAAAAAAGTGAAAGCTTATAGAAAATAATAAATTGTCCTGTGTCTACTATTTTTTCCTTTTGTGTTTGAAATTTGTGAGGAGCTTCGAGCCCCCTCTTATATACGCCCTTGATTTGGTAACTGAAGTGGACATCAAGTTAGAATAAAAAATTTTGTGGTTATAAGATTTTGTGTATTATGTATTTGTTATGGCCCCTGAGAATTTTGTTTTAGCACTAATTGAAGCAGCAGGTTGCACATGAAAGCCAACAAACACACAACTCCTTTTCCCTGCAGTATATCGAAGGATTTATCTACAACTGCTCACTATCTACTTATGTTTAATCATTTCTAGCACTTCCCACAATGACACAATATGTCAATATAATTTCATTGAAAGATTTAACAAGGTTACAATGACACAATATGTCAATATAATTTCATTGAAAGATTTAACACGGTTACAATGGCACGACATGTCAATATAATTTCATTGAAAGATTTAACACGGTTACAATGACACAATATGTCAATATAATTTCATTGAAAGATTTAACACGGTTACAATGACACGATATGTCAATATAATTTCATTGAAAGATTTAACACGGTTACAATGACACAATATGTCAATATAATTTCATTGAAAGATTTAACAATCACTTCGGTTGTTGTAGTAATAAAAACCACGCTACCTGTGTTTACTAGTACAATAGCAATATGTTCTAAGAAATGTTAAAACTTCCATTAAATAAGTTATAACTTGCCCATTTGTTTGAAGAATTTAAAACTATTTTATCTGTAAGGTGGAATAAGGGTCGCTCTAAGTGGATACCGGTTGGATTACCAAGGACAAAATTTATTGGAATATGTCTACATCATAAAACCTAATGCAGCTCTTCTGCCTTGTAACAAAACTCGTAGTTTATAAGAATACCCGCAAGAGCGCTGGTGTCCTCTAAACATTAGCCACTTCGTTTCTGGAGTGATACAGTACTGTGCCTTATATGTATGTCCATTAAGGGATCTTGCCGACAATTTGATCTCTCATGTTTACAAAACTGTATTAAAAGGCCACTATCCTTGGTTTTTATGAAGGTCTCTTCATGATGGCCTCTTTTGACCAAGTGATTAATCATAGTACAGTACTGTATTTGCACGGTATTTTAACCTCATTTTACGGGTCGCAATAACAATTATGCTCACTATTTTGTACTCCCTAACACTTTCCCCGACAAAGTCTTTGCCTTCAAAAGGGCACTGAAAGAATAGTTTTCTCCAACTAATGCTGTGGTTACTTTACTTTGTTTATCTATTTATTTTTCGAACATTTGACCACGTTGAAAACAGCTACAATATTTAAAAACATATAAAAAACACAAAAATGAACTTATAAAACTCACGATGAATAAAATAATTTAACACAGTTATCGACCAAAATGTAACGTTTCAATGGAGAAAAATACTAATGGTCCACAGCTGTTTTAACAGTCTAGCCTATATTAAATTTCTACTAAACATTTTCGATTAGGTTTATCCTTAATTAAATAACTAAAACCTAATAAAACTATAATTGACATTTTATACCGTGGACAAGAATTAGAAGAGGAAACCCAGGATAAGCTGTATTACGTAGGATCCTACGACCTCTTATTATATCCCAGGACCTAGACACTCTTTGCCTCTAACCCGGAAAGCTATAGATGAGTACCCGTCGGTGTTCAACCCACTAAACTATAGTCATAAAACTATTAAGCTAATTTCTTTTAAAAATGTAAAAAATTGTACCTTTGGCTTTGTTGGGTCTCTAAAGTGTAAGCCCCTTAATTAATTCGAACCTGTATTACTGTCAACTTTCATCAGATTGTGTTAGTCTGGTGTGACAAAGCTGTAGCAAATTTGATTTAGGATAGAAAACGGGGTTGCGCTTTTTTTGCAGCACGTTTTTTCTATTACAACCGCGTGCGAACGAGTTTATTTTAAATTAGTTTGATGGTTATACAAGACTGTATTTTTTTGTTATCTCAACGATTCAAAATTTGTTTCGTTAATAATAATGAGTTTTGTTCTTGAACGTGGAAGTTTATTTCTAATCCAGGATGTATAACCCACGAGCCATAGCAAGAGATTTGGGCTGAAGATGTTCAGTTGCCGTGGTAGGCAACCCACCAACGTAGTGTTTGTCGAACTTCACTATCTCTATCGGTCCGCTATGCCGCAGTTTTGTTTACCATTGCGCCTAGAAGCGAGACAGAGGTAGACACTGCCGCCTGCCCTTCCCCTCCACTTGCCAACACCCTTCCTTTGAATCTTCAAGTCTCTTGCTACGACTTGTGGTTATGTTTTTTGTTATTTCTTCGACTGGAACGTTATCACTACCCTTTTACATTGTTGGGGGAAAATCCCGAATAGACTAATTTCAAGGACAGTCTCGAGAGCTTGTGTCTATGTTCATCTAATTTGTAATGCTTCAGACAAATACTCAACCCCTATTATGTTTTCACCGCTCTAAAATTGCCGACATGTCTGAAATACAGAGTTTCCTAATTGTTTTTGATTTTTTCTTGTTTCTCCAACTCTTTGTATAAATTGTATTTGAGCTCCACAGAGGCGGCAGTATACGTATTGAGTATCTAAAGTTTAACCTTTTTTTTACTACAAAGATGCATGTAACTACTAGTGGAGGTGGAATGAAAGGCAGCCTACTAACCCTCTCTCACATCTAGGCACAGTGGTCGTGGCTGACAGATACCAATAGCAGGTAGTTTTGACAAACACTCAGTTCGTGTCAGCATTTCTGGTCCCCAATATAGCTAGTGCGAGAAAACTACTTCGATTAACTCCACCCAAGCATTCTGGGGGACCATGCTGAGCCCGAACACGATTGGCCACATGATCCCGTGGGTGAGAACCCGTGCTCAGTGGAGGTCCGAGTGGAGGGGATAGAGAGGCTATATCTCCCCAAAATATTGAAACACCATAATTTATTCTAACTTATAAGATAGGATACAAAAACTAACTAGTGTTCTTTTTGACACTAGTTTATCAGTCATAAATGTACTAATTAAAACACAAAATGTATAGCCATTTACAGTTTTATTAGGTGCCAGTGTAATAATAAAATAATGAAATTTCTATACGTTTTTACCTACAATTTAATACCCACTGCTGAATTTTTTTTTATCTCCCCTGCCAGTGCTCGCTCTTTTTCAGGAATACTCCAGACCAGTGGAATTATCCGAAAAGCCTGGTTTTCCGTAGTTCGATTACCCCGTCCGGTTAGTTCGGTCCGGGCACGTGTTCACTGACGGATCCCGGGAGGCACATGCCCCCCAAACAGTGAACTTTACACTAGATAAAATATAATTATTCGAAAGTGTGTATTTGCTTGTGAAATAGATGATTTTTTAAAAACAGTCTTTTCATCTTTACAATACTTCTGTACATTACGTTATTGTTGTGATGCCCAAAAGCCTTGTCACTGCTTGTGTGCAGTGGTAGACCCCTCCCCGGTACAGACCTTCAGCCACTCCCGGGTAGGGCCACAACTCCAGGCTAGGGTCGTGAGTAATCGGCAACAGGATGCAGCCAGACCCTACCACTACCTGTGAAAGCCTGGTCAAATTCTACATTCTAGTGAATTGCTTACAGTTTTGTGCGACTTTCTCGGATTGTATTTCCTTTTCAGAATTTGCCTGACCGTTGGTCGCCCTGGTTAGACAGAACAGCGCGATTGAAATGCAAGGGAGCCTTACATGCCAATATTTGGACGGACAGACGAAAATACCGGCCACCAATAGCCTGTCCCGTTGTGTCTCCGATTACAACAGTCTATTCTAGTGGCAGCGGCCAACAAATATCAAAGCCAATCGGAAAACAAAACAAAAATTAAATTACAAAAACTTGGACCATTATCAAGGCACATCAAAGAAGACTATACCGGAAGTGGGCTAAATATAAAGCCTGCAATTTAAGATGAGCGATGCCTCGACACAAAGCTACAGTTGTACTTACCGAAGCTTTGATGTTCGGCCGCCTTAGTAATTGGGGTCAAAGGTCAACTCGGCTGGTCATCTTTATCATTAGACTCTTTGTCACTCATTGCTCGATGCCATTTATTGGCTTTATTCTCTTATTAAATTACTTACTTTCTTACTCAAAGGGTCGATTTAACACAACTTGGCCATTTAGAAAATAAATAATGTAGGCTACCTTGAACCATGTATGCAGCTTTTGTCACAAAGCCGATCCTAGCCTTTAATAAGAACTTGATGAAATAAACACAGAGTATGGCATAGTTCTAAAATACAGGAAACAAAGAGAATACCAATGAGCTATATAGCTTGTGTATCCAGGCCGACAAGGTTATATATAGACAAAACATTTTTTGTATTACCCTAAGGTCATTATTACTTTGACACTGCATAACCGAAACTCATGAAGTTTATTTCCACGAGTAAAAAAGGGGTAAAATTTCAATCGGATGAAGAAATTTTAGGAGCAGGTTTTTCAACTCCTTCTATTACTTCACACTCTTCTTACATATATCTTGGTCAAATTTTTAATCGTTAGTAAAATAATTTTTACTCGTCCATTCGAGTTCAAAAACATTTGTTTTATAGTGGATAAAAGCTGATATTAATTCAGTTTTTTCAAATATTATTTCATCAATTCAATTTAATGAATGGGAGAAAACCTTTCCACAAAGGGGGTAATGTATGCAATATTTTATTATTTCATGTCATTTGCTTTAAAATAAGTGATAATATATGATTTCATAAAATAGCTATTTTAATGCATAGGTTATTACTTTATTTATATTAATTGTAATTATTTAATTAAAAGTAACTGAAATAAAATTTTTCGTTTTTGGCCTAGGAAGGAACTGATTTTTTTATATTACTTGTTTAAAAATATTTCCGCATATAAAAAAAAGGTTTTGCAAATATATTTACATGACACTATGTATACGAACGACTATGGTCAGTGGCAGGAGACAGTTATCATACCTTATCTATTTAGTTGCCATTCTAAATATAAGAAATTTGTTATGTGTCTATTTGCTGTGCAAAGGCTTACTTAGCTGCCTTTATACAGAATGCGGCGTCACCAGGTAGCGATTAACTTAAGGAACAAAGCTTCATAAAATAAAAACATTCCAGGTGTTTAGTAGTTAAATAGTTCCAATTTATTTCGACAGGCATAGAAGATTTGTATATTGTAATATATTTTTTAAAAATTAATTACTAATCTAGACTATTACTTTTAAGTCGAAACGGAGAAAATAATTTTATATATTCTTAAACAATTGGCAATAGTCTCTGCTAAGTTGTACATTCGTATGTTGAATATTATTATAGGGTAGGAAGAAAGGGCTGACGGGGATTCTCAACAACGTGTGGGCAGGATGCAATATGACAATGCATGCTTAGGTCTCTGCTAAGTTGTATTCATATGTTGAGTATTATTATAGGGTAGGAAGAAAGACCTGACGAGGATTCTCCACAACGTGTGGGCAGGATTCAATAGGACAATGCATGCTTAAACTACTGCTAAGTTGTATTCATATGTTGAGTATTATTATAGGGTAGGAAGAAAGGCCTGACGGGGATTTTCCACAACGTGTGGGCAGGATTCAATAGGACAATGCATGCTTAAACTTCTGCTAAGTTGTATTCATATGTTGAGTATTATTATAGGGTAGAAAGAAAGGCCTGACGGGGATTCTCCACAACGTGTGGGCAAGATTCAATATGACAATGCATGCTTAAACTTCTGCTAAGTTGTATTCATATGTTGAGTATTATTATAGGGTAGGAAGAAAGACCAGACGGGGATTCTCTACAACGTGTGGACAGGATTCAATATGACAATGCTAGCTTAAACTTCTGCTAAGTTGTATTCATATGTTAAGTATTATTATAGGGTAGGAAGAAAGGCCTGACGGGGATTCCCCACAACGTGTTGGCAGGATGCAATATGACATTGCATGCTTAGGCCTCTGCTAAGTTGTATTCATATGTTAAGTAATATTATAGGGTAGGAAGAAAGGCCTGACGGGGATTCTCTACAACGTGTGGGCAGGATTCAAAATGACAATGCATGCTTAGGCCTCTGCTAAGTTGTATTCATATGTTGAGTATTATTATAGGGTAGGAAGAAAGGCCTGACGGGGATTCTCCACAACATGTGGGCAGGATTCAATATGACAATGCATGCTTAAACGTCTGCTAAGTTGTATTCATATGTTGAGTATTATTATAGGGTAGGAAGAAAGGCCTGACGGGGATTCTCAACAACGTGTAGGCAGGATGCAATATGACATTGCAAGCTTAAGCTTCTGCTAAGTTGTATTCATATGTTGAGTATTATTATAGGGTAGGAAGAAAGGCCTGACGAGGATTCTCCACAACGTGTGGGCAGGATTCAATAAGACAATGCATGCTTAAACTTCTGCTAAGTTGTATTCATATGTTGAGTATTATTATAGGGTAGGAAGAAAGGCCAGACGGGGATTCTCCACAACGTGTGGACAGGATTCAATATGACAATGCCAGCTTAAACTTCTGCTAAGTTGTATTCATATGTTGAATATTATTATAGGGTAGGAAGAAAGGCCTGACGAGGATTCTCCACAACGTGTGGGCAGGATTCAATAGGACAATGCATGCTTAAACTTCTGCTAAGTTGTATTCATATGTTGAGTATTATTATAGGGTAGGAAGAAAGGCCTGACGGGGATTTTCCACAACGTGTGGGCAAGATTCAATATGACAATGCATGCTTAAACTTCTGCTAAGTTGTATTCATATGTTGAGTATTATTATAGGGTAGGACGAAAGGCCAGACGGGGATTCTCTACAACGTGTGGACAGGATTCAATATGACAATGCTAGCTTAAACTTCTGCTAAGTTGTATTCATATGTTGAGTATTATTATAGGGTAGGAAGAAAGGCCTGACGGGGATTTTCCACAACGTGTGGGTAGTATGCAATATGACATTGCATGCTTAGGCCTCTGCTAAGTTGTATTCATATGTTAAGTATTATTATAGGGTAGGAAGAAAGGCCTGACGGGGATTCTCTACAACGTGTGGGCAGGATTCAAAATGACAATGCATGCTTAGGCCTCTGCTAAGTTGTATTCATATGTTGAGTATTATTATAGGGTAGGAAGAAAGGCCTGACGGGGAATCTCCACAACGTGTGGGTAGGATGCAATATGACATTGCATGCTTAGGCCTCTGCTAAGTTGTATTCATATGTTAAGTATTATTATAGGGTAGGAAGAAAGGCCTGACGGGGATTCTCTACAACGTGTGGGCAGGATTCAAAATGACAATGCATGCTTAGGCCTCTGCTAAGTTGTATTCATATGTTGAGTATTATTATAGGGTAGGAAGAAAGGCCTGACGAGGAATCTCCACAACGTGTGGGCAGGATTCAATATGACAATGCATGCTTAAACGTCTGCTAAGTTGTATTCATATGTTGAGTATTATTATAGGGTAGGAAGAAAGGCCTGACGGGGATTCTCAACAACGTGTGGGCAGGATTCAATATGACAATGCTAGCTTGAATTTCTGCTAAGTTGTATTCATATGTTGCCCTAGGCTTCAATATAGCCTAGGCTTCAGAGCTAAGCAGAACTCCGTCTCAACATATTCAGACTTATGAATGATTTTAATTTAGTTAATTAATTTGTAAGAAATATTTGCAAAATACAATTTGAAAAAATAAATAACCATATCACTGGCCTGAAACACATACCTCAAAGTTCAACGTCCGTTTTATAGACGGAGGAGATGCGTTCGGAGGTGAAGTTTTTACTGGAGGCGAGGCCACCGTCGCCGTCGGCGGGAGAGTGCGATGGTTGGATCCTTCGCTCTCGGGCCGGAGCAATTCTTCGGTATCCGAAGGCCTGCCATCGCTGCAGTCCGTGGGCAGCACTGCTGCAAGAAAAACATAATTTAAGAACAAAATAATACCAGTCGACGTTTCTAGCCCTATTAATAACACAACCTTTTTAGTTCAGAAAATCACCGCATTCAGCGTTCGTGTAAAACGGTGACAAACATTTTTAGATTATATTTGTTATCAACTACATTTTGTTGGTTTTTTTATAACGAGAGAAGGAGGGTAAAATTGCTAGGATAGATAGATTCAACAAAAATATTAGCAAATATGGACGAGAAGGGGCTGTAAGATAGGCAAAACAGAAATAATTTGCATCTGATCAGGTTCTTGCAATGGTGAATCTAAATATTCGTCCTGTCTGTCCGAAGCTCCATACGCAGCATAATGCTACGAGCTGGACAAGAAAGTTCCAACACAGAATGAAAGACGAAACTATAAATCCTGAACAGTTTTTATTGACATTTCAATTCTTCAAGGTCTCAATTACAGTATCCTATCATTTCCAAGACAGGACGTTGGAGCGAGTTGAAGTAGGAGCGCAGAAGAGGAATTAAGAAATTAGGCCACGTAAAATCCTAACATAGCAAAGTACTAAAAGAAGCATTTATAGTATTAGATTTTTTTTCTTAGTCTTAGGAGGATCATCAGAATGGTTATCGCCTACTAAAGTTAGGAAAGTATTATGAATGTAGGAAGGATTAAGGTAGGGCATGAACCCCTGATAGAGGATATCCCGAACCTACTCCCTATTTGAGTATCAAATAAATGTCTATTCTTTTAACACCTTTGAAAAAAGAAGGCTAAGAGAAATGGAATTTGGTAGCACTAATGGGTAAGCTAGTGATGATTGTTAAATGGAATTTCGCAAGAATTATCCCAAAACCGTCAAAGAGTTAATGACCTGCAAGAATTGTGTGTCCTGGACGCTACTCTGGAACATGAACTTCTAATACACTACAAAGCACCAGTTTCCAGAAATCACAAAGAAACAAAACGGAAAAAATGAAATTTATTGAAATTGGGCTGGAATTAAACATCCAAAACCATTCAGTTCACAAAAAGTTACATAAATTTCCAATGTCGCGCATATTCGTATTAAGTAATTCAACCTAAATGAACTAATTGTTTTTAATAAGACAATCAGTTCTCAGTTTTGACACTCAGTTTTGAAAATTTTCCCGAGTGGAATATTCCCTAAGCAGGTTTTCTGCGCAAGTATTTTTCCAAACGTTTGCAATCCTTTTGTATACAGCATTGCCTTTACTGGACATTTTAACGGGGGACGCGAACATTTCTTGACTTCGGTTTCGGTCCTAACGCCTCTTCTCTCTCTCTCTCTCTCTTCGGAGCGGCAGATGTAAGCCCCTCCCGGCCGCTCTCTCCGTCGCTCTCTCGCGGCTAATATCAAAGCAAAACCGGTTCTTGTCTTTTCCTCTTCATCACAAATCCAGCATTATCTGCTTCTTCATTCAACTTTTTTTCTTCGTAGTGGAATTCAGCCAATTATTTTTCTTTTTTTTTAAGAGTACATAAACTACACATTAATTTCTTTTTATTGCAGTATTTTTTAATTTGTTTTCGAGAGTGTTTACTATTGACCTGCATGATTTCGCAGCTTTGAAACTACGACCGTATGTTTTTGTGTTTTAAGTCAATCAGTCAATTCGACTATTTTGGCCTACTATGAAGTAAAAGGCCGGGATATGACCTTCAGTCAGGTTGAGAGGCTGTGCTAAATACAAGCTAATTTGCCAAATGCCTCAAATTTCTCTTATTTTATTGGAAATAATAAGGGATCTTTTTTTCTTAGCCCTACTGAATTCTACTTACCATGTCTTATTCTTTACCTTACACAAGTGAAATAACGAATGGGCACTTCTTTATGACCTCGATAAAGAGTAGATATGCTGACATGCACACATGATGTGTTGTGATCCATCCTAAAAAAAAATCTCTTGATATTGGTAGTATGGCTTGAGTTGCGAGCACAGCTTTGATGGATTTGGAAGTCGTTTGACAGTTCTACTGACAGTTTATAGATCCGTTATTCACTCACATAATTTCATTAAAATATTAGATCGTCAGTAATAGCTATTATCAAAAACTTATAGGAATGTTATGTACCCACGAGAGAAAGTCTTGGTTATAAACATTTGGACTGTAGTTGTAGATGTAATATCCAGGCCTATTATATCGTATTATTGATAACTGCTTTCAAGAACGAGTAGTAATAATATATTTTCTATAGATTAGCTATACTCGAAAAGATGAGGTTTGGTTAGGAGGAGAGAAATAGGTTATGTAAGGTTAGGTATAAAGGAGAGGTTGGGTTAGGCCTAAGTAAAGAGGAGAGGTTAGATTAGTTAATGAGGAGAGTTTGTGTTAAGTCAGGTCATGAGAAAGGGTTAAATTAGGTTAAGTTAAGTTTGAGGAGAGGTTAAGTAATGCATTAAGGTTGGTTGGGTTAGGTAATGAGGAGAGGTTAGGCTGGGTTAGTAGGAGTTAGGTTAGGATAAGGGATTAGGTTGAGTTAGGAAGGAAGGTTAGGTCGGATTAGACTGAGTTAAGTAAGTGTGCAAAAATGCTATCATAAATTACGATATATTCGTATATTTGCAATAATTACGTATTTCTCATATTTTGTTTCGTACTTACGTATTGTACGGAGGCAACTATTTTTATTTGTCACGGAGGTTATTTTGCAGGGAAAGTAAAACTAAATATTTATACAGAACAGACTTTGAGTTACTCTGAAAAATACTTGTTGTTATGACGACGGTTCTTGTTTTCTGCCTCCCAATAAAAGCGATGTTATCGAGAATTGAGTTGAACGCATCGCCATATTGGGTCACTCCCAATAGCCACATATATATTCCGGCGGTACCTCGGTACCTCTTGTTCCTCTATATAGCACTTCCCCACATCCGATTCATAATGTAACAGGGTAGTAATAGTAACATATTTATGTTACCTAACCTAATCACCGCAGCGCGAATAATAGTACCCTCCGTATAATATGTAAGTACCTTTTGTTTATACATTTAACACTTGCTAAGTTAGAAAACGAATACAATCTATTCTTATAATAAACGGGCAAAATTGCCATATTCTAGAAATTGCTTAGTCGGGATACCGAATACACGAAAGATGCGTACACTTGGAATTATTGCGAAAGATGCGTACGCGATCAAGTTTTAACAGATGACGAAGGTAAGCTATGACGTCAGAACATTGTGACAGGCGAAATTTGCGTACAACGTTTAGGCATCCACGGATCTTTTAAAATAATTGAGCTACATAAATGAGTTTACCTCTGAGCTAAACATAGATGTCGCTTAGTTTCTCGGGACTGGAAATCCTTTAAAACTTTATCTATTATACCAGACTTCCATCACACTTTTCCAGGCTTTGAACTGGCAGAGATATCTTGAGCTATCATTTTAGCGTGTTTAAAATAAACTTTTAGCATAGGTAATGTTGTTGTTGTTTTATATTTTTAATTGAAATTTTGTTTTCATTTTACAGACTTTGTTAATCCATATTAATCAATTTTAATCCATATTACAACTTGACCAATTTATTTGATTTCTTGGGTCTAATCTAATCCATTTTTTTGATTTGGAAAAGAGATCTTAAACAAAATTATTAGTTTCCAGTTTCTAGGTGTTTTTGTAGTTTTTTTCTTAATTTTTCGTTCGACTTAATATACTTTGTTTCTCTTCTCTTTCCTCCACTCTCATGTGCATAGGAGTCGAGATTTCAGCCTCTTTTGATAAGTCTCTGTTAATTAAATCAAGTTTATCACCTCGACAGTTAAAAAGAAAATGACCACTGACAACGTGGAAACCCTTTTTTGACCCATTTTGACTGGGAAAATCCAAAACCTTGAAAGTTATTAGGAAATAGTTTAGGGGTAGATGACTTGTGTTGACAACTGGAATTCAGTTTGTACGCCTTTTTCGCTTGTCAAATTTGCGACTTACCCTCGTCAATTGCTGTTGTTTCCTCTTGTATGCATATTTCGCTGTACGCATCTTTGCGCTGTACGCATCTATCGAATGTTATATTATTTAGGATTTCATTTAGCTCCATAAACATTTGTCTGCAACACAAGATGCCTGTATTTCCAGAACTTAAATTTTGTTACGATCAAAGACAAAGCTTAAATGTATCGCGTCACAGGGAATGTTATATTATTTAGGATTTCATTTAGCTCCATACAAATTTGTCAGCAACACAAGACGCCTGTATTTCCAGAACTTAAATTTTGTTACGATCAAAGACAAAGCTTAAATGTATCGCGTCACACGGAATGTTATATTATTTAGGATTTCATTTAGCTCTATAAAAATTTGTCTGCAACACAAGACGGCTGTACTTTCCAGAAAAACGATTTCTGAAAACAAGCACAATGGTAAACGGGGAACCGAGTGGAGGGGTGAAGGATTTTTTGTTCACTCTATTTGTAAAGAGCTATGGGCTGTGCGGCAGAGAGCGAGACGTGGGAAGGGCCGATGACAGGTGCAAACGTTGTTTTTGTGGGATACGAGCTGTGCGCACAGCCTTCACAAAATAATTGTAAAATTGTAACCAGACTCTAGAGTCTCTGCTAATTCGTGATGATTGAATAATCCGAGTATAAAATTGTATTAAATTTGAAGTACTTCTCTAGGTTTTTTTCTATTAGTGAAGACATTCGCACTTCTTCAACCTGTTTGGAGCGAATATCTCGAGCACTGGACACCTACTGTAATCCCTCAAAGACATTTAATCGAAATGTTTGTACCCGAGGCTTAACAGTCATCTACAGTTTCCACAGAACTAGTAAACCCGACTGGTGGTCTTACTGCGAAGGACAGGAACCCCGCCAAGAAGGCCACAATAGGACTGCCCTACTTTCCAAACAGTTATTCCCGTTTTACTGTACGTACGATAAAAGTCTAAAGCCAGTAACTACATGATAATACAGGATAATTCCAAGCCAAACCAACCAATTTCACCCTAAGCTTTGAACTTTGACATCATAGATTTTTTAATCTTTTGTAGCCTATACATGTAACATGCAACACTAGCTAAATTGTAAAATTATTAAATTTTTCTGAGTTACGTGCTTTTAAATTCCAAAAATCTTTTAAAATTGTGTAAAACTATGAAACCATAACACATAGAGATCTGATATTTGTGCCATTCTTTTACATTTGAATTGCTCATTAATCTGATGTTGAATGATTGAATGAGTGTATTATATATATATAGAGAGAGATTTTTTTTTTCAAAGACGTCAGAAGAACACGTTTACCCCATAGATTTGTCGTAAAGTCGAATTATAATGGTTGTTCTGTATTTTTGTGTGCAACCCTTGCTACAATTGTTATTTATTTATCATTATTACGCAACTGTGCTTTGTATAACATTTCAGATTTAGATCACACAAATAAAAAAAATTGCTATTATATTTTATGGTTTGATTATAATTTTAATAGCGTAGTAGCCTGATTTCTAAATGTTTATCTCGTAACTAAATAAATAAAAAGCCACTACAACAATATAAAAATCTTTTATTTTACTATAATTATTTTATGTAAATTCCCAATACATTTTAATCATCTTCAGAAGTACTACATACTCTAAAGGTCATATATTGAGTACTTCTGTAGATGATTACCATATAATCGAAATGTACATAAAGTAACTGTAGTAAAAGAATTTTATATTGTGGCTCGTGGGTTTTAATTTATTTAGCTAAAATTAGTTTACAGAGATAAAAAATGTATTATTTCTATCTCGTAATTTTATATAATTTTCCTGTAAGACTATTCGCGAATAATTTAACGGAAATGTTTTTAGATCCTCTCAAATATGATGTTATGCTTTAATTGATGTATTTTTAATAAAAAATTACTAAATTGAAAATAGGTCGGTTAAATTTGGGCGTATGCCTAAAACGTTACTATATAAACGTCCTGAACCATAAACCACTTCGTTAGCCCTACACTGGATTCCTTGGACAAAATAGCGTCGTAACACATCTAGCTAAAAAATTCCAACAGACACACTCTCACACAATTTCTGATTTGTTCCGCCCGATTGGACAATTGGTTGGGAAAAGAATGGTATGCTATGGCTGTCGTTCGTTCCTCGAAGCTCACAGGCACCGCCTGTAACGGAACGAGCGCACCGCCTAACGGTAACGAAATCACGTCAACATGTCCGAAATATACCATAACGCACGGCCAGAAGCTGGTGAAATTCCTGTCACTTTGCGGGCTTAACAACTTGTCGCCGTGGGTTTTTAGTCAAGCAGATCCCTCTTCAGAATTGAATTGTCCACTCAAAAAGTTGTACATCTGACCTCTTATGTGTAGTAGGACTATATATATTCAGAATTATTCTAAGGAAGAACTACTTGATTCAATCTAATACCTTTACGACGTTAAAATAGTCATAATGCAATTGTAAATGCCCAAACGTAGACTGGTGTATTAAACTGAGTTATACTAAACATTGTGGTAGAAGGAATATTTTTCAATTCCTTCTTCATTTCACACTATCCTTATACATATGTTGTTCAAATTTTCAGTAGTTAATAAAATACATTTTATTCATCCACCAAAGTTCAAATACATTTTTCAACTTGTAGTGAATGACCTTGATGTTAATACAGTTTTATTCAAATATTAATTCATAGTTAAATTAAATGAATAAATTTTAGTTTTATATGGGTTAAAAACGTTACCTTAAAAGGGCAACGTATGCAATATAGTTATTTCGTCCTATTTGGCATAAAAAGCTGTAACATATGACTTCAGAAAACATCTGATTTTATGTTATAGGTTACGTGGCAGAACAGCTGTTTTAACGAACGGGCGTGTTACTTTATTTATTTAATTGTAAATATTTAATAAAAAGTAATTCAAATAAAATATTTCTTTGTTGACCGAAGTAGGCATTGACATTAAAATTTGTTTGCTTATATTACTTTTTATTAAAGTAATTCGATATTCAGAAAAATTATGTCCTCAAGTGTACCGTATCGATATATATTCAAGTGTTTTGATGTAAAACCAGTAGCTCTAGTTGAAGACGGAACCAAGTAATATAAATTAAGGCGCTGTAAAGGGTTACTTGCATAGCCAAATTAGCCGGCTATAAACCTGAGCTACCAAAGAAATACATTAATAAGGACGACCGAGGCTATGTTAGTTTTAATCAGCATATAATAAATATGTAAGTAAAGTATGTTTGTATAAGAACAGAAATAGTACGGAATGCTTTGAGTGTTGCCGTGCTAAAGCGATAGAACCATTCATAGAACGGCGATGACTGTTCGGAATGCAAACCAGGAAACTGCCAATTACGTCACGATATAGCTCTGCCTGTGAAAGATGGCAATAATCCCGAACCGTGAAGGTATACCTCGGTCTTTATTGGCACCCGTCTTTTTTGATATGCCAAGAATAACAAGCGACAGTAATGCCATGGCAAGACTATTTGCCTTTTACTGCCACCGAACTTCTCTTGTTTGATATGCCAAGAATAACAAGCGACAGTAATGTTATGGTAGGACTATTTGGTCTTTACTTGCCACCGAACCCGTCTTGTTTGATATGTGAAGAGTAACGGGCGACAGTAATGTTATGGTAGGACTATTTGGTCTTTACTTGCCACCGAACCCGTCTTGTTTGATATGTGAAGAGTAACGGGCGACAGTAATGTTATGGTAGGACTATTTGGTCTTTACTTGCCACCGAACCCGTCTTGTTTGATATGTGAAGAGTAACGGGCGACAGTAATGTTATGGTAGGACTATTTGGTCTTTACTTGCCACCGAACCCGTCTTGTTTGATATGTGAAGAGTAACGGGCGACAGTAATGTTATGGTAGGACTATTTGGTCTTTACTTGCCACCGAACCCGTCTTGTTTGATATGTGAAGAGTAACGGGCGACAGTAATGCTATGGCAGGACTATTTGGTGTTTACTTGCCACCGAACCCGTTTTGTTTAATATGTCAAAAATAACAAGCGACAGTAATGTTATGGTAGGACTATTTGGTCTTTACTTGCCACCGAACCCGTCTTGTTTGATATGTGAACAGTAACAAGCGACAGTAATGTTATGATAGGACTATTTGGTCTTTACTGCCACCGAACCCGCCTTGTTTAATATTTCAAGAATAACGGGCGACAGTAATGCCATGGCAGGACCATTTGCCCTTTACTGCCACTGAACCCGCCTTGTTTTAATATTTCAAGAATAACGGGCCACAGTAATGCTATGGCAGAACTATTTGGTGTTTACTTGCCACAGAACCCGTCTTGTTTGATATGCCAAGAATAACAAGCGACAGTAATGCTATGGCAGGACTATTTGGTCTTTACTTGTCACCGAACTCGTCTTGTTTTATATCTCAAGAATAACGGGCGACTGTAATACTATGGCAGGACTATTTGGCCTTTACTGGCCACCGAAACCGTCTTGTTTGATATCTCAAGAATAACGGGCGACAGTAATGCTATGGCAAAACTATTTGGACTTTACTTGCCACCGAAACTGTCTTGTTTGGTATCTCAAGAATAACGGGCGACAGTAATACTATGGCAGGACTATTTGGCCTTTACTGGCCACCGAAACCGTCTTGTTTGATATCTCAAGAATAACGGGCGACAGTAATGCTATGGTAGGACTATTTGGCCTTTACTGCCACCGAACCCGCCTTGTTTTAATATTTCAAGAATAACGGGCCACAGTAATGCTATGGCAGAACTATTTGGTGTTTACTTGCCACAGAACCCGTCTTGTTTGATATGCCAAGAATAACAAGCGACAGTAATGCTATGGCAGGACTATTTGGTCTTTACTTGTCACCGAACTCGTCTTGTTTGATATCTCAAGAATAACGGGCGACTGTAATACTATGGCAGGACTATTTGGCCTTTACTGGCCACCGAAACAGTCTTGTTTGATATCTCAAGAATAACGGGCGACAGTAATGCTATGGCAAAACTATTTGGACTTTACTTGCCACCGAAACTGTCTTGTTTGGTATCTCAAGAATAACGGGCGACAGTAATACTATGGCAGGACTATTTGGCCTTTACTGGCCACCGAAACCGTCTTGTTTGATATCTCAAGAATAACGGGCGACAGTAATGCTATGGTAGGACTATTTGGCCTTTACTGCCACCGAACCCGCCTTGTTTTAATATTTCAAGAATAACGGGCCACAGTAATGCTATGGCAGAACTATTTGGTGTTTACTTGCCACAGAACCCGTCTTGTTTGATATGCCAAGAATAACAAGCGACAGTAATGCTATGGCAGGACTATTTGGTCTTTACTTGTCGCCGAACTCGTCTTGTTTGATATCTCAAGAATAACGGGCGACTGTAATACTATGGCAGGACTATTTGGCCTTTACTGGCCACTGAACCCGTTTTGTTTGATATGTGAAGAGTAACGGGCGACAGTAAAGATATGACAGGGCCAATGAACAACGCAAAGGATCTGACTAAATAAATATAGGGCAAACCTAAACTTGGCAAACCTTTATTTGGTAAGTTGAAATAAGGCGTGTAGGTATAATTCAGTCACACGTGATTCGTAATCCTTTCATATCCCTAGTAGTCCATTTCTTCAATCTTTATTGGCGACTTTATCATCAACGGAGAAATGAAATCTATTCGCGCCAAGAAACCTATTGCGACAGCAGGGAATTTTCAGGTCCACATCTGCCTCCGGACAAAGCCACTGCGAATGAGATCTATTTACGTTTTCCCGTCGCACACGAAAAATTCTCTTGATAAATTTCCCTCCCATAAGGCAACATCCTTCCTACATACCCTCGGTTCTTACCAGCCTGGCCGTACTCTATACCTTATGACTGTTTAATACATTAGCTAATTATACTCGTATAGGAATAACATCCAAGTAACGTACATTACAGAATGTTACATAACTGCAAATAATATAAACAGCTGTAGCATGAGATACTTCATCACATAATTACATTAATTATACGATAGGAAATTTCTATTGGTAATTTTCTGTAGGTATACAGGAAGTTGCCTTTTAAAATGGTTTAAACACAACCTCCAAATATCCTCAAAGTGAAGATAAAAACAGATTAGCAAGAACCTACCTTCATGTTTAGGTTTCGAAAATCTTCGGACAAGTTCGGCAGAGAGAGAAAGAGCATCAGGCTTGTACAAACCCTATAGATGTGGAGGAAGGAAATCGTTACGCGTTTACGTGAGATTTTGTAAGTGATGACGTCCCGTTTTAGCTATTTACTTCCTTTAAAAGTCTTTTTTATATGGGGTTATAAAAGGATGCACTTCAATAGTTACACCATATCGTATCTTTTGAGAGAATTACGCCACGATTGATCTGTAATTGATTTTATAAAAAAATTTGAGTTCAGGTGTTGAACAGAAAGTAATAATAATGACGAATACCGCCTGGCATATATGAGTTTATATTTTTAATAGCTCCGTTGTTGAGTAATTTACCACTCGCATATGAAAAATAAACTATTGTTTGTGAGTTGTTAGTTATTATGTAGGCCTAATTAGAATTCATTTTCTTACACATTCGTACTACGTCTAGGTGGCACACTATTTAATCCTTCAACCCGAACCGTAGCCTCGCGTAGGTACAATTTTCCTCTATCCCCATCAACAAATAATCAGTACACTCCTTTCTAAGGCTCCCGGAACTTCATCTACCCTGCTTTATCTTTCTCCTACAGGAGGATATTTTTATATGGCCTCGGTAAAGTAGGTTAAATTCGGATACGGAGTCTGCACTCGAGATACCAACGGTTTATAATCCTATTCTTATCGCGTCTATTGCAATCCTTTGCTCCTCGTAAAGAGTTTATAATCATAGTAGCTGATAGCCTCAATAGTACTCAAGATAATCTTTACTGAGGGTCTGAAGATAAACCCAGAATCTGCAGTGGATAATTGTGTTTAGTCTTCGTTGGTTGGGCTTTGGAAGTTTTATTCGGTTTATTCTTCTTTGATGTTCCCCCATATGTTATCAGCAGAAGCGTTTTTGGATAAATCCTATCGTTGAATATTTCTGTCTGACCTCAGAAAGAATGTTTATGGCTGTCACAGTCTCAAGGTATTCAAATAGAGACATTGATCTGACCAGGTACTGTGATATCGGAGAATCATGGTCTAGATTAAACGAACTCCGTGTAGGAGCAACCAGGTACTGTGATATCGGAGAATCATGGTCTAGATTAAACGAACTCCGTGTAGGAGCAACCAGGCACTGTGATATCGGAGAATCATGGTCTAGATTAAACGAACTCCGTGTAGGAGCAACCAGGTACTGTGTTATAGGAGAATCATGGTCTAGATTAAACGAACTCGGTGTAGGAGCAACCAGGTACTGTGATATCGGAGATTCATGGTCTAGATTAAACGAACTCCGCGTAGGAGCAACAATGTACTCGGGTGAATGTAATATATTTAGAATAGTTAACCATACAGAGATCTCTTCTGAAAAATTGGACGGAATAGTGGTGTAAATTGTCCTGGAATACTTGCACTCTGGGCTACAAGGTGAGTTTTTCAGCGGCAAGTGTATTATGAGTTATTTATTAAGTGATATTTTCATATACACCAAGTGTTATAGGTAATATTTATACCTACACCAGGAGCTATCAAGTGATATTTATATCTACACCAGAAGCTATCAAGTGATATTTATATCTACACCAGGAGTTATTAAATTGTATTTACATCTACATCAAGAGTTATTAGGTGGGACTGTAGTCATAATCACACCAGGAACTATCAAGTGATATTTACATTTAAACCAGGACTATTAGGTGGTGTTTGCATCTACACAAGGAGTATTAAATTGTATTTACATCTATACCAGGAGTTGTTAGGTGGTACTGTAGTCATATATTTACCAATAACTATTAAGTGGTACTTACATCTGCACCAGAAACAGTTAAGTGGTATTTAATCTACTCCAGGAGTTATTATTACGATTTACACTAGGAAACAAGACAAATCTTTTTCGTGTGCTTCTTAATTAACAATCATCACAATAAACGTATTGGTCAATCTACCAATTTACTATCAGTTTTTCCCACTTTTGTAGTTTGAAGAGACCACACCATGATTTTGTTTAGTTCCTCCACAGTGTCTGCTGAACAGTGTATTCAATATTAATGACTAAACATATATTCAAGTAGGATCTGAACAACAAATAGTTTTGCGTTTACTGTCCGGTAGATTAATTCTGTGTAATCTTTGCAGTGAGTACACGCAACCGTAAACTATTATTTGTGTAGAATAGACAACTTTAAAATAAAAGCAACTTTCTTGAAATGTGAAAAGAAAACTTCGAGACACTTGGAGTGTTGAATGTTTTTGGAACGGTTAGTACGAGTATTACCCGTTTATAAAAGAGAGAAGGACGGATAGAGAGCGAGAAATAGAAGGAGCAATGGCCTTGGCGGCGATTTGAGCCGCTTCAAACGAACAAAACATGCAGGAGCAATAGTGACCAAGAGAGAAAGGAGGGGAGAGAGAAGAGAGACGAGAGCGAGCAACAGCTGTTAAACCGGCCGTAATAAAAACTAGACCGAGTTGGCGCCTGACGATACAATGATTCCGCAAACAAAAGTCGTTACGGCTACGCCGACTTTCAAAGCATTGAAATTTGGAGGTGAAAGTTTTTTTTCTAATTATCCGCAACAATGATCACGGGAAACACGCGATGGCTGGAAACTGGGACCGTGCCGCACTTTTCCGTGACAACCTAGAAATCTGTTACATTCT
This sequence comes from Prosapia bicincta, assembly GCA_036971475.1. Lineage (NCBI taxonomy): Eukaryota > Metazoa > Arthropoda > Insecta > Hemiptera > Cercopidae > Prosapia > Prosapia bicincta. Next base: position 263,451,468 of record JBAIZL010000002.1, read on the forward strand.
TTGGGTAATGTGGTCCCAAAGGGTAACAGATCAACCTGTGTATTTAGTTCGATTGTTTGTAGAAAAATATTTTGACACGCAGAGAAAATAAAAATCTAACTTAACGAAACCCGTGGTAAAACAATCAAAACTCAGAAACATGAAAGTAAAAACAATATGATCCTGATGTCTCATGAGAGAAATGTCCCGTTTCAAAAGAAACTTGCAGTGAAATTGGAGAAAGAAAATTCTAAAAAATATAAACTCATCTCCGGAGGAAAGCATAAGTAAAATACAGTCAATATGAATGGAGGTATTATAAAAAATACATATAAAGGAAATATAAGAACTTCTAAATAGTGTTAAAAAAAAAAAAAAAAAATGCCGGGATTTTAAACGAGCGCTCCCGAAAGATAATTAAAAGATTTAAATGTAAAATTGAAGAGAAAAGAAGAAAGTTTTTTTCCATATCTTATTATGTTCTTCAGTGTCTTCGATCAGAAGGAACAGAAATTGTTCTAACATGTCAAGATAAGTTATGCCATTTTTTTCGGCGAAAAAGAAAAGGCCTATCGCTTAGGCATACATTAAGCCACTCCACACGTTCACGTTTGGCGTACAGTTAGTCTATTCTGAACTCCATTTCGGGCAATTGTAACGATTAACACCATTTGTGTGGAATGTAGCTTCGCCTGTGTTTAAATCGTTTAAGTATCACTCGTTCAAAAGCAATGTTATTTTTGTATTGTTTACGGTTCTGTTATAGTATTGTTAGGAAAATTGTAATTGTACACCGAGTCATTGTAATGTACTTCTGTCCAGATCAGAGGGGATGATATCATTGATTACCTTAATCCTACGTAGGGTTGCCTTAAAATTTCAAGTTTACGCAGACAAACTATATAGCTTTGTATACATCTGACTTAGAGAGATGCAGGAGGGGATCTAGAAAAATATTTTGGGGAGGGGTTGGTGTGAGGGGAGGAAAAGGTTTCCCCGCCCGAAAAATATTTAGGAGATATGTTAGATACAGTGTAAACTCTAAGGGTCGTACATCTGAGGGAAATAGTTATAGGCCTGCTATGTCATGGTACACACGAATTATTTAGCCCCATTTACCATATATTTTCCAATGTAAACCACCTATTTATAACATTGTAGATGGCCCTGCTTATTAAGGATTATAGTGAGGTATTATGGGTTTGTATATATAATATATAATATTGTTTCTGTATAATTAATAAGTAGATTTAAATTGGGGACGAACGCAGACATCGGAAATGTTTTACTTTTCCATATTTTGGGAGGGGCTTGAGCCCCAAAGCCCCCTCCCTTGAATCCGCCATTGGAGAGATGTGTTTTTCTTCTAATCTCACAGTCAAAAGGGGGGTTTCATACCTAACTGTATTTATTCACTTACATACAAAAAAAAAGTTTCAAAAGCTTAAGCACAAACAAAAAAAGCAGCTCTGAAAACAAAACTATAGTACCATCACAATTAGAAAGTTGTCATTGCGGAAGATGCTTTAGACCTAATCACCAATATAGTATAATCAGAAGATTATAGACAGAGGATCACGACGTTCATAGACTTTGGCCTCACTGACCATCCTCCTGAGCTTCCTGCTCATGTGAGGCGGTTAACGGCAGACTCATACTAGTAATAATATCGCGCACGGATTTTATAGACAATACTTTTTTAATTTTAATTAAATTACAATTAAGACCCTCAGACATGGAGAATCAGTTATGACTCATTGCTAGTGTAAACCACTCTCCAAATAAAGAACCCGTAAAGACTATACCCTTAAGTAGAGGTCACAGAAGAAATTCCTTGATTACTAGAGTTGGAGTAATTTAGGACTCGCGGTGGAAGAATTGCTTCCTTGAATTAGTCTTGCTCTATACCGGAGAGACAGATGATCTGCTAAATACGATATCAGAGTATAGATTATTATTCAAAAATACAAAGGTTAAAACAACATACAGCGTTCAATGAGTAACTGTACACAAACCACTGAAACTGTATGAGAAAGAAATGTTTAAATTAGCTTAACTAATCCACGCACCGGTTTGTGTATCAAGCACGTCAACTCACAAGCCATCTCAAATATTACTATCATATTACTATTAGGTATCGTATTTTAACGTCGGATCGGTTGATTTATTGACTAATAAAAGCGCCGAATCTGAAACTGTATCGTAGCGCGACACAAGGCCGACTGCGGACAATAAAAATTCTAAAATAGCTGCGAAATGGCAAAATGACAACTGTGACGAAATCTGAACAAAGAATCCGAAAGCTTCTCAGGCGCTGTTTTGTGTTTACCCTATGGTTGCAAACACGAGGTATTTAAATTACGTACATGGGAATCAGAAAGGGTCTTGGGGAAATCCAAACGCAGACATGCGGACTGGGAGGGGGCAATATTGTTTACTAAAGGGAAGCATCATGATATATGGCAATGGCGCAATAGATTTGCATACTTCTTACTGCTGATATAAAGACCTATACAGTAAAGTTTTTAAAGTAAATAAATACTTTGTGTGTGGTTGTGTGTGGACGCGCGTGCGCAAGTGATGTATAATTTTATACAACAGCTGATTATGTTGTAGAACAGCTTTTTTTAACAAATAGGTTATGTTACTCGTTTATTGTACATTATTAAGTTTAACTTATGATTTAACACAACTAATTTTATGTTATAGGTTATGTTGGTGAAGAGCTGTGCTGTTAAACACGTAAGTTTGATACTATATTAATTGTTCATTATTAGGTTAAATTGTTATTCAATTTGTTTTATCGGTTAATAAATATATCAATTTATATTTCAATAAATTTCTATTAATTACGTTAAATATATTTGAATTCGGTAAATTTTACATCTAATAAAGGATTTGCTATTAAACTATTGTCCACATTAACTAGATTATATTTAAAACTACATTATTCAAATGAATGCTTTTCATTTTTGTAGGCGAGTCCCACTCACTGCAACATTGTAGTGTTTCTTAACAATTTTTCAGTAATGGGAGATACTGACTATCAAATTTTATTCCACAAGTTTATTTATATCTGTAATTAGAAAAGGCGTGATTCAAAAACATTTTTAGATAAGTTATGATGAAATACACCATTCACTTAGAAAACTGTAACTTTTGGAAATGGTTATTATTTGTCAGTTTAAAAAACTTGGAATTTAATGCAACAAATGAGACATGTCAGATGTGTACAAAAGTTATTTCGGTATTCTTCTGCAAAAGTGCTTTATTAAAAAACACAATTATAGTTCAACTACCTAATTATATTTTTGGTCTACTTTACTGCTTACTCTAAACAATAATTCTTACTAGAAAATTTGTTGAAAACAATCTTAAAAATAAAATAAGATGACACAACTAATAAATTGAATTATATTATACACTGTATAACTAACATAAATATTGAGTAGACCATAATAGAATTATGTTAATACAGTATATTCAAAGCATTTTATAGTAACAGATATTATTTGCAGTCATTACTGGCGTATACATTACTAAATGAAATGATTAAACATACCCTCTAAATAACATTTAAATGAAGAGGAAAACAGCTGTTGTATGATATCATATGTTATAAGCGAGGACAAACATATGGATGTTCACTCTTGTCGTTTGTCAAATTCGACAAACTGTTTCATTTTTAAACGTTACTGTATTTTACTTTCGCTAAAACTTTATAGGTTATATTTAATATATATATATATATATATATATATATATATATATATATATTTTAGTTAATTTCATTTGTGTATTTTCATAGTGACGACACTTACAAAGTAGTCGTCGAAACGCGTTTGAAATAAAATAATTGTATATTTGTGAATTGTATATATTTTTATTATTTAATTGTTACTGTATTTGTTTCACGTATTAGATGAAATAGGTTAATATTCTTGTTCACAATTCATGAATAAGAAAACATAAAGTTCATTTTTTCAATCCCTTCTATTAGTTCACCCTCTTCTTTTATATATATATATATATATATATATATATATATATATATATATATTTGTGTGTGTGTGTGTGTGTGTGTGTGTGTGTGTGTGTGTGTGTGTATCTTGTTCAATTTTGCATACTTGATAAGTACTTATAAAGAACTCAATAAAATATTATATATTTATCCACTCAAGTTAAAATACATTTGTTTAAACTTGTAATGGATGACACTTTTTAATACAGATTTTACAAATATTATTTCATTAATAACAGTTTATGAATTAATTTTAGTGTTATATGGGAGAGAAACTCTTCATAAAAGGGGCAAGATATGCAATATAGTTATTTCTTCCCATTTGGTTTAAAGTAAGTGATAACATATGATTTCATAAAACAGCTGATTTTATGTTATAAGAATTCGCAAGGTAATATGCAAAATGGCTACACAGTAACATTGTACTCTGTGTCAGCACAGTATTTACAAGAACGTAACAGAAACGCCTGATATTAAAACCATCGGCGCTGTGTCCCTTTACACACATGTTAAAAAATTATTTTTATCCAAGTAAGCTGCGGTCGGAAGCCGGGCGCCACGCGGAGTGCTCGCTCCCCAAGGTCGTGTCTATATCCGCTGCACATGGTCACGTGATGTTGCCAAACCGTGTACCTTTGATCTCGCCGCATATTTACACGCTCCGGGTAAATTAATTAACAACATTAAACAATAGATGTCGCAGTTTCACACTCGATGCGGCCAACGCTGACCGACCCCGTTGTACGTGTGGGACGCGTATCAGCCTAGTGGATTGCTTTGCTGAGTTGGATCTTGTAGAAACTGTAAGCATTGGGAAATTTAATAACTGAATATAACTACTACAGAAAATTATTTTCCTTTTAAAGCCCTCCCACTGTCCTCCGTCGATGTATCGTCGAGCCTGTCCCGCAGAAAATATTTTGCATAGACCGTTGTTGCGAAATACGTTACCACATTCTCATTTCTTCGTTAAATTAGCATAACTATGTGCTTTTTTCCAATTCAATCTATTAGTTCACATCCATATATAGGATATATGTATATATATATATATGCATATATATGTATATATATATACATATACAGTAAACACCCGATAATCCTTGGGCGGATTAACCGGTTTGCGGATTATCCGGGGTCTGCCATTGTTTTACAAATGTCCAATTTTTATTCCAATCAGTATCATGTGTTTAAATTTTCAAACGGTGAATTACGACGTAAATACATATAAGGCTTAATAGAAGTTAAGATGTAGGGAATAGATATGTAAATATGTACGTACTAATTTTTACATTGAAAGGGAAGCATCCCGATGCGGGCCAGCGAAATAAAAGGGGCGAGCAGACTACTGTATATAAGAGAGACAATGACAAAATGCTTGGACGCCCGAAAACCTAATCTATATCATAAGATTGTAAGCAAATGTCAGCTAATCTCGACTATAAATAGTCTAGGACGTGACTTATGCATTATCCATGTCTGTCATATACATTATCGATCTTTATGGCTTTGTGACACAAGTAGACACTGTGCGACAAAATGATTCTCAAGAAACTTAGATCGCACATTAAAGCTAAATCAATGCACACAAAAAAACAGACGAAAGTGGCAGATTTTTTTTGTTAAAAAGTGAAAGTATTATGTGTAAAGGAAATTACATATGTACATACATACTTACTTTTGACATTTACTTATGTACGTATTGTAAATAGTTAGACATATAAATGTACATGTTATAATCCGTCAAATACATTGACATTTTAAATTATTTTCTGTATTTATTTTGACCTCTGAAGATTATTTGTGAATTGCATTAATCGGGGTTATTATTTATGTAACTTATGGTATAATCATCGATTATAGATATTTTTTGCGTATTCTTTGTTCATAGCGGATTATCCGGCGAAATCGTTATCCGGCGTTGCCGGGCCACCCTATTCCACGGATAATCGGGAGATTACTGTTTATGTATATATAAAGAACAAAAATCAAAATACAAATACAAGAATTATATTTGAATTTACAATTCAATTATAAATATAAATTGTATATTGTAAATTCAAATATAATTCTTGTATTTGTATTTTGACTTTTGTTCTTTATTAATACACAAGAAAACATATTGCGATATTTATATATATATATATATATATATATATATATATATATATATATATATATATATAGTACAAATTTTCTATCGTTATTAAAATAATTTCTATTCGTCCATTCAAGTTCAAACACATTTATTAAAACGGTGTTTATTTCCCGTACCCACGTGTACGATTTTAGGGGAAAACATTATACCGGCCGACGCAGAGTCATCAGGGATACGAAAACATTAAGTAAACTCTCGCTCGGGGAAATATGTATAATTTTTCTGCGTATCAACAGCACGCCACGTACTTATATTTAAATATACCTATAAAGTCTTCAATTAGGATGGATTTGGTTGAATTTTATAGAACTTTACCTAATTAAACGTCTACTTCCTCGGAATAATACTTTTTGCCAGGTGTCGTCACGTGATCTTTATTCTAGCTTACATGTGTACATTTGGTAAACGTATAAAATTATAACCAAATCTATCCTGTCTGGATACTTTATAGGCATATAAAATTAACCTTCCGTGGCAATAACAAACGATAATTATCAATATAACTTCAGGACAAGTTTTTGATTAGTTTTTAAATGCATTGTATTGGGGGTGGGCAATTTGCATTTTTACCAGCGCTATTAGTACTACGTCTGGAAGGAATTACAATTTCCCAAAATTGATAATTTTTGGGGCGTGAGTGAGAGTTGTAATAACTTTTTTCATATCCCTGATCTTTTCTGCGTCGAACGTTATAATTTTAACCAACCGGTATAAAATCGTAAATGAACGACCTTGATGTTAATACAGTTTTCTTTCAAATGATAATTTATTAATTAAATTAATTATTTTAGTTTTATATGGTAGAAAAAAGTTTCACTAAAGAGGGAAGATATACAATATAGTTATTTCGTTTCATTTGCTTTAAAATAAATGATAAGATGTGATTTCATAAAACAGCTGATTTTATGTTATTGTTTAAGCGGCAGAACAGTTTTTCTAACGCATAGGTTATGTTACTTTATATTAATTGTAATCATTTAATAAAAAGTAACTAAGCAGAAATTTACTTTGAAAAATTTCTGTTTATATTACTTGCTTTATATAGTACTCGTTCAAAAAATCACGCATGAAGTTATAGCAGGTAAATTACTGTTGATTTATTTTTCTTATAAGTTAAACAAATTTTGGCCAAATAACGTAAAACTTTAGAATCTTTTCAATGTTTATACATCTTTTTTGTAATCAAAACGCAAAAAAAATATATGTACTTTTTAAAACTCAAAACAAAAAAAAAATCGTTTAATCATTTATGAATATAAATTAATACGACTTATGTTTTGTACTTTCATATATAGATAAACTATTTTTTGCCTTAAAGACAAGTTAAAGACGTAAAAGAGAAAGAAGCAATATAAACAAAGCATTGCGAGTTTTAAGAAATTTACTAGTTTCAAAGTGAAACACCGCAGAAGACTTGCAGTAAGAGGTGAGTTTTGGGAACATATCTTACAATGTGTACACTATTGAGAATTACTGTATTTCTTTTTCGGTAAGATTTAGTTTTAAGCTCAGAAATTTAATATTTTTTGATAATTTTTGGTCATCGAGCAGTTGATATATTTGAAACTGCGCATAATTTGTTTCCACTTGTTGGAGCTGTTGTAACGTCTTGGTAGAAGAACAAAATGAGAACTTGTGTAAGGTGACGAGTCAAAAGAGCACTTTCCGTCCATCTGACCGTATTCCTTTAGGCCGATTGTGTTGGGTGAAGTGACGTTTAAAATTAATATTCCAACCAGTTTGTCGAAATGGCCTTGACTTTTCCTGCGACAAATTTAAGCAATCTAAACAGATCAAAGGGAATCCTGAATCGAGGTCAACGAAAATAGTTTTGCTAAAGATGGTGATATTTCATGGCCGAAACCCTTAAGCTGGACACGCGCAAGTTGGATTAAATCAGTTTTGCAAACACTATAGTTTTTACGAGGATGAAGTTAATACAGGAGTTATAATTTCGACCGAAAGTTGGGGAATGTTTTTAAAGCATCAGTACATTAGTGTTATATCAGGCGCTAGGTAGGTAGAGGTCACATATGTAATTAATTTAAAGACATGTTGGTACCGGATGTTGCGGGGAGATCAAGTATCGCGTGCGCACGTCCCCATGTTTGAAACAGATGTAGAAACAGAAAGAAGATGCGACAGTATATGTAAGGGATATCTTGTAAGAAATAAAAAAAAAGCAGTACAGAACCAGGATAGGAGACACAGAATAAGAGAGACCCGTATAAGTAGGTAGGAGCGGATGGAAGTAGATAATATGCACGCATAATCATTTATCCGCTATGATAAAAGACATGCACGTTCTTAAATATGGTTGACTATATATAGGATGGAGGCCGCCTTTATTAGGAAGTTGCCGTTACAAGAAGATAGAATATTCCGATGCTATGGAGCTATAACTGAAGACGCCCTGTGTGAGACACCAGGGGGGATAACAGTGGGCAGATTTTGATTTAACATTGGACAAAGATTTATTCAAAACGTCTGTTGCAAATTATTTACTACGGTAATGTTTTCAAGGCAGTTTTGGATTTCTCTGCGCTTTAAAACTTCAACTGCACAGTGTTGATAGGGTGTCGCGACAAGAACTAGAGAGACTTACGCGGCCATTCCCGGGTGGGAATTATCTTCTAGTGTTATTCTAAGAATTTAGCTAGGTTAGGTTAATTTTTAAATAAAATTAATATGAGAAAAAGCACAATATCGTTATTACTTAGCCTGTCCCACTTGTGGATGAAGTGCGAAGGGAATGAAGTATTTGCAATAGGTAATAAAGAGCGAACATTCTTGACAAGTCCTGACTCCTCCAACTCCTCTATCTTCTAACGTACAAGAGAGGTACTTTGAACACTGATGCTCCACATCTTACCATTACAGTTTTTGCATACTCAATATAATACATTGCACTTTTGCCTACATAATATATTGTTTGTACTTCTATTTCGAAGTCCGGCAGGCCAGTCATTAGTCCAGGCCTTACAGTGAAATCGAAAGACTTGCAAAATGCTACTGCGTGTCACCATCCAAACCGACTTTCCCCCCACCCGTCTCGTGCCTGATGCTAGTCAACCGAGTGTGAGGTTGAATTCGTGGGATACTGGTTTCAAATGAACTCCAGATACAATCCCTTGTGTATTACAGGCAAGAACCTAAAGGTTAGGCACTTTAAGTCATAACTCTCCTTTTTTACCATCATTTCATTTTTCTTACAAACTTTCACTAACTAGTTATGAGCCTCTATTCATTACAGTTTTAATAACAATAATTACTCTTAAACCGCTTGCATTGTTTTAAAGATAAGGTAGAGCTACATTTCCTTGGGTTACACGGTATGCATGATGCCTGTTCTTGGGCTACACGGATTCATGATGCATTTCATTGGACTACGTGGTATTCATGATGCCTTTCATTGGGCTACCCTGTATTCATGATGTCTTTCATTGAGCTACACTGTATTCATGATGCCTGTTCTTGGGCTACACGGTATTAATGATGCCTTGCCTTGGGCTATGCGGTATTCATGATGCCTTTCATTGGACTACACTGTATTCATGATGTCTTTCATTGAACTACACTGTATTCACCATGCCTTTCCTTGGGCTACGCGGTATTCATGATGCCTTTCATTGGGCTACACGGTACTCATTAAATGCAAAGTGTGCAAGTGTATAATATTATCCCATATTTGACCATTTTCAATAAGTCGATTTTGGCGTGAAAAGTGCCTAGAAATTCTTTGGCGCTATAGGGGTTCGAACCCGAAACACTTTTGACGTCAAAGATGATTCGTTTCTTTCGTCGGCGTCTACGTCGGCATTCAGAAGCACAGACCTGAATACACCACTTGTTTGCCAAGTTAAAGGGTTGCTTATATACAAGAGTGCACCAATAAGATGAACTGACACGGGTCGGGCTTTTCTGTTTTTATCTGCCCATTTTGGTCTTCATCAATACGTTCTATCAAGCGCTGGGGAAAGAAGGCTTTAAGACTTTTGATTGGAAAGAGTCCAAAAGGTTTTGGCTTGAAACAATATAACCCAAAGAGAAATGGAATAGAGTACGATAGAGTAGATTATCCGAAGTAATTGGAAAGGTGTTCGGCATAAAACAAATATATTGCATTAACTATAAGGTTATCGCTTACGATATAGAAAGCGTTTAGATTGTACTATTGAGCTGTATGTGTAGTACTTTACATCCAGTCACTGTAATATAACAACCTATTAGTGGGAAGGTGTTCGGCATAAAACAAATATATTGCATTAACTATAAGGTTATCGCTTACGATATAGAAAGCGTTTAGATTGTACTATTGTGCTGTATGTGTAGTACTTTACATCCAGTCACTGTAATATAACAACCTGTTAGTGGGAAGGTGTTCGGCATAAAACAAATATATTGCATTAACTATAAGGTTATCGCTTACGATATAGAAAGCGTTTAGATTGTACTATTAAGCTGTATGTGTAGTACTTTACATCCAGTCACTGTAATATAACAACCTATTAGTGGGAAGGTGTTCGGCATAAAACAAATATATTGCATTAACTATAAGGTTATCGCTTACGATATAGAAAGCGTTTAGATTGTACTATTAAGCTGTATGTGTAGTACTTTACATCCAGTCACTGTAATATAACAACCTATTAGTGGGAAGGTGTTCGGCATAAAACAAATATATTGCATTAACTATAAGGTTATCGCTTACGATATAGAAAGCGTTTAGATTGTACTATTGAGCTGTATGTGTAGTACTTTACATCCAGTCACTGTAATATAACAACCTATTAGTGGGAAGGTGTTCGGCATAAAACAAATATATTGCATTAACTATAAGGTTATCGCTTACGATATAGAAAGCGTTTAGATTGTACTATTGTGCTGTATGTGTAGTACTTTACATCCAGTCACTGTAATATAACAACCTATTAGTGGGAAGGTGTTCGGCATAAAACAAATATATTGCATTAACTATAAGGTTATCGCTTACGATATAGAAAGCGTTTAGATTGTACTATTGAGCTGTATGTGTAGTACTTTACATCCAGTCACTGTAATATAACAACCTATTAGTGGGAAGGTGTTCGGCATAAAACAAATATATTGCATTAACTATAAGGTTTTTGCTTACGATATAGAAAGCGTTTAGATTGTACTATTGAGCTGTATGTGTAGTACTTTACATCCAGTCACTGTAATATAACAACCTATTAGTGGGAAGGTGTTCGGCATAAAACAAATATATTGCATTAACAATAAGGTTATCGCTTACGATATAGAAAGCGTTTAGATTGTACTATTGAGCTGTATGTGTAGTACTTTACATCCAGTCACTGTAATATAACAACCTATTAGTGGGAAGGTGTTCGGCATAAAACAAATATATTGCATTAACTATAAGGTTATCGCTTACGATATAGAAAGCGTTTAGATTGTACTATTGAGCTGTATGTTTAGTACTTTACATCCAGTCACTGTAATATAACAACCTATTAGTGGGAAGGTGTTCGGCATAAAACAAATATATTGCATTAACAATAAGGTTATCGCTTACGATATAGAAAGCGTTTAGATTGTACTATTGAGCTGTATGTGTAGTACTTTACATCCAGTCACTGTAATATAACAACCTATTAGTGGGAAGGTGTTCGGCATAAAACAAATATATTGCATTAACAATAAGGTTATCGCTTACGATATAGAAAGCGTTTAGATTGTACTATTGAGCTGTATGTGTAGTACTTTACATCCAGTCACTGTAATATAACAACCTATTAGTGGGAAGGTGTTCGGCATAAAACAAATATATTGCATTAACTATAAGGTTATCGCTTACGATATAGAAAGCGTTTAGATTGTACTATTGAGCTGTATGTGTAGTACTTTACATCCAGTCACTGTAATATAACAACCTATTAGTGGGAAGGTGTTCGGCATAAAACAAATATATTGCATTAACTACAAGGTTATCGCTTACGATATAGAAAGCGTTTAGATTGTACTATTAAGCTGTATGTGTAGTACTTTACATCCAGTCACTGTAATATAACAACCTATTAGTGGGAAGGTGTTCTGCTATTGTACTATTAAGCTGTATGTGTAGTACTTTACATCCAGTCACTGTAATATAACAACCTATTAGTCATTGGATAAAGAGTAAGCCTATTATAATTCTATATTCCAAAGAAAATAAATAAAAGAGAGAATAAATTACAACCCACGAAGACACAAACAAATTCTGCTATATAATTACATAGATATACACGTAACTATATATATAGATATATGTATAGTAACGTGTAGGCCTATAGTAAACTACTGATTTGTTTACATTAACAATAAAATATACATATATAGTACATGTACTACAATGTATAGTTGTACTGCCATCAGAAAAACTAGAAATAATTGTTAACACATAACTTGAAAGATTTTCCACACACCTGTCTCCATCGTGTACTCCGCTACAATTAATATTTTCTCTCAGCATATTTTCCATGTTCGGATAATTGACGTTCGGATAATCGACGCCTGACTGTACGTCCAGAAAGTGAGTTCCGATTTACTCTGATATAAAACCAATACGTATAGACGGAAGAGATATCGAAAGAATCTGTGTCCTGTAAGCTATTTTTCTACATAAGTAATAAAATATTTCAAGCACTTGTTACTTAAATAAGCACTATTAAAGGCAGAATAAATAAAAACACGCGGAGACACGAACAAATTCTGCTATATAAATACTGTGACCTATATATAATAATGTATAGGACTACAGTATTGTATTTTGTAATGTATATATTACCTTTAAAATCTACATATACAGTACACGTACAACAGTTGTACTGCCATTAGCACCAGAAATAACTGTAAACTCATAACTTGGAGGATTTTTTAAGCACCCCACCCTGCCTGTACCCTACATCGTTTACTCCGATACAAATATTTTTTACTGCGTAATTTCAATGTTCGGATAATCGATGCCTGATTGTACATGTTTTTTCTGTGCGTTGAGCTACTTCAGTTTTCGTTGTATGACGATATAACTCTCACAAAACACATACCTACAAAGCTTTGGCACCCCGTTATTAACATCCTGAGAACTCTTACACCAATCCTCCTGTCATTGTCTGTTAGTCTTACTACATTCGGTTATACATCCCTATAGAGATGTTTGTGTGTTTTGAGTGGGTAGCCACTCCTTGTATCCCAGATACTTCATAAAGTAAAAATAATCAACTCGTCTGGTAGTCATAATGAGCACAAAAACATGAAAAGGTAAAATGAAGTGAAAAAATAACATTTTTATAATGCCCATCATATTCCTCGTAGACAGTTTATTGTAAGTGCTATATATGACTGGAGATTCTGTTAATCCGGCCACACCGCAGAGGTCGATAACCCTAATCGTCGCTCATAATATAAACATCTGATAAGCTGAAACGTTTGGCATTTTGTTTATCTTAGAGAGAAATGATTCCTACAATTTAAGATAATAAGCAACGATCGCTGGCCAAGACCGTTATCTGTGATGGACGATGATCAACGGCCGGGTTCCGAGAACGTCCGCCAACAATTGACAGCGCTGTGGTGACTTCAACTGTGCATCGGTCGTCGTGCATGGCGCATTCTCAATCGAACAAGTGTTTCGAAATGCGTCGACGTGCTACAGTAGATAACTGTTGAACGGAGTTATTCAAGTCTAGTACAGTTAGGAAATGTGTTCACAGACTGCCCCATTCAATTGTAATTTTTAAAAAGTTCGAATAAAAGTAACTAGTCTCACGGAAATGATTCACGGGTAAGTTAACTCGACCACCGTAAGAAATTTGTTTCCGTAAGAATACATATGTGTAAGTAAAATTGTTGACAGTATTCTCTGTTAAGCTGTAGGAAGGAGGTTGCAAAGTTCTATGGATGCACGCGCGCGCTCGCGTGTGCTTTTGTATAGTTTTACGGCGACCATTATGACGTATTATTGATTACTTACTCTTCTTTAGAAAATATTTGTATTCAGTTAATAACACAAATATCCATAGAAGTGTAATAAAATTTATCAGACACATGTTTTGTGATACCCTACAAATTATTAAAAATGGTTAAAATTTAAAACACTTGTATTTTGTTATACTCGCCTATTACAGTAACACTTATATTTATTGAGGACGACCTTCTCGCGAGATGTGTCACATTGTCAACTCAGACCGTAACTGATCTCAAGGTTTTTGTAGGTAATGGTGGGGGAGGGGTGTGGCTGTATTTTTTTTTGAGTATTAGGAGTTATGATGTCTAAAAGTGTATATGAGCTATAATGTAATTGGGTGTTGAGTATGTGTGTAGGTTGTAGTTTGAAATGTTTGTATATTTCATATTGAACGATTGTGTATCGTTGGTTGCAAACGTTTCAAACTACACCCTACACACACACTCAACACCTAATTACATTATAGCTCACATACACTTTTTGACATCCTATCTCCTAATACTCACCAAAATACAACCACTTCCCCACCCTAACCTGCGAAAACCTTGAGATCAATACGATCTGAAATGACAATGTAACACACTTTCCGAAACGGCCGCCCTCAATAATATAAGGTAAGTGCTACTATAGGCAAGTGTAACAATTTACAAGTTACACATATCAAACAATAAATAATAATTTCTACCTTACATTAATTAATATTAAAATTCCTAATTCATACATTAATGTACCTTCTGACTTTTGATTGTTCCTTTATTTTCTTGTGATAAAAATTATCAATAAATATTACATATTTCAGGAGGATCCCGAGCCACAAAGATATAGTAGGATCATTAAACCTTCCTTTTAGAGCTAGAGGATCGAGAGTCATGAAGTTTTCAGGGTTGCGTACTTGAAGACGACCCACTTCATTTGAAACCATACAAAGGTGTCTATCCGTTGCATCCACTTGTAAGAAGGGCGATAAGGAAGGGTAGGTGGTATTAGAAGACCTACTCTCTGTCGAAGTCACAAAGAGATGTCTATTTGTCTATCCTTTGCATCCACTTGTAAGGGTGCGAACAACACAAGTGGGTCGCGTTAGAGTGTAGATCGCGGTGGATGCCACTAGTTAAGTGGTGGTGGATGTCAACAGCACGGAGTGAGGTCACCTGCGCTGCTTAGTCAAGCTCAGGCTGCTGCTCTTATTATAAGAGCTAATTAACACACACACACACACACACACACACACACACACACACACACACACACATGCAATATATTAATATTGCTTTTTAATATATAAGCAATAATAATGAGCTTTCTACATGAATTAATTGGAAACCATACATTTATAATACTAAGAATATGTTGACTTAAGGAGGAGGACTAAGAATTGTAGATGGAACTAAGTGTTACTATTATAAGGAAATGTCATACTGATCCCGTTATACTGGAAAAAAAATATGACATCCCCTTTCCAGAGTCGGTTATTTGAAGTATGCCTACACCTGCTTCAACCTGGGAGGAGAGAAGATTTTTGTTACATGGGTCACACTTTTAGGATAAAATGTGTTTTAAGTGGTAGTCGTGTGAGCTACTTCATTTAAAAATGTATATACGAAAAGCCTCAGAGCGACTAACGGGGTAAGCGCAAGAAAGATTAGAAGATATCATTAGACATTCAGGCAGATATTTGGGTTAGAAGAATCAGATTAGATTTAGTTGAAGCAAGAGACACAAAGGTTAATTTGAAGTCGGTAATGTACAGAATTTGATTTAGATCTTGAGTAGATGTATAGTGTTTCGTCACAAAAATATTTATTTGAAGAGTATATAAACGTAACATTCGACTTTTTATGCCTCAATAAAAGTAAACTACCACTGGCAAACGAATTGAATTGAAAACGTTAACAAATTCCTCTCTAAAAAAGGTGATCGCCGAAGTCAGCTGTTGCTCGGTGATTATTTTAAGAAACGCAATCTTTACGTGGCAACCTAATTTTTGTGAGCTTTCGCTGTTTGAACTGAGCAGGCGATGTGTTTACTGCACATGGCACGGCCAACAAAGGCACGATTGTGCCGTGTATTTGGTCTAGGCGAGATGATAACGGCTTATCTGAATGCTTACTCAGTATAAGACCCCGGGAGGTGGAGTTGCCAACGGATCTGCTACTTTGCACAAGCCATGTTTAGAAAAGCTTTCAGATTACACAGCCCAGTAAATAAAAACACTCGAAGATTAGGCGCTAAAGAATGTCGCCACCAGCTTCCGTTCGCCAAACCTTCAAGGCTGACGACAAGCACAGAGCAACTGCCTTAAATAAAGCTTTTTGGGAAATGCGTGTTTGAAATTATTACCTAAATGTAATCAAAAAATGTTTTTCTTTTTATTCCGGCATTTTTTTTCTCAATGAAAACACATACTACAGTATATACTATTTCCGAGATAATCGACTTTATTGTGAAAGTCGCGAGTATAGGACCAAAAACACTTATATATTCTTCATGTAAGTTTTATTAACTTATATATATGAAAGAAGTCTATCAGGGAGGCTCAGAGGCTCGAAACCCAGCCCCGAAATTTCAAACTAAAAAAGGAAAAATACTACATACACGACCATTTATTATTTTCTATAAGCTGAGCTTTCTTACTTTCGACTAAGCTTTTAGTATAATGGTTATTATAACGCGTTAATATTAAATAAACACCTAATATGTCACCAAATACCTAAACCAACACCTAAACCAAATAAACCAAAATATACCTAAAACCTGTGTTTTCAAAACATCAATTTCCAAAATGTTCCCGAGGGAGGTTCGCCAGAACCACTCCTACTCGCCGACGTGTACTAGGTGCCTTATGGTTAACTTGATCGGGCGAAATTAGTGACGACCTTGGCTGGTTGGTAATGGAAAAATTTATATAAAACAGTTTTTCTGTATACATTTTTAATGTATAAAATATATGTCGCACTAAAATAGACGATGAAATCGTTTTATTGAGAAAGGAAATTATTTATTAAAAAAAAGAAATTCAGTGAATCCAAGATGATTACAACTAGCAACTTTATAAAGAAATTGTACTGTAACTATTATGCCAATACTATTTCTCGTATTATTTCAGTACCATGTTCTGTTCTACCCGGCGAGATCGATCTGTCGAGGTTTTATGTCACATGTTATGGTTCTCCAAGTTTAATAATACACTACTTCGCTTGAGCTCGGGAGGAGCGCAGTTGTTGGGACCGTCTCTCGCCACTTAATTACAGTCAAGAATTTATTACGGTTAATTTCATTTCACGCTGTATATAGCGCTTTTTTATTATTCAAGAAGGGAAACTATAGTTAGGGGAATCGCGCATGCGTGCTGGCGTCTTCATTAGCGGGAGATAGCGTGCTAAGCGAACAATTACAGTGGCTGCGTGAGCAAATACTGCGAGCCGCGGCAATTAGAGCTAAGTCTGCACGAGAAGGCGGCAATTACTCGATATAGGACCTAGCCAGTTTCGTATTACCAAGTGCGCGTTAGCAGCCGGGAATTATTCAGCAGAGCTGTACGCCCGGTCTGCTCAATTATTAACCTTCAAACCTTAACATGATGGACATTGCAAACACTCTGCCTTAGAACTCTCATTGCCAAGAATTAATCCCTAAGAATAGTGCACTGAGTAATAGATTGTTATTATTATTCGTTGAGACCTACTTGGAACACCGAGTAGCAGTCAGACAACCCTCAGGATTATTTCTGGTAAGCGACGTCGTAATGGTTTCCCTTACACCCATGAGCAAGGGATCATTATGGCATTTCCTTAGTCCTGTCTAATTCCTTCTACTCTTCCTTAACCTTAGGATGTATTACCCCGAAAGAATACACGACCCTGTACACGGATGTATGATCTCTTCGAAAATTTTGTGGCTTTCTTAATTCTATCTTTCCCACTATCAAGGGATCATTATGGCATTTCCTTTGTCCTACCTAATTCCATCTACTCTTCCTTAACCTTAGGATGTATTACCCCGATGTACCCCTGTACACGGATGCATGATCCCCCTCCTCGGGAATTTTGCCTCTCTCTTAATCCCACCTTACCTATCCTTTTTAGGGATAGGCATTCATCGCTTTAAAAATACAAAAAGCTGGATATAACTGTTGCGGACAAGACCGGAGACTTTACGTGTCTGATTCTTTCCACTCTCAATCATTTTAGACATTTGTAGCTGATTTTCTCAATTCTCTCCGTGCAACTCCTACGTCATTGTCTTACATATATGAAACTGTCTTACTTTCTCATTTCTAATCCTATCTACTAGAATCGATTTTGATAACTTCGACCTTTATGTTATCCTGTAAAACTGTTTGCCAACATTTTTTTAAATAACATCTTATACTTTATACTGTATTATCAATAATAAACAATGAACCTATTAACACCCTACTTTTTTCATTAAAACCACAATTTTGTATGAACCACACGATAAGAACAGAAACCCCTTATAATGAGAAATAGACTTAAAATTAAATTCATTAAATTAAATTGTCACTAAACGTACATTTCCTTTTTTAGTTTTAAAATTTTCAGAACATATTAAGTCTGTATTCACACGAAAAATTCTATAATGGGTATGTAAATGGACAATTAGAATTGTTGAAAAAGATTTTAAGAAACCATAACAATACAGTTTATAGGCATTATAATTTTCATTTCAAGCTTACTATTATCATATTTATGAACTTCCCCTTCAAATATTTTTACCTATTGTTATTATTACTAAAGATTAAAAACAGAAAAAATATTTCTTAGTTGAAAATAATTAAAAGTTGATAAATATTGTATTTTTAAATTTACTAAAGTTACTATAGACTGAAAGAAACAGAGAAAGTAAAAAAAAAAGCTACGACTTGTAAAGAGCCTGTAGTATGAAATCTTAGGGTTAAGGCATAATTTAATCAAACATTCGATACTGTATTTCCAAATATATAGGAAACTGCATTTGAAAATGATATTTAAACATGACCTCCAAATAACCACTAAATGAAGACTAAAACATCTGTTGGCGCCAAACGTGTTATGTTGACTTTCTAGTTTTACTCCTCATTACACCTCAAAAAACAATCAGGATACCGAAAAGGTTCCTTTAATTCCGTTGATTATACAAAGGGTGGGAATAAAACAAAAAAAAATTTAATCAAATTCTTGAATGCGTTTTTTATATAACGAAATTGTCTAAATTACATTACCGTGCGTTTAGAAAGCTAAAGAAAGGGTGCAAAAATTCCGTGTATACAAAGAACAAAGAAACACCATGTCCTACTGCTCCGTGTAATTAGGACAACGGCACACCTAATGACAGTCGGCGACGTCCCGAGTCGCGCCGCCATTGCTTTCAACTTCTACCAAAATTCTATTCTTCACCAAAGAGACATCGTTTCCAACCGGCCAATAAAAAACGTCGGGTCAGGAACTTTATTCTAAACCGACCTTTCTGTTACAATGCTGGTTTTTGTTGGCCTTTTTTCTTCAACGGCGACCGAGCCTGAACCTATGCAATAGGCAAATCGACAACAATGCCGGCTTCAAACCGAAACCCACGGCTTGTCTAATAAACTAGGATTGGAGATACGGGGGCCGTCGGTCGTTTGGTTATCTATCTGGATCTGCGCTGTTGTCACTGAATCATTCCTTGTAGAGGATTTGTTGTTAGCGCGAAACATAGACTTAATGAATGCAATGAGTTGAACTATAGTTTTAAAAACCTTTCTCAAATACACACTGAGGTTTCCCCCAATACGGAAATAATGCGTCTATACAAGCAAAATAAAATAAATGCCTTCTAAAAATAATTACAATTTGATTCCTTAATGAACAACAGAAGAGAACTTCAAAAATTTAATTAGAATAACCGTTGTTTGTGCGACTCCCCATTGTTTTCGCATTTCAGGCCTCCAACAAAGGTTCCATATCAGTATTACAGAGGTCTCTTATAAAAAAATGCCTCATATTGTCATCAGTTTGCATATTTAAGGTTAGCCGCCTGCTCCTTAGTGTTTATGGGGAGCATATCTCATCTGTAACGTGATACTCTGTCATTTACGGGACAGAGTATTTAGATACATATAGTCATGAGAATTTACAATTATCTTAATATTCTCTTTCACGGACATGTGTCACTCCAGTCAACTGATTTCCTGTTACAAATGCCAAAATATTCTCTTTCATGGACATGTGTCACTCCAGTCAACTGATTTCCTGTTACAAATGCCAAAATATTCTCTTTCACGGACGTGTGTCACTCCAGTCAACTGATTTCCTGTTACAAATGCCAAAATATTCTCTTTCATGGACACGTGTCACTCCAACTGGTTACCTGTTACAAGTGCCAAGATTAATAATTTTATCCTGATAACATTTTCTTTCACGGACACGTGTCACTCCAGTTAACTGATTTCCAGTTACAAATGCCAAAATATTTTCTTTCACAGTCATGTGCCATTCCAGTCAACTGGTTTCCTGTTATAAATGCCGAGATTCCTATGATATTCTGCTTCACGGTCACGTGTCATTCCAGTCAACTGGTCTCCAGCTACAAATGCCAAAATATTCTCTTTCACGGTCATGGGTCATTCCAGTCAACCGGTTTCCAGTTACAAATGCCAAAATATTCTCTTTCACGGTCATGGGTCATTCCAGTCAACTGGTTTCCAGTTACAAATGCCAAAATATTCTCTTTCACGGACATGTGTCACTCCAGTTAACTGATTTCCTGTTACAAATGCTAAGAGTACTTATTTTATCCTAATTTTTGTTTAAGGTATATGTAAATATAACGTAATTCTTATATCACTGTTATACAGAGATTACCAGCTGGATTTGTCACGGGAATTTACCGTAAGCTTGCTAATTTATCAGGTGTATACACCTGTTGCTTACATCGTGGCCGCATATGTAACAGCTTCACATGATAACATTTTGGTGTAAAAAAAACGTCAACTACCTGGCGTTGGAAAAATGTATACAATGCGGTTTTGCAGCAAGCCAATTCTCAGTGTCAGAGTATATACGTAAGCTATCCGTGGTAGCAGTATGCACACCCTCTAGTCTGTACACGTGTAGTATAGTGGTTACATGTACACGCAATATTGAGTTATTTACATTCACATTAATGTTACATTCGTTTACCCCTGTTATTTCCTTCACGAATGTGGTTGCGGTCATAATCAGCTGTAATGATTAATGACACAATACAGTTTGCAACCGGGAGTTGTTTTATACTTAGACCTAGTTAGAAACAATGGATGTTTGCATACTCTTGTATTTATACAAGGTCCTGAATAGGCGAAACCAGAACTGTTTTAGTTCAAAATACAATTAGACGAACACACACACACAAACACAATAAACAGGCATACATCACACTTTATCCGAGCTTTGGACTCGTCATTTGGGCGTTTCAAATCTGCATATAAGGATTAATGTTTGTCATTTTTTAAATTTTCAATTAATATAAGTTACTATAAATCGCCAACTCGTCTTTTAAATGAGTTTACAACCGTTCGTTGATTCACTACAAACTGCGTCTTGAAATATACATAAAGCCCAAACATTACCATAATGAATTAACTTAAACCAAAGCTAATTTTTATACCTACAAACCACTATTCAGCTTCAGTTTACAATGGCATCAATTCATAAACACCAAACACGTGACATTTAGAATATGGGCTGTTAGATATTCCCATGCCAACTGCATTTTTAATGTTTTCGGAAATGCTAGTAACGTCGATGGGACTGATGTTTGATGGACGGCTAGTAGGCCGAAGCGTGATTCATGCAGTAACGGCGGCATGTGAAAGGGAAGGTGTGACCCTACGGAGAGAAAGCGTGGACAGAGGGACAAACCTAGGCTGGAGCTGAGGTACCAACAAGTTTCGTTTAGAAGAGGCTACAAAACTTCAAATATTAATTTCGTGTGACCACTTTTGCTCCCAATGTGTTTCTATATCACAAACAATCAGAAAATTTGTCTTTAAAACAGAATAGGGAGTTTTCGTCAGACACAATATATGTTACATAATTATATCGTTCAATAACAATACTGTAAAATTACAATAAATTTTAAAAAAATTTTGACAGAAAATTTAAAGATAAAAATTAAAAATCTAAAACTACTTCAATTTTGTGAAACGCGTAAAACTTGGAGAACAAAATTCGAAATTTCGAATAAAAATGATGTGCCTTATTCTCTTGTAATATGATTTTGGGAATTTTTGTATTAGGTAATACTAGTTCTAAATAAATTTGGTATGGGATTACTAAAATAACAATTTTGTGAAACATGTAAAACTTAGAGAACAAAATTCGAAATTTCGAATAAAAATGATGTGCCTTATTCTCTTGTAATATGATTTTGGGAATTTTGGTATTAGGTAATCCTAGTTCTAAATAAATTTGGTATGGGATTACTAAAATAACAATTTTGTGAAACATGTAAAACTTAGAGAACAAAATTCGAAATTTCGAATAAAAATGATGTGCCTTATTGTCTTGTAATATGATTTTGGGAATTTTGGTATTAGGTAACTAGTTCTAAATAAATTTGGTATGGGATTACTAAAATAACAATTTTGATAATCCTATACCGAATTCATTTAGGTGTAGGCAATCCTAATTATAGGATTACCTCAATTTATGTTAATAATGAAACGTTTAGGCTACCAAGTCACAAAAACATCTAGCAAGTACGAGTTCTGAACGGATAATGCTTTTGCGTTAATAGGGTAGCACAAGCACCTAACCTATATAGGGACTGAATCATTTTGTTAATTAACTTTATACAGTATGTATCAGGTAGCCTGTATAGTATGCATCATAGCCTGTCTTCTGGACATGTCGGGTAACTGGGGGTGACCTGGCGGCACTCGTTATTCTTAAGATACCCCGCCTGTGTGCAGTGACCCTCTAAACGCATACCAAAGACTTTAAGTTCGTAGCTTCTACTTGGCCCAACAAAGTATCCAACTGAGGTCATGACGCCACTTGCAGCTCCCCAGCCCAAACATATCTCATAAACAGGTCACTGCATTCAACGTACTATCTCACTCACTGCATTCAACGTACTATCTCACTACAAGTACCTCTAATTTTTTTGGGCCAAATTGGAGTAAAACTGGAGCGAAATAACATTATTTTTATCCATTTGGAGTAATTGAGTACCAACAGACCCAGCTGGGTATGTATGGTTATGCTATACGAAAATATCACCTGATAAAACCCTTTAACTTCTATCATTTTATGAGAACAAAATACATGTAAATAGGACAAAACAGGGGATTTATAATAATAATGACTTTTCCATATTATGGATCTGGTTTAGGAAACAGAATAGAGCTGCCTTATTTGGGACCATGTTATTCCTTTAAATATACTCGGGTTCACTAGTCGCCTAACTGAGGTTGGCCCAGTAGGTCCTAACGCTCTAAGACAGGCTACATCACACAGACTATAGCGAGTTATCTTTATTTTTACATTTATGTCAAGGCTAGTTAGAGCTAGACACTTAGAAACGGTTTCTATTTCCATGTAGGTGCGTTTACTTCTATATTTCTAATCTTACTGTTGTTACAAAGAATCAGCTATAGCCCCTCTTCAGACAGTTGGCTCGCTTCTTTTGACTTCAGCACGTTTATTTAGTATTATTTTCAACTCTTTTCAAAGAGCCATTTCGTAATAAATATTTACAATTCATTCTAATTTCAGTGTCCATACCACACCTGATATTTTTACTTAAAGTTGCCACATGTGTTCGCCTTAGGGCGTACAGTATTCAAGGAAGGTATTGTGGTCAGCACAAGGATTCAACCGCCCATCGTTGGCCTTGGTTCCATCATGGAAAAATTCATTTTCACAGGTTACTCGACTTGACTGAAAAATTAATTGTCGCTAACCGAGAATCGAAGCCGGGACGTGAGGGTTAGTACTCAAGTACTCCACTGGATTACTCAACCATTCAAGCTGTATTCATCGATTCTGATTCTAAACAATGAAATGGTGCACATTTGCCCCCATTTCAGCATTCTAAAAAACGTTAAAAATTACGTAACCCTTCCTCTTAAAATGATATAATCGCATAAAAAATTTATCTACGGTGAACAATTATTTACTAACATAAAGAACAACGAAACTACTTGAAGAAATAAATCAAAGTGACTCATATCTAAACGTCGCCTAAAAGACGTAAACAAGATTAGCCTTGTCGGAATTTGAATACCGCAGTGAAGGCGGGTTGTAATATTAGAGTGCCATTAACCTGGCTCTTGTCTTAGGCCCGGCCAGACCATTACGCTTTCTGAGAAAAGTTAGACACCGTCTACACAGCCGAGGCGCCAGTCCGTTAATGAACAATTCCTGGTAAAAACAGAAGCTAGCTGCCAGGTGGAGTCTAATCATACAGCTAAAATAGACTCAGACCTCAGAGGCAAACGTGATTTATTCGAATAAATTGTTGTCCTAAATAATTTCCTTCTTTATCCTACTGAAAAGGTCCCATCGTACAATAAAATGCATCCAGGGAATAGAGAAACGTGATATCTTGGGAATAAATTGTCCTAAAGAATTTCCGTGTTTATCCTACTGAAAAGATCCCATCGTACAATAAAATGCATCCAGAGAATTGAGAAACGTGATTTCTTGGGAATAAATTGTCCTAAAGAATTTCCGTGTTTATCCTACTGAAAAGGTCCCATCGTACAATAAAATGCATCCAGAGAATAGAGAAACGTGATTTCTTGGGAATAAATTGTCCTAAAGAATTTCCGTGTTTATCCTACTGAAAAGATCCCATCGTACAATAAAATGCATCCATAGAATAGAGAAACGCGATTTCTTGGGAATAAATTGGCCTAAAGAATTTCCGTGTTTATCCTACTGAAAAGGTCCCATCGTACAATAAAATGCATCCAGAGAATAGAGAAACGTGATTTCTTGGGAATAAATTGTCCTAAAGAATTTCCGTGTTTATCCTACTGAAAAGGTCCCATCGTACAATAAAATGCATCCAGAGAATAGAGAAACGTGATTTCTTGGGAATAAATTGACCTAAAGAATTTCCGTGTTTATCCTACTGAAAAGGTCCCATCGTACAATAAAATGCATCCATAGAAAACAGTATAGTTTTGAATAGTTTTGATGATGAAGACATCCCGAAACGCGTCAACGAAAAACAATATCTTAATATTGGTAAAGCAGAAGAGGGAACTCAGATGTGTTCAATTTAGCCGGACGATGATAGTTAAAAGAATGGAGTTTAATTCAGCCTACATCTACCCTCTCCATCTCCCAGACCAAGAAAGTTTATTGTACCCATTTTAATCATGATTAGAGTTCGCCACCTTTTCAATAACCACACTCTATAAAGGCATAATTGGGCTCTTTCCTTCGCAGCAATGGAACGAAGTAGTGAAATTTCGAGAAATCCATAAATTGAAAAAAGAACAATGTAAATACATAGCTACAGTAAAGTACTCTCATGACCATTTCGATAAATTAGTATAGTGATAAAAATATAATCTCAAGGCAATTTATACAATTATCATAACACGTACTGGAATCTGTATGGCTAGTGTCAACTACTTTTGTTGACGCAATTTTGGTAACACAGGCATTTTCCCCTATTCTCAGCATAAGGGGATCATTCTGTCCTCTCCTTCATTCTATCTAGTTGCATCTATTCTTCCTTTCATGAAGGGGAGTAACGGACAGAAGACTCTTCATGACCAGGACAGAGAGTAGGTCCACTAAAGATAGGCTTCCCTCATTTCCATAGGTTTTCCCTGTTCTCAGCGTCAGCACATTCTGTCCTCTCCTTCATTCTATCTAGTTGCATCTATTCTTCCTTTCATGAAGGGGAGTAACGGACAGAAGACTCTTCATGACCAGGACAGAGAGTAGGTCCACTAAAGATAGGCTTCCCTCATTTCCATAGGTTTTCCCTGTTCTCAGCGTCAGCACATTCTGTCCTCTCCTTCATTCTATCTAGTTGCATCTATTCTTCCTTTCATGAAGGGGAGTAACGGACAGAAGACTCTTCATGACCAGGACAGAGAGTAGGTCCACTAAAGATAGGCTTCCCTCATTTCCATAGGTTTTCCCTGTTCTCAGCGTCAGCACATTCTGTCCTCTCCTTCATTCTATCTAGTTGCGTCTATTTTTCTTCCCTTTATATTCCAGGTGCTGATTCTTTTTATGCCAAAGTATGATTTCTAAACCCCTATTACACACCGCCATAGGAGGGTTAAATAGCGAAATCTTTCCCTAAAATATAATTTAGAATGCCTCCGTTAAAAGGAATTCTGACAAATGAGAGTCCGCAGGCGTTGTTAATACCTACAATATATATATGATGAATAGTTTATATCCGGAGTACATCCGTTCATTTTGCAGTGAATAAAATCGCAGTTCCAATGTTTCACTAGAATCTGATCCAGAGCACACCTCAACTGTTGTTGGGTTCACTTCGTCAATGTTAGATGAGATTCTAGCGAAACGTTAAAATTGCGATTTTATTAGCTGCAAAATGAACGGGTGTACTCCGGATATTAACTATGCATCATATTTTTCCATCCGTGAAGGAATATATATATATAATATTTGCCTGTGCAGTGGACTTTAATAAATAAGGTTACCTCCAGGTGACGTTTTCTGGTTTCTTTGAGACGACGTCCGATCGATCAGATGATGCCCCTCGCAGTTACCAGTTTTACTGGCTTTCGTTGTCTGGTACCTTCACGACATTCGACCATACCAATGCGACTGAACTTTACTTGATTTTTAAAAAGGTCCGGAAAATCAAGTTTGGACAATCAGCTGTTCATAAACGGAACACTGCGGTGTGCTGCTCTCACACGGTAACTATGAGAACTAATAACTATTTTTTCTCGTTTACTTTTACCGGCTGTTTGACAATACGAAAAAAAACGTTTACACCCTCGACCTTATATATCTACCCAGATAACTGGAATGACTGCTTCCATTTCATGATCTCATAGTAGGCCGATTGCCAATGATCGATATTGCCGTCTGTAAAGTTTCGGAAGAGCGCTGAGCCGTCAGATAGACCCTTATAATCCCGTGTGAACCATCCTGGCCAGGCTAATAGGCACCAATGTGCCAGTGTTATTCAAAATGAAAAACTATTGAATTTATTCCCAAAAATATTAGTAAAATTGTAATTTCGTTGAAAGAAGAAACAAAAATAAAGAAAAAAGGGACCGAAGAAGAAACAATTTTATCAAGAAATCCACTGCATATTATGTTATCATTATAAATTAGTTTTTGCAAGTAAATAATAGTTTTACATTAAACCCTGCAACATACAGTGTATCACTTTCTAATTATACGACATTAGGGCGTGCCGTATGCATCATATTAATCTCTACAGGCTATAGTTCATTATTTAATAAAATTGCTTCGTATTTGATATAACTCTTTAAATTTATTATTAGTCTTTCAATAAAACTACAATTTTACTGATATTTTTGGGAGTAAATAAAATAAGTTTCATTTTAATGTAAGCGATAGGGACAGACTAACCAATTGGAGGACCCAGCGGCGCGAGGAATTCACTAAAGTAATCTCATGTAACACCTTAATTTTAATTGCTCAAGTTACACATAATTTACGACGTATCAATATAAAAATGTGGGGTTTTGTCGAGACACTGTTGAATAAGCCTGTGATGTAATACTTTGATTCGTTATTATCTGTGGATTTAGGCGACCATGACATTCAACAAAACTCTTTTGTTGAAACTTGAAGTTGAAATTCTATAAACCAATAATAGCAGAAAAGTTTCTACATTAGGGGATCACCATCATTATCACTGAAACACTTGTAGCAAAGTCCGATTGAAAACGTTTTGTTTCAGTAAGTTTTAAAAAAATTACTTTAAATTTAAATATAAGTTCAAACAGTAATAAAATTAGTACGTTTCTACACAAATTGATGTTTCTAAGTAAACATATTTTAAATGGTTACAATTTTATAAAAGCGCCCATTCACAACTTCTACATCCGCGTTGAATTTATTACCCTACTTTAAATTGAAAAAAAGTAACTTTCCTACTTCAATAAAAAAAAATTTTTTTTTGGATATCGTCCTATTTGATGGTTTTGAACAATTTCCCAAAATATCGTATGGTGCCGAGCATATGCACAATAACCATAAAATATATATTAACTCAGAGAGACAAATGTCCGATATAATGAACTAAGTAAACTCTCGTAGTTCATAACAATTACGTAAAGCGCTAGTGTCAAATAGGATATGTTGTAGAATTTGTGTCTGTAACACTAAATGATAAATAACATTGAATTTTTAAATTAGTCTTTAAACCCTAAACAATGAGTGTTTCAAAACCTACATTGAACTCATCAGAATAATATTAATTTCTTTCTCTCTAAACGTAAATCATTGCAAGTAACGCGAGTGCAAGCAATGCATTCCATATATCATAAAACCAAACCGAGTAGAAGTGTAGTAAATGCTTATTTACTATCACTTCCTGGAGAAAGAATTTTGTGCGTGAGTGTACAGTACAGGTCGCCCACTGCACACTGGAATGCCACAGCCTCCATGCCGTCGCCACACACCAGTCATAGGCTACAGTAAATTACCGTTCTGCCGGTCTGACGATAGAGCAACATTGAATCAGTTTTTATTGCGTCAATCTTGTACGCTCGCGGAGTACTTCTTACAGGCGACAATCACAACCTTTCAGCCGCCAAACCTTTGAGCATCGGCGACAAAAAGATTACAATATTAATCAATTGTATATCTCCAAATTAAAAAAAATTTTTTGTAGAATTGAAAAATTATAAAATGAGCGTTTATTTTAAAATAACAAACTAATCACAAAATTAGTGAAACTAACAAAATTTAAGTAAGATTCACCCGTCTTCCGTAACCAAAGAAGTCATTTTTAATCCATTGAGCGGTTATGTATATTTGTTAATGTAGATACATTACATAAATAAAGATATTTATAAAACAATGAGCTCGAAGAATATTACAACTTGTTTTAGAAATATTTTATACTGAAAGTAATGTACATTAATAAAATAAAATTAACAAGAAAAACATCACCTATAGATAATTTATAAATGTATGTATATACGTAACAGAGTATATAGATAGATATTTACTATAACAACACTGTTTTCGTGTATTACTTACAACTTTACTATTACTTACACTTTTATGTACTTAAACAAGAATCTTACTTCTTACGCCTATATTTGAGGTTATTAATAATTACAGTGCTGTCATTTTCGAGCTTTAGAAGACTAGTTAGGTTAAGTCAATTTTCAAAGCTCGAAAATAAAAGTACTGTAATTAATAAGCTCTCGAAAGTCGACTCGCAAATATACAAAGTAAGATTCTTGTTGAAGTACGTTAAAGTGTACGTGATAATTGAATAAAAGAAAACAGTGTTGCTAATTATATATATATATATATATATATAATATATATATATAATTATATATATATATATATATATATATATATATATATATATAATATATATATATAATTATATATATATATATATATATATATATATATTAAATATAATATATAATATATATATATATATATATAATAATAGTATACAGTATACTATATATACTGTATATAGTATATATATATACAGGGGCGTAACCAGGACGATGGTTTGGAAGGTGACCGACCTCTGGGGTCAGGGGAGCAAAACCCCCCTGAGGAAATTTTGAACATTTTTACCCCTAGAAATAAAATTGTATGCTTTTTGGCACTTGAAATTACACAATTGTTGATTCATCGAGAAGATATATTGCTAAAATCTTAGCGCTGTTTTATAGGTTAATATTTTTTGCCCCTGTGGCCTCCTTAGGGCCATATACGTTGTAACATTTTGTTTGCAATTAAGTTTCCAGTTTGTTTAATCTAAGATTAACTATCTTGTTTTACTTTTTAAATATGTTTCCGTCGACAAAATGAATCTGTGATATCGTGCTTACTGTTTGAATGGTAAACAGTACAACCTTACAATCTGTGATATCGTATTAGAAATGAACCTATTTAATCTGTGACAACTGTAACCGTGACTTCATGAACTGAAATATAAGAAGATTAGTTCATGGTTGCAAGGACGGATTTAAAAATAGGCGAAACTGTTATTTCGTGGCAGGGGAATGTAACGGAAAGTTATTTTCGCAGAATTGCGTTCATTTTCCTTGTTATAAAAGTGTTCTAATTTTGTCCCGCTTACCTCGTAATTCCGTGTTTGTTACGGCGCAAAACAACGGCTAAATAAAGTGAATCCAGTACAAAACAGAACAACGGTTTGGGTAGAAATTTCGTGAGGGACTAGAGTGAATAGACGAGGCCAGATGTTCGCCCCGTTTCTAAGAACATTCTGCTCTAAAGAATAGAGCCTTTTCTCAAAAGATTCCAGGTAGAGTAAACGCTAGGGATGAAATTTTATGATACAGGCTGTGTCGAAATACAATCCAGAAACATACCGGGATTGTAAATATTTCGATGGAACCCGTTTGTTGAAATTAAAATTTAATGTGTTCAAAATACGTTTGAAATAAACTTCTAATTACATCAACAAAGAAAAATTTTATTTTAGTTACTTTTAATGAAATAATTACAATTATTAGAATATAAATAAAGTAACATAATGTGTGCGTTAAAACAGCTGTTCTACCACATAACCTATAAAATAAAATCAGCTGTTTTATGAAACCATATTATATCACTTATTTTAAGCCAAATGGGAAGAAAAAATTTTATTGCATACCTTGCTTATTTTGTGAAAAGTTTACCCTTTCTAAAAAATAAAATTAATTATTTTGAAAAAAAACTGTAACGTCAAGCATCCTCCACTACTGGTAAGAAACTGTATTTGAACTTGAGTGGATGAATAGAACGTATTTTATTAACGATTGGAAATTTGAACAAGATATGATTAGGGAGGAGTGAACTAATAGAAGGCACTCCAAATATACGGTTCATTTGTGAACTGTTCGAGTGACGCAACAGTAGTTTACAGTTTCCGTGACTAGTATTAGAGTGAAGAAAAATTGGGTAATTGTGGAGATTCCTGAACGGGGCCTATATTTGCATGGAACATTCCAATTGTTTGTATTAATGTAGATGGGCTAGGAATAGGTTTTATTACAGGCTGCAGTATATAGGATGTTCCAAAAAGAATGCTGGGGTTTTGAATTAGCTATAGAGAAAGACTGCTCATGATAACTTACTGTTTAAACGTCAATTTGAATAAATTTGTTAAAACTTACTGAGACAGAACGTTTTCGATCGCTATGTACCGATCTATATCAGTGTCTTCTGTTTGGAGATGTTGGGTCAAGCGGTGACGGTTTTAAAGGTAGGTTTTCGATAGTATCAAAGAATATGTTTGATTTGTATGTGTTTGTTCGTTTGTAATTTGTGTTTTTGTGTGTCTGTAAATTTCATATTGTTCTAGTGTGTTGAGATGTGGTCCTTTTTTGTTGATGTGTAGGATTTCTAGGTTATGGTAAATGTCTGTGTCCTGTTTCTTTTATATGATTGTAAAATGTTGAGTTGGTGCTCTGTTTGTGCTCCTTGACTCTTTGTTTAAAGCTGCGACCTGTTTGTCCAATGTAGAATTTGTTACATTCGTCGCAGTTCAGTTTGAATACGCCTGGTGCTTGTAGTTTATCGTTGTTGGTGTTGTGTTGTATTTTGTATTGTAACTAGTTATTAGTTTTGTATGCTATTTTGTATCCTATTTTTTTCAAATTTGCGGGCTATTTTGTTTGCTGTTTTGTTTATGTATGGTAATGTGATGTATTTGTTTTCCATGTCTGTAGTGTTATTTAAGTGTTTTTTTGTATTCTTTACCAGACATACTCTTTGTTACTATCGAAAACCTACCTTTAAAACCGTCACCGCTTGACCAGACATCTCTAAGCAGAAGACACTGATGAAGATCGGCATATAGATAGGCACATAGCGATCGAAAACGTTCTGTCTCAGTAAGTTTTAACAAATTTACTAAATTTAAAGTTCGGATAGTCATAAACTACTGTTTAAGTGATTAATAAGATTCACCGAACGTAATGGACTACAAAATTCAAGAAGTCAATTTGAAATTGTAATAAGTGAATTTTATTTTCCTTGTCTGCCAGTTTCATTGTCAATGAGATCGATGATCATCCTAGTTCTCTTAAAAGAGTGTTGTTCTCAGACGAAGCTTCACACCACACAAATGATGTTGTTAATCGTCCTATATGGAGTTCAGAAAAACCTAACGTCGTGCAAGAGTATGTCGCCAAAGGTGAACGTATGGGGTAATATATGACCAAGTGAGAGGGGCTTGCATTTTTGCTGAGAAAACAATTATTCCCATAACTTATCTTGATATGACAGAACGATTTTTATTTCCTCAAACTGAAGACTTCGAAAAACATAATAAGATATGAAAAAAACTCTAGTTCTTTTCTTCAATTTGACAGTTCAATTGTGAAATTATCTTGAAGCAGTCTTTCAGTAACACTCGTTGAAAATCCCGGCATTCGTTTTGACATACAAACAACCTGTATTTATAAATAACAGAAATAAAAGTATTGGCAGTATTTTTTTAGTAGCTTTGAAAAGAAACAGTTACAATGTTGTATACATCTGTAGGGGTATAATTAGTATTAGTCCCTAAAACGTCCTAATTGTTGGAAATGAATCAACACGACGGATACGACAATGTGGGCAACGGCAGAATCTTATTACAGTCATCAGATTATTGGAAAGAAACAGTTACAATGTTGTATACATCTGTAGGGGTATAATTAGTATTAGTCCCTAAAACGTCCTAATTGTTGGAAATGAATCAACACGACGGATATGACAATGTTAGCAACGGCAGAATCTTATTACAGTCATCAGTTTATTGAAAAGAAACAGTTACAATGTTGTATACATCTGTAGGGGTATAATTAGTATTAGTCCCTAAAACGTCCTAATTGTTGGAAATGAATCAACACGACGGATACGACAATGTGGGCAACGGCAGAATCTTATTACAGTCATCAGATTATTGGAAAGAAACAGTTACAATGTTGTATACATCTGTAGGGGTATAATTAGTATTAGTCCCTAAAACGTCCTAATTGTTGGAAATGAATCAACACGACGGATATGACAATGTTAGCAACGGCAGAATCTTATTACAGTCATCAGTTTATTGAAAAGAAACAGTTACAATGTTGTATACATCTGTAGGGGTATAATTAGTATTAGTCCCTAAAACGTCCTAATTGTTGGAAATGAATCAACACGACGGATACGACAATGTGGGCAACGGCAGAATCTTATTACAGTCATCAGATTATTGGAAAGAAACAGTTACAATGTTGTATACATCTGTAGGGGTATAATTAGTATTAGTCCCTAAAACGTCCTAATTGTTGGAAATGAATCAACACGACGGATATGACAATGTTAGCAACGGCAGAATCTTATTACAGTCATCAGTTTATTGAAAAGAAACAGTTACAATGTTGTATAAATCTGTAGGGGTATAATTAGTATTAGTCCCTAAAACGTCCTAATTGTTGGAAATGAATCAACACGACGGATACGACAATGTGGGCAACGGCAGAATCTTATTACAGTCATCAGTTTATTGAAAAGAACCGAGAACACCGTAGGCCTAGACCTCAGCTTTTAATGGGGTGGTAATATTTCTTCATAAAACTGTCATTTTACCCAAATACCTACGCCTATTTCGCGTTATCTGAAGCAAACTGTTTTACCACGAACAATCGCGCATTGACTAATACCGTTTATGAAAAGATTACAATAAATACAGACAGGATCGAAGTAATGACGTCATTATCTGTTCACGAGTTGAGTCATATACCTGAAATAAAACTACTCTCTACCGGGGAGATAAGGGATCTACACTTATACTAATCAGGAATCTACTTTAAACAAAAATATCGTTTATTTTTATTGATAAAAGAAATTAATAACGAATGTGGATTGAGTTATTAATAGTCTAGGTATAAGATATTTACCGTTAATGTATTGAGAAATAATAATATTCAAACTTGTGCTGTATAGAAAGCGATGAGAAATAAAAACACGTTAAGTAGAATCATACGTAGCCAAATGTGATATTTCTGAATATATAGCAAACTTTATTTGAAATTTTGTTTAACTTCAACATAACCTCTAAACGGAGGGGATACGGTGTTAAGCTATCTCCATGTTTCTTCGAATATACTTGGAGAAATAGTGATAAAAGCATTGCACTCGATGGAGAGAGAGAACTGACTGTCTTTATTTCAGAGACCCGTCCTCAGTTCCAGCCCTGTACCAAAAACCGCTTGTAAGCGGTAAACCAGGAGTAAATGTGGCGGTGATAGACGCTGTATAGAGGGGCGCGGAAAGCCGTTGCTTTTCCAGCTGTGTGAGGGAGAAATGGTTACGCATTCTTGTTAGAATTCCTTAACGATGACGTCAGGTTCTACCGGTTCATTGCTCTGTAATACTGTACTGTGCTATCAAATGCCTAACTAGATATTGGCGAAACTGAAAACACTTTTGCTTAAGACTTTACTAAGCGGAGTGGAATTATATCTCGGTAGCGATGTAAATATGACTGGTATGGACAGTAAACATCCGTGATCAATAGGAGCATTTGCAGGGAATCATTGTGTATTCCATCAAGACACTTCCCTACAGGATGCCAGAACTGGATTCAGATGAATAAGGCGTTATAAAATAGATTGATTGCCTTAGTCTTTCTTCTCCAATAAAATGATTGTCCAATACGGGTCATTATAGGATATCAGAAACATCAGATTTCGATCCAGGTAATACAAACTGAAAGAGCTTTTCTAAGTGGAAAAGAATCTTTCCTTTTTCATACGCACCCTAGGGTGTCCCTTAGGCTATTTTGTATACTAGGTTATGTTGGTGGCACTTTAAAACGGAAATTAACTGCATTAATAAAATGGAACGTTTTTAGTAGCCTGGAACGTTTATACATAGGGAAATGCCTCGATATTGTGAGTCAAGAATTAAGTAATAAGGGAGATCAACTCATAATAAATAATGCAATCCAGCATACACGTTGCAATGATGTACTTTACTCCTACCTTACTCTAGTGAGTAGTAATTCAGAATTTGTATTATACTCATTGACGTGCGATATTAATGATATTTGCTTGAAGGTTCGAAATTCGGTGTTTGCAACGGTCGGACTCGGATGTCTTCAAAGACTCTTCCCCGTAATAGTATTATAAACGCGTAAATAGAATTACTGGTACAAAATGTCCTATTTAAATCAGTATTGGAAAGTGGGTTCACGGTTTTAAAACTTTAAAAATCAGATAAAATGGATGAAAAAATTTTCAAAATTAAGATGCAACAGTAAAAAAATATATTAAAAATTTAATTTTAATATTCCGAAACGTAGGCGCTCATGTACAAAACGTTTTTATCTGAATTTGTATAGTATTCAGATAAAAAAATATTTTGCTTCAAATCACCCAAAGAACCAACTCCGCGCCCACCACTTTGAATACAAATCCAACAAAAACGCCCGTCTCCATAATATTTCTTTATGCTCTAAAACGTCTTGTCGATCTTCCGCCTTGACACACCTGAGCGCTGATGTTTGTGCCACGGCTAATACATACACGAGGTTATTTCTTGGAAGTTCCCGCTTATTGAAGTGTTATTAGGGGCGCATGACATCCCCTAGTCTCTGCACATGTGATAAAATAAGATGCTGTGTTGCCGGCTTGTGCAGCACTGGCCGCCTTCGACATCCTGTCTCAAGACAGTCTTCCAAGAATTTAAAAGACCAGATAGGTAAACATCGATTTATGGCGGTACCGCACGTTGCATAACTTGCGGCGAGTCTTTTATTCTACGGCCTTCTTGTATTTACATTCAGAAAGACCGGTTTCGCTTCTAGGGGGGCTGTAAATGCTCAATTTACACTGATTTTTAAAATAATTAACAAGGTTAAGCAAACCGATTACGTTTAAGAAAAAATAATCTAGCCCTGTGACAACAAAAAAATTAAGCATCGAAAAGAATATATTACTCCATTGTTGATCTCAGATATTTACAATTAATTCGAGGCGAACTTTAAAAATAACAATAAGCAAATGTAAAAGAAATATAACAAAAATGGCTAATTCAGAAGATTTGAAAAATTTTAAATTTTTTAAATAAAATTTAAAATCTAATACAGTATATGGAAAACTTAAACCTTTTATAGTCTAGTTAGTAGCCATCATATCCAACATAGTTTGTTCTATGTACTACAATGTATTTTTCCTAACATAGTTTGTTCTATGTACTACAATGTATTTTTCCTAACATAGTGTGTTCCATGTACTACAATGTATTTTTCCTAACATAGTTTGTTCCATGTACTACAATGTATTTTTCCTAACATAGTTTGTTCCATGTACTACAATGTATTTTTCCTAACATAGTTTTGTTCCATGTACTACAATGTATTTTTTAATTTGTCTTCGAATGAATGAAATGACTAAAACATTTCCTATAGAATTACTATCCGTAAACTGTCAACACATGACCTCACCTGTGAACTGCTTGTATCCATTGAGAAACTTCGTCTTCCACCATCTGACCAGATGACTTGCCATGTGGTTTTCATTCATTTGTTGGCCGTACTTTGTTTTAAACAAACACATAAGGTCAACTAAAACAAAACCGACAACGATCACTTCACAATCACACTGGGTCCCGTCACGGAACACATGAACGCTCGGGTGTCACCTAGATCTGTACACCGGAATCATATTTAGCCAGGTCACGACTAACACACAGTTGGAACTAAACTGAACGTAGCGTGGAAGGATGGACGTCTCCCTCCCTTCCCCTCGCCCCCCTCCAAACACCACAGCCACCTATTATCATCTTGTGTCGGTGACTACAAGGCCCTGCAAAGCGGTCTTCGGTCTCTCTGTGCCCCCTCCGCACTAGCACACACATGCTCAGAGCTTTTTATCTTTTATATTATGTTCAATCTTCTCTTTGGCGGTGAGCAGACCGGCGAGTTCCGAACGGACAACACACTGTTACCAGATGCGGGATGTGCGTTGTAAAACAAACCTCTTTAAACGCATTTACTTACCGATATTGTTCGTTTGGGCCTATAAACAATCAATCTTATAACTTGTAATGCAATTAGAAATACACAAATAGTTCGGGAAATTGTAAATCAATATTGTTGCCAATTAAACGTGATTAAGTGTCATTGGATTTTGTAGGCTATGTTTGGATAAAGCGTTAATCAGTCGACAATTTAGCGGTATTCTATTTTATTCCTTATTACACTTTTCCTATTACTTGCGACCAGACTTTTTGTTAACTAAAGCTGTTAAATTGTTAACTTACACTTAAGGAAACGTTTTCGTCTTACGACTTCTTCAGCCTCCTCATTTTTTTCACCAACAAACGTGATTGGCTGCTTTATTATCTTCACCTATTAATAATATCTGTAATATATAAATTGGATTACACTCAGTCTAGGGACTCAAGCCTTCCCCCAAAGGATCAGGTGCAAGAAAACGCAAAA
Source organism: Prosapia bicincta (assembly GCA_036971475.1). Lineage (NCBI taxonomy): Eukaryota > Metazoa > Arthropoda > Insecta > Hemiptera > Cercopidae > Prosapia > Prosapia bicincta. Next base: position 263,489,241 of record JBAIZL010000002.1, read on the forward strand.
TTTATCAACTTATTCTGTCTCTTGGGGGCGCAGTGACGGTAGATATTGTTGCTAACCCTTCTCCGCCAGAGTTGTTAAAGTACCTTTTTAATCTTTATCGATAAAAACATGTTTTAGTCAATTTTATAACAAATTTTATAAATATTTTGTTACCGATAGCGTTTATCTGACCTGCCTATTAATAATATTCACCCAAATCAAAATTTAAATGAATTCGTATATTTATTAACATATAAAAACTACTTAATGATCCCCACGTGTAAAACGGCTGTTCTACAACATAACCTATAACACAAAATCAGCTGTTGCATGAAATCATATTTTAACATTTATTTCCGTTTAAGGCGACTAATAGCCATGGGCGCCCATGTATAATTTTATAGGGGGGGGCCAAATCTGATACCTGGGGAATGGGATTCCCTCCATGAGAAGGATGGTCCGGGGAAATTTTGAAAAATTATGGTTAAAATGGTGAGTTTTAAGGCACTTTGGAAAATTCGAAACTTCTAATTTTTATAGGCTTTTTTGTATCGATTAATTTATTTTTTTATAGAATGAGTGAATCTTTATTCCTTAAAATACTAAAAAATATAATAAAAAGGTTTTTTTTCTGGGTCATTTCATTTATTATAGGATAGGATAGTAACCGACAAATTATTTTGAGGTTGGAAGTTTTTTAAATAGGCTATAGGCTATTATTTCAGTTTTATAAGTGGCGTTTTTTTTATAATTTTAATCCAGGCATGACAGTCGAATAACTGATTTTATTGAAATATCTCATTCAGGGTGTTTGCGTGTTTTAGGAGGAACTGCTCATATAACGCTAAAAATGAGAAAAAATGCTTCGTTAGTGAGTTACGACTAGCGAAAGATTTCACCTGCAATTCAGTTACCCCTGTGAAATAAATCAATAAATGTATAGGCCCTACTTAAGTAAGTAGATTCAAATTTTATCCTCCTTAGGCTTTTTCTACTAATTTGAGCAATTAGGGGTAGTTTTCACCCTTGAAAATGAATTTTTAGAGGTTCGAAATATTTAACAATTACAATTAGAGTATCAGACAATCATTATTTTTAATTCATCTGAACCAATTTTCAATCTTTTTACGCTTTTTTATAGAATTTGACAATAATTGGTAGTTTTCACGCTTAAAAAATAAAAAGCGCCCGTCGGCACTAAATAGATTTTGAAGTAGAGGGTAAGTTGAATTTAATCCCAAATTTGTATACAAATCGGTCTTTTCCGAAGAGTTTGCGAAGTTTTTTTCCTATTTTAAGCTTCGTTTCCTGGACTAATATTAAAGATAAATCAAATTAAAACGTCAATTTCTACAATTCAATTAAAGGTAATGTAACGTAGGCTATAACATATAATAAACTATTAAAATTAATATGTGGACAAAATGGTATGTTTTGTTTAACTTAACAGAAAAGAAATATACCTAATATGTAATATCTATGTATCGTATTATTAGATCTATACATAGGAATTCTTTTGAAATTGATTCTTGACGTTTGTTATGTTTCGTTATTAGGAAATGTTTTTATTTACCAATTAGGCTAATAATTTATTAATTTTGTAAATCGTAACACGGTACCGTACACTATAGTCAATATATAATCTCCCTGCTTCCTATTTGCACCAAATACAGTACTACAATGTCGAACGCAGATGACATGCAACAGAGAAGAGATGCAGCGTCAGTCAGAAGGGCCTAGGTTATCCTTTCTGTCACGTTTTCCTTATCATTGGGATAGCTGGCTCGCTGTGTCAGCGTCTAGGATATTAGTCGTGTCCTGTTTAGCTGTTTTCCTTTAATTGACGCAACCCTTAACTGGTCCACATTGACATAATCACATAATATGGATATTCAATAGTTTCTGACTTTAAAACCTACTTCGTTCAGTCAAGGTGTTAATATAGCAGAATCGCATAAATATACTATTTATATTGTTAATACTGTGAAAATTTATTATAATTAAAGTATAGTTCTTCCACATCAGCTGAAATTAAAAAAAGAAATATTTGTACGAAAGTCTTGTTAATTTTAATTTGTATTTTTCTGGGAGCTAGGGGGCACGGCCCCTCCCTGCCCGTGTGTATGGGCGCCCATGCTAATAGCGTAACCTGACGGAAATATATGCTGTAAGTTGAGCGTTTCAGAAATAGCGTGACGCTAAAGCGATAATTTAATCTATGTTTCGTTCACCGCACGAAGATATCACTTCAAAAAAATAATTTAAGAATGAAATAACGTTATAAAAAAACCATAAATTGTATAAAGTTTTGCAAATACGTAAAAGAAATAATTTTGTAAGATCATTATAACTACAAATATTTGAACTTAGATTGTAACTAAAACTAACTCATCAACTTACAACGGTTCGTTGAGTAAATTATAATAACGAACCTTACAATAATTTTTTTCTCATAAGCTTTTCAATGACACGGTTATCATCACTGATTATAATTATACAAGTTCTAAATTATAACTAAACTAGAATTTGTGTAGCTTACTCACTGATGACTACTTGTCTTTGAAACGCGATTGGGAAAAAAAATTATTGATTGTGAGTTGGGGCTCGTATTATTTAATTAAAGTATTAGGATTAAAAATGTAACCAATTCCAGCCCAAAAGTAACCATACATAGCGCTCTTAATCAGTTCTTTCAACTCCGTTTTCCCGGCAGACCATGTATTAATTACAGCTCTCCGAAGCGAACCACTTCTGAGGTTCTTACAAGGAGAGCCTTTAACACACCTACGCCCTCTTGTATCAAAGCCAGGCTATCGCATTGTAGCCAACAGGTAGTTTATAAAGAAGCACCCTGCCAAGCTTCTTCACTGATTCTTTCCCAGAGGTATTTCCCTAACTGACTCCTTTAAACTACTACGATCACGTTACACTGTGAATTTCTCTCTTACTAAATTTCTTGCTTTAACCCTTTCTATAAACCTTCTTCTCTTCAATCCCTAACTGTTGAGTCGTAACAACACACACATATATTCGTGTAAGATTATTACGTTTGCCTTTGCGGGGCTGTTAGTTGTGGGGGTTGTATATTTCAATAGAACTAGAAGCTAATTTATACCAAGGCTCCTAATAAAAATTAAGAAACCCACCTGGGAAGGACCTAGTCTCGAGTCTGAAGGTCTGGCCCTTAGGTAAGGCCAAACGAGAGTGGATAAAGGTAAGATACTTCCTGAACCGAACTAATCAGACGGGGTATTGAGGTACGGAAACCTGGCCGTTCGAAATGTTCTACTGGTCGCGAGTAGTTTTGGAAAACCGGCTGAACCGCAGAGTCTGTTTGGAGTTCGTTTCGTCCCGCACCAAGCCTTCCTCTCATCTCAGGCCTGACGCTAGTCACATTGGCAGGAGTCTCGAGTTTGAGGTTGAATTCGTGTTAGTAGAAGTTTCGTATAACTAGATTGGAGATAATTCCACATAAAGGTACTATGTTTGTGTTCTTTGACAAGGAGATTCAATTGGAACACCATTCTTTTATATCACCATTTTTCTTTCTTGTGCAGTGTGACTTTGATGGCCTAGAAGGACAGGACAAATTTGTGAATATGTATAGACTTAATGTAAGGACTTAAACTCCCTTTGGTAGAGAATATAAGAAGGTCATGGCATTGCGTATTCAGAGCTTTCTCACCAATATGGCTAAATCTTAACCTGATTATAAAGAGGTGTCTACCAGTTACACCCCCTTGTCGTGGTAAAGGATATAGTAAGGCAGATAGAATTAATAGAGACTAAGGATATAATGATGAAGGAATGTATCAGACCAAAAACGCCATCAGAGAGTAAGCTTACTGATAAAGGTAACATAGTCGCCGAAACTAGTCTGGTTAATGATCTAGTAACTAGCGAGAGTTTGACTGTAATGGTTTCGTGTTTACTTTTGTGAATTGTTCTCAATAGCTTTTGTAATAGCTAACAAGTAAAGGCACCTCTTGATGTTGAAGGTAGGGGAGGAAGAAGGTAGACCTACCTATAGTTTCTATTTTCCTGTGGATCAAGGCGATACTATAAAACTTAAATGCCATTTCATGGCACTCTAAACCTTAAAATTATACACAAGTTGATCAAATGAGTGAATTAAATTTATTATGTATTTAAATATATTTCAAATTTAAAAAGTATTCAATAAACATGGAGTTTAACCAACGGGTTGATACCAGCGGGTTGTTATATTTATTACTTTTGGAAATAATATTTTGTTCTTTTTGGCACTAACTTCTTTTTGTAATGGTAACAACTATAATATTTTGGCATGTAACATCACAGGGATGTTGGTAAGCTATTTTACTTACCACTAAGATTAACGTGGTAATCTAATCACCAATAGCCAATAATATTGTACCATAAAAACCTTTTGGTTGGTAGACTAGTCAACACTACTTCTGTTTCCTATTGGTGGAATGATTGTTATCATGGGTTGCAGTTTTTGTGTTGTGCATCTTGAGGTTTTTCTTATAAATTACACTTTTGGCATCACTTGGCAAACAACCACAACTTACTGATATTTTTCAGCAGACGTGTTTCACACCAGGTCAGTGGATTATTCAATGCTGTGAGTCACGAACTAGACTGTTGCTTAAGTTTTAATGATATAACATAAACATATCGCGACAACACTTTACACAAAGGTAGGTTCCTCATTGTGCAAATGTAAATACAAAGTAGTATTTAAAATATCAACGACAACTAAAAAACACCTACACAATACAAAAACACACCATACCAAATATGACAGGGCAGTAGTATACAATATCAAATGCAACGACGGCCACAGCTTTTACATAGGTCAAAACAGGGAGATACTTTATCACACGATACCAAGGAACATATAAAAAACACACAGACCAAATAAAACGTCGCCATATACATACAGAACGCACTACATACATATATCAATATAGACACTATTCTAAAAGCCCTACAATACTTCAAAAAAATCAACAAACTAAACACAACAGAAAACTACGAGATGTACAAAAACCACAAAAACCATCCACAACACATTCTAAACCACCAAACAAACTCGCAATCAAATACTAGGCCTATATTTGAACACATAATTAACAACTACTCTGTGAACAACGATATACCACGAGACACCAATACAACACAGGCTCACACCAATACAACACGGCTGAGCAACAGTTTTGTCCGCCCCTGAGCAACAGCATTGAACAATGCACTGACCTAGTGTGCTGATAAATATCAGTAAGTAGTGTTTTTTTGCCAAGTAATACCAAATTACTATTGTGGGTTAATATTTTTGTAACATTAATAGCTATTGGGGGGGGGTTATACAAAATTCGTAGGTTCGGGGAGACGTACCACCTATTGGCAGCAATTAGCTGTTCATCGGTAGTTTAATTTCTCAAATATATAGGCCACGCCAAACGTGGTTACGCACGGTGAAGTCTTACTGCCACTACATAAGCAGATTTATTAACTACTCTTTGATTTCTTCAACTAGTTTTATAGAACTATCTTAGTTATATAATAATAATAATAATAATATATCATTATGTATTAACATATTATATAATATTTAAATATATATATATATATATATATATATATATATATATATATAATATATATAACTATGTTATATTGGATTTTCCTTACAAGGTATGAAATTCATTAAAATTCCGTTACAAGACTGACTAATTAAAGTCATTCTAGGTGATAAATGATTGAAAAGAACTTATAACTTTCTGAAGGGGGTTTAACCCCAAACCCTCTTGTTTCATCCATGGGACAAAATAAACAAGTAAAATTCTTACTAAATATCCATGATTAACGTATGCATAAAAGGTAGGTTGTGATAAAACGAATGGAAAAAACTATGTCACAATACATAAACCTATCAAATAAAGCATTAGTATTATATTTCTGGGTATAATTCCTAAATATATTAATTTTGAAATATATTTTTATTGGTATCACTTGGCAATAAAACCATTACTTGGTGGTTTTGTTCCAAGTGATACCAATAAATTTTTTTTTAAATTAAAAGATGTACAACACAAGTTACATAATTATTTCAGGAATTAAATGATTCACGTATTCACCGGGTGATATTGCCAACATTATAGAAAAATTTTTATTTAAAAACATAGTATTTAGTAATCAGGTGATAGCATCAGGTGTGTTATAATTTGTATATAGTAGGGTGTTTAATAAACAACTGTGCACACACTCAGAAACACTTTAAGATCAATTCCGTCTGCAACATCTAAATATCTTGTAGGTTCCGATTCCAAAAGTGCTCTCCAGGCTATTCAGGAAATGTACACTAAGAACCCATTAGTTGGAGACATCTTGTGCTCAATACACAGGCTCCAATTACGGGGTATAGAGGTGTCATTTCTCTGGGTGCCTGGTCACTGCGGAATATTTGGAAACACTAAAGCAGATGAAGGTGCAAAATTAGCTACAAGTATGGTACCATCGACACAATGTGTGATAGCATCAGATTTTGTATGCAATGTTAAAACTATACTATTCTCTGTTTGGAATGAAGAATGGCAAAATGTAAATAGAAACAAGCTGAGGGACATCAAAAATACCGTCCGACCATAGAGGACATCTGTTCGTTCGAATCGTAGGAGGAAGTGGTGGTTACTCGACTTCGCATCGGCCACTCTTTGTTAACGCATGGATGGTTGATCCGACATGAGGATCCACCACTATGTCCGTTTTGTAGAAATAATATTACATCAAGCATATCCTGCTTGATTGTGATAAGTTGACAAATATGTATATACGTTACGATCTTCGAGATAGTTTAAAGGTGGTTTTAAGGGACGATGTCACAGCTATCGACCGTGTCATCGCTTTCTTACGCCACCTGAATCTATTTAATAATATTTAAATTATATATAATTTTAGTTTCTAGTTTTAGTTACAATTAGTATGAAACATTTATTTTATTTTGTTTAGTTTGGTTAGTTTTGTTTTGTAACACTTATTTAAAATAAAACTTTAATTAGGCGATGATAACCTCAATAGCTTTTTCGCCTGGAAAAAAAAACTTCATTCACATACTAATTTCAACCACTTGTGTCATCATCAGTGTGACTACTACATAATCAAAACTAGAACAAACATAGTTGCAGTTGTTATAATGAAGGGGATCACTGGGAGTGATAATGTCATGAGTAGTTGAAACGCTTCTCTAGTGTTTGTGAATGTGTTTTTGTGTACAGTTATACATAGCGATAGTAAATCTTCATTTATTTTGCACAGTGTCTTGTGTCATTTTATCCGTACTTGTTCTTCATTAGGTTTACCTTCAATTTTATGTTTATAGATTTCTAATCCTTTGTATATATTAATGTTGATGTCTTTTAAAGTGCCTTCATTGTTTGGTATCGGGCGTGGAAAGGTTATGTGTGAACTATGCAGTGCTATTGTTAATGTCCGTACAGTGTTAGGTTTAAAGTCTTCCAGAGAATACACGAAATATGCGTACACCAGGAATATTGGGAAAGATGCGTACAGGATTAAGTTTTGACAGATGACGAGGGTAAGCTATGACGTTAGAACATCGTGACAGACGAGATTTGCGTACAACTTATAGGGGAACACGGATCTTTTAAAATCATTGAGCTACATAAATGAGTTTACTTTTCAGCTAAACATTGGTGTCGCTTAGCTGCTCGTGACTGGAGATCCTTTAAAACTTTATCTATTAAACCTGATTTCCATCATACATTTCCAGGCTTTAGACTGGCAAAATGATAAGAGATATCTTGAGCTAACATTTTGGCGTGTTTAAAATCAATTCGTAGCCTCTGTAATTTTGTTGTTGTTTTACATTTTCAATTAATTTTGTTTTCGTTTTACATACAGAATTTTGTTTATTTTAATCTATATTACAACTTGACCACAGTTGTTCCAGTTGACAAAGGGATACTCTCATTCGTTCGTACACAAAGTAGTTGGTACTTTAAAGGGCAGGTGTGGATATATTTTAAAATGAATAAGCGTATATTGGTAGCTCAACTTCAAAGTGAAAACAAAGCCTGTTATATTCTGAATTTCAGGTAGATTCAATGAAAACACCTTGTGTGTCAACATTTTTTACCTGAGCAAGCCTTACGGTTTACAAAGATAAAACATATATACTCAATTTTAGAAAAAATTAAAAAAAGGCGTTATTTTGTATTCTTCTCCAATCCCCCCCTCTTTCTCCGTCGCCCTCTTATAATTTTAATATTTAAACGTAAAAAGCTTCAATCACAGTCCATACCAATCCTTATCCGAGCTTGTCTCGTGGGTAATCCCCCCCCCTCAAGCATTTTCCAAGAGTGTTACCCTGCGTTAATAATCGCAATAACTCTTTCTCCACGTGAGTTCTGAACCATGTATGTCGGCTTATTTTCATTGTATCCGTCATATGGAATATTTCTTCTTCTTTATATAAACTGAGAAGTACATTGTCGATTATTTTGTTACGTAGGAAATTTTTAAAACACTTCTTCCAAAACTGAATTCTTCTAATTTTTTCTAGCATTCCTACTGCACTCTGAAACTTGTGAATGAACTTAGGCATTTGTATGTACATATATAAATAGCTACACACGAGCTTACAAAACAATATAATTTATTATCACACGCGTTTCAATGAGCTATGCCATCATCATCAGTGACTCTGCTACAAATTTACAACTGCAAGTGTTGCAAAGTTGCAGTTGTAATTTGTAGCTGTGTCACTGATGATAATGGCATAAGTCATTGAAATGCGTACGACAATAATTGTAAGTTAGTGTGCAGTTATTTATGTATAACCTTAACTCATAAGCCCGCTCATGCCAAAGTGTCGAGTGATTTCTGGTAGTAAATAGTTTAAATTTAGATGTCGTTAAAGTAGATAATGTTTCTCGGTAAAGGTTTCAGTAATCAAAGTGCAATCCTCTTTAAACGAGGTCAGTTTTTTCAAAAGTGAGTAAAATTGTAGAAATATGATGTCGACATTCATGGACTCAACTTATACACAAGGTGACCAAAGTTTTAGAAGATCAAAACGGGACAGTACACTCTAGGAGCTTTTGGGGGTATGAAATGAATATCTCTATCAGAGCGGTTTTCTGTGGAGTATTAATGGATAATTTTTGAAATTAGAGAGTAAAATAGCAAACTACAAAGTCTTCTTTGTCGTTGTTAGAATGAACAGTTAAGATTGTTGAAGTGCGTACTTAACGAGAAATCCATTCTCCCGTTTACCCTCTACCATAGATAAAACTTCTACCAAGTTGAAGCGGACCGAAGCGACGGGAGCTGCAGCGGTTGGAGCCAATCTCGGCATCCCGATACTACAATAAAATGTACTAAGAATATTTACTTACAAATCATTAATATGTGATCTTTAATTTAGTGTTTAAAGCATTAAATATTTATCTGCTCAAAACAAACAATTTTTAAAAATATTGAAAAAGTAGTACGTCAGTTACTATTCTTCCAAAACGCGAGAAAAAGCGTCCCCATGACGATAATAGGGACAACGGGACGCATGTCTGAAAAACAGGACTATCCTGTTGAAGGGTCTGGTCACCTTATTTATATATCATACGGATAATTGTCCCAAACAGTTCTAAAAGCCGAACAAGCGTTTTCGTCTTCAACTAGAGGTTATTTATGTTATGTTTAAAATAATTTTCAAATGCAATTTCCAATATAATCAGAAATGTCGTATATTTGGGTAAATTATGTAATATTGTATTGTTTCATAATGATTAGTACAGTAAGAGTGTGTAACTTTTTGTATTGCACATAAGACGTATGTCTAGGGAGAACTATAGACTACTATTTTGTTATATGGTAACGGTACGTGAAGCTATGGAAGATACTAAGCCTACATGTTTGAATTGTTTGCGTTTATACTCGAGTAAATTTTTTCTACCTTTCCTAAAAAACAATATTTTCTTTTGTTGACGCGTTTTGGAATGACTCTGTTTACAAAACCTAAAGGAGTACTGTTTAAGTTTTGAAAGTGAAATCATTCTTAGATACCTCAATAGAGGAAAACATTGTAATGTTAGGAAAGGCACAAAATGTACTCAAATATACCTAACATTTAAACATAATCTATATGTATAAATATTCCTAACAGAAATGAAAAGGAGTATATTAAGAATTTATTTGAGTTTTGTAATAAGTATTTTTACACTAATAAATTGAGTTATTAAATTCACATATAATGGTGTTACATTCTTGCCGACTCATAAGTTACACTATGTCAACATTAAATATAATTTCTTGCACAAGAGCTTTACACTTCGGCCGTTTGTCATTTTTGTTTTTGGTAACTATTATAAACTTTGTTTCCTTTACATTCATCGTCAGACCGAGCGTCTACCACTCCGTCCAAGATTTACTTAGAGTATTGAAATCGATGAACCTTTCATCGGGGAGTCTAGTAAAAGCTTTCGGAAAGGCGTTATCAGTTTTAGTGGAGACAAATAAAGCACGGGGCTGTAGCTAACTTTCCTGCCTTTAGCAAGATGGATTTCTCTGATTGCGCCTTCAGATCCGCTAAATATTCCAATGTAATTAATGTTTGAAGGAGGATTTAAGGCTCGGATTTAATAGATTTCAGTAGTATTAAAAGATGTCGTAATGTCGTTTAGTGGGCACGTAATTCACATGCGCACATTTACACACACACACACACTACTAAAACGCCTGAGCTGCCTCTTTTATAATTTTCAATAAATACTCAGTGTAACGAATATATATATATATATATATATATATATATATATATATATACTGTATATATATTTGAGAAAAATAATCAGTGATTCGACAATGGTCAAGTGACCGAAAGGTACCTCATCACATAAGGTAAAATTATTGCACTTAGTAGTGGAAAAAATTATTTACAAGTAATAATAATAACTTCTTATGTATATATATATATATATATATATATATATATATATATATATATATATATATATATATATATATATATATTACCTATTTGGTACTACTTGAACCGAACCATATCTAAGATACGGGAAATAGGACCGTTCGAAGGCTTCTTTCGGAAGGCTTTTCCTGACCGCCGGAAAAGCCAGCAAAAGAGTAGCGTCTCTTCCATTGTACCACAGGCCGTTTCGGGCCTGACGTTAGACACCCGGGTGGGAGGCATGACTTGAAGGTTTGATTCGTAGGGTAATGTTTTTACATACTAGAATGCGGATAGTCCCCTAGCATATGCCCTATCTGTGCTCTATCACTTGTAGATGCCTGTCGTACAACTAGGTATTCCTCGACTCAATTTTTCTGTTTCGTGGTCTTTTTAATTCTTTTTTTTTAACTTTTCATTAACACACCTGTTCAGTAAAATTCGAGGACAGATTTTTTCGTAAATGAAAACTATGAAGTATAAAGCCCGTACGAAGTTCTAATCAAGAGTGAGTATAGCAACTACTGACAATAGGGACAGTTGCAAAATAGTAATGTTACAAGTATTGAAATAGCCTTCGGATGGTTATCGCAAAAAAAATTTAATTTTTTTAAAAATTCTTCTTCTTACCCTGCATATTTGAGTTGTTATACATCCTTTAAGACATTATTACATGGTTTTATTTAACAAATTTGTTTACCGTTTCACGATTCCACATCTTCTATTAACACTTCTACATTAAATTGCATACACAGCGCCGTGAATAGTCTGTTCGAGTCGGGAAAGTATGTATAAATGTTAGGCTACGTCTACAACTGTGTATGTTGTATATGTACCAAATACGGAATACTTAAAGCTATTACGTTTAGAATACCCACATATGGAGTATATTAATTATAGCTCTAAGTATACCACATAAAATAATAGAAAATTAGTCGTGTATACTTAAACGTTCGATTGAACAAGTATAGGACGTGAATGTTCACGCTTTGTCGGTAAATGATTGAACAATGTAGGAGGGGGGAGGGAGTTTTCTAGCGTGCTCTAGTACGGATATTTACATGCTAAATTTTCAAAAAAAGTTTTAAAAATACTTCGTCTTAAAAACATTATTTGGCGCAGGGATAAACACAGTGTTTATTGTTTTTTGAAAATACTGTACTCGAAATCAGCTATTTAAAAAAAAGCTTTATATATTATAAAAAGCGTAAAAAGTTATATAATGTTTCACCAATTTTTAAATAGACGAAATCAAACATTGATTTCATATTTTTCATAAATTGGTCCAAAAAAATAATCTTGCTTGTACAGGAGCTTAGCCAGGTGGCACAGGGGACACGTGAACCCCTAAACAGTACTATACAGTGCTATTATAAATCAAGAGTGATTCATTTATATTCCTTTACTCTTTGAGTAAAAGTTAATTTTGTTCTTTGAGTAATAGTTGTTGATTGTTGGTGATTAGATTACTAAAATAGCTCATTTTTACAAAATGCATTTTATAGCCTAGTATATTTTAGCAATACAGCTTCCCGACGTCCCAACATTTGTGTAATTTTAAGTGCCAAGATAGCATAAAATATGATTTATAGAGATGGTAGAGGGGGAAAATGTTCAAAATTTCCCCCTCAGGACTGTGCTTGTAGTAGAAGTCAACTACTTAGAAGAATAGCTATCGAATCTAATTCAATATTTGTAATCGAAAGGCAATATTTCTTTATGAAATTACCTATAGGGGTATAGGTTGTGTATAAGGGACTGTATGTATTTATGTGAACTTTTAAATTTACCGGAAGTATGGTTGCTCTCTGTTGGGGTTACAGACAGTTGTCTGCCCATATCCCTCCAAAGAATATAGGCCTATGTACGTCAGATGTTTGTATTGATTGATGTTTGTGCTGTGAGTGTATGTTTGTTGTAGTGCTGGATTGTTTGACAGGAGTACTGCCGTCGGTCAGGAAAAATACACATGAGGAATATTTTTTTCCATGTAACAAATGTTTTACTTTGCCATACTATTTCGTTTTAATATTGTCGTTGCATAGTTAAAGTCTTGGTATAAGATAAAGTGGTTCCTTGGTGATCCGCTCCTTTCTTCTTCACACTTATTCCATTCAGACAATATTCGTTGTAGAAACAAATTAGTGTTTCCAAACAAAAGTGTAAAAAACACTAAATATGATAATTTATCTGTGGGTTGTTTTGGGGTCTAGAATCTGATCCTGTCTCAAGAGTTATAACCAGAATCTTAGCAGTTGTCGTCAAACAATCAAGAAACCAGAATATATTACGGTCAACTAGCCAATCTAAGCTGATTGTCCACTCAAGCAACGTGGTTAAAATCTTTGATGATAGTTTTAATCTGGTTGTCCGGAAATGTAGGTTACATGTTATTCTTCGCAGGTTCGTTGCGGCGTTATTCAATTTCGTTCAATTTACATTTGCTGCTTTTCAAATTGTGTTACAAGTTATGAAATCACCTGTTACGTTCTGCTTTAAGCAAGTATGCGAGTCTCGTAACTACTGCAGCATATATTTGCTACTGTGGTATAAACTGTCCGTTCGTATATTTATTTGCACGTGATATTGTATTGTTACTTTCCAATGTGATCAGTTTGGTTTGCACTCACGCGCACACGTACATACGGGCAGCTTTTAAATGCCTATGTTTGCACAAGATTTGAATTATATTAAGCCTTTATAGTGCAAAACAAATAGAAAATGGACTGAATTTTTCTTCCACGCAATTATTTCTAGTCAGTTTTTCGAAAATATTTTTTTAACGATTTAATAGGAATTTAAAACGGTAAAAACAAAACGTAGGCTAACTGTAAGCTATTTAAATATGTGTTTTTGCAACGAGGCCGTACTTTGTAAGGAGAGAGGGGAGGTGGGGAGGAGTGACTATTAACACAGAGCGGCGCCTTTGATCAGCCAGGCCTGACGAAAGCGATCGGCTACACAGCTCCACTTGCTGCCATCTGGTGCCACTCTTTGTCCCTGTCGCGCTATTGTACCAATTAAATCTCACCGAAAACACTGTCAATGAGGGGGTGCGCGATTCCGATCTCTTTGACCGTATTAAGGTAATTCTGTTGTCTGAAAGCCAATCGCGTTTATTGAATACTGGGTTGGTACATTTAGGATTGGACCAATTGACTAAGAGTTCAAAATTTTAAAGAGCAGAAAAATTGCAAGGAACATTTAAAAATAAAATATTTCGCAAAACCGGGAAATTTAAGGGGTTATAGAATGAATTGAAAAAATGGTAGTGTTTTAGGGTTGTATTTTATAGCCTTAAAAAGCAATATTTTCGGCTTTGAAGTTTCAGAATTATTGCTAAGTATTTTTTTGAATTTTTTTCTATTTAGTTTACCTTCTTTCGTTTTATGTTTCGGTCAGGGAGGAAGGCAGGGTTTGGTGACCTCCCTGAATATGTAGCGTCTTTCTCAACACACTGGCTACGGATAGGATTAGAGGAACAGGACTGAGGAAGAGTATTTTCCAAAGTGGAAGGTCAGGGAGGAAGGCAGGGTTTGGTGCTCTGCTTGAATATGTAGCGTTTATCTCAACACAATGGCTACGAATATGATTAGAGGAACAGGACTGAGGAAGAGTGATTCCCAATGTGGAAGGTCTGGGTTGGAGCGGGTTATATTCTGGGCCTGGTTTTATTATTTAACTGGGGGGGGGAGTGTCCAACAGACTAATGTTTCCCTGTCAGGGAAAATTATTTTCCTTACTCACGCCGAAATAATACAAACTCAACGCATACAAAAATAAAAGAGAAATATTGTCTTACTGATTAATTACAACTCTATAATTTACAAAAACAAAAATTAATGAGAATGCATTATAGAATAGGTACAATTGTAAAACCTATGTATGACGCGAGTACGAGCATTAAAAGAATCATAAAGCGGTAAATAGTACTATAAATAATGAAAGCAAGGAGGAAAACATTTGGACGAGCAGGAAATAAATTGTGTTCCGCTTACAAGGACTGTCGACGTCGATTGTCACTTGAACCAGAAATTTAAGTTTTATTGGCGTTAAAAGCATAGCCGTCTTTAGGTGCTAGTCTAGCGTCGCGAGGCCTTTGTCAGCGCTAAAGAGTAAGTAAAGTGTTTTGTTTGAATTAAAGTAATATAATAATGTACGGATATAGGTGCCTAAATTGGCTGTCTAATTACCCACGCAACATGTTGAGTTATTGGTAAATGACAAAACGTACGAACGAGATATCGGCATCGCGACCAAAAGAATGCAATACGTCGTTTGATAGTGGCGGTGTTCCAACCCTGACAAATGACAAAAAATAATGTAAATAATAGGCGAATGATCGACGTAATCAAAATTGTTCCAAACACAACTTTTTGTGCAGGAATTTTAAAAATTTGTCGGAGCGAACCATTTTTTTAAAATAAGGCGTAGCACAAATTTTTTACTCCAGGCGTTGCATTTGCTAAGGACGGTTCTGGTTAAAAGTATTAAATTTTCAGTAAATACAAATCATTGGCGTGGGTTCCCGTACCTGGAACAGTTACTGAGGACTTGGAGCAGTTAGATACCTTTCTATCTCATCCACAGACTTGTTTGTATCTTAGTGTAAGACCCTAAGCAGTTGTCCGTTTCCCTACGAAGGGGTGGAGGACGTCCGAACCTAAAATCTTCCTTTCTACGTCCTTCAGCAACGGTTATTATGGTCTTTGTTTCAAACAAAAAAAAACATAAGATTAAGGTTTCCATTTTTGAGAAATCGATGCATGTATAATACCGAATGCTTTTCCCTACGTAGGGGTAGGGGACGTCCGAACCTAAAATCTTCTTTTCTACGTCCTTCAGCGACGGTTATTATGGTCTTTGTTTCAAACAAAAAAAACATAAGATTAAGGTTTCCATTTTTGAGAAATCGATGCATGTATAATACCGAATGCTTTTCCCTACGTAGGGGTAGGGGACGTCCGAACCTAAAATCTTCTTTTCTACGTCCTTCAGCGATGGTTATTATGGTCTTTGTTTCAAACAAAAAAAACCTAAGATTAAGGTTTCCATTTTTGAGAAATCGATGCATGTATAATACCGAATGCTTTTCCCTACGTAGGGGTAGGGGACGTCCGAACCTAAAATCTTCTTTTCTACGTCCTTCAGCGACGGTCATTATGGTCTTTGTTTCAAACAAAAAAAACATAAGATTAAGGTTTCCATTTTTGAGAAATCGATGCATGTATAATACCGAATGCTTTTCCCTACGTAGGGGTAGGGGACGTCCGAACCTAAAATCTTCTTTTCTACGTCCTTCAGCGATGGTTATTATGGTCTTTGTTTCAAACAAAAAAAACATAAGATTAAGGTTTCCATTTTTGAGAAATCGATGCATGTATAATACCGAATGCTTTTCCCTACGTAGGGGTAGGGGACGTCCGAACCTAAAATCTTCTTTTCTACGTCCTTCAGCGACAGTTATTATGGTCTTTGTTTCAAACAAAAAAAACATAAGATTAAGGTTTCCATTTTTGAGAAATCGATGCATGTATAATACCGAATGCTTTTCCCTACGTGGGGTAGGGGACGTCCGAACCTAAAATCTTCTTTTCTACGTCCTTCAGCGACGGTTATTGTGGTCGTTGTTTTAAACAAAAAGCAATAAGATTAAGGTTTCCATTTTTAAGAAATCGATGCATGTAAAATACCGAATGCTTTTCCCTACGTGGGGTAGGGGACGTCCGAACCTAAAATCTTCTTTTCTACGTCCTTCAGCGACAGTTATTATGGTCTTTGTTTCAAACAAAAAAAACATAAGATTAAGGTTTCCATTTTTGAGAAATCGATGCATGTATAATACCGAATGCTTTTCCCTACGTGGGGTAGGGGACGTCCGAACCTAAAATCTTCTTTTCTACGTCCTTCAGCGACGGTTATTGTGGTCGTTGTTTTAAACAAAAAGCAATAAGATTAAGGTTTCCATTTTTAAGAAATCGATGCATGTAAAATACCGAATGCTTTTATATGATAGTCCTTGTTTCAAGACCCGGCTTGCAGATTGGACAAGGACTTGTTTCCGTAAAATGTGATTATTCATTTTACATAGCTCTTTATCCGCGTGCTATTTTGTTGACAATGATTGAGCACTATACAGACGTTTTTACTTAAAACAAGTCGTGAGCGGCAGATCGGTTACGCCAAGGTCGCGCAGGAGTGGGGCACGGACGCAGTTGTCGTTGGCTTTCATGTTCACTTTGCCGAAAACCTTTTTTGTGTTTGACAATAGCAATCAGATTAGAAACGGAAGACATAAGGGGGGGGGGGCAGATGCAGCTCGCATGACCGGGGTCTAACAGTCGAACAATAGAGGAGGCACTGGCGGCCAAGTCCGAAATTATCTTCGCTGGGACCGCGTGCGGAATGGATTTAGTTTAACGGTGTATGAGCAAGAAACCGAAGTCTCTGGTAAAATCTGTAAACTCATCAGTATTAACACAAAATCTGTGATGGACGTATCTATAAATAATTTCTTCCTCAAAATAGAAGTAGATTACATATAGTAAATATATAACTGGCGTAAACCTCTGATTATGTTGACGAATCGTACACAAGGGTGACTGATAAAAATTACACTATTTATTTAGCAGAGTTTTTATAATCACTGTATTTATTTATTAAACATTTTGGAAAATGTTAATTTTTTTCAATTCTCTGGAGATGTTCTCTAACCAAATCAAAAAATGGTAGACATATATAGTTATAAAAATTGTATATACTATTAGATAAAATTAGCTTCGTGTTGTAAATATGTCTAATAGATAAATTGAAGTGAAATAAATAAATAAATCTAAAAGTTAGCTAATGCCGTATTATTTTAATTGCATTTGGACCATAGGTTGGACTGTAAATGGCTGAAACTTTGACTGACATTAAATTCATTATTTTTATCTTGTGATATGCGTCAAAGTTCTGACTGCTAATTACTACATACAAGACAGCAGAATTATTTACTTATTAACATATTATATTTATTTATTTATATTAATTTAAATTTATTTTTACCCTATTTTTATCTTGAAACCAATTACTTACTAATTGCATATAAAACTAAAAATAAAAGAGTCAAATGTATATTGTTATTGTAATATAATTATTGGTTCAGTCGAAATTTAAAAAAGGGGAAAATGTGAAATGGTTTAAAATGAAAGGTTGTAATGTGTTTTTGTTTACTTAAAAAATTCATGTATTTTTTAAAATTATGTTATATGTACTGCGACTATCTTTGTATTAGCCAAAATCGGTACAACCTACTGTTGGATGTACGTAGTAGAATGTAAGATAAACTTATACCATCAAAATTTCAAAAGCACTATATTTATCAGAGTTTTATCATACTCGTATATTATAATATATATATATATATATATGTGTGTGTGTGTGTGTGTAATAACGAAATTACAAGAAAATACAAATACAAGAAGAATTTATTGAATATACATTCCGAAGCTTTCGTTGGCAAACAGTTCCAACATCAGGGATAATAATAATCTGGTGAACTTTATTACCGTTTGCCAACGAAAAGCTTCGGTTTGTATATTCAATAAATTATTCTTGTATTTGTATTTTGCTGTAATTTCGCTATGATATATCTATACATAATAAAAATATTCTATTTCTGTTTCTCAACGAAATTTATAATTTTATTAATAATAACAATAACAAAATTGTATTAAAACTATTAATAATATTTTATTAATATCTGATTAGGCTTATTTATTTATTCAAATTTTAAATTTTACAAAGAATAGATAAATAACAATTAACTGTTGCTAACCCAAACGTGGCTAGATAGATAAATTGTACCTGTGATATGCGCCCTGAACAAGTGTGACAAATATATTCTTGAAATTCTGGACAAATGTATTATTTTATGGCACTCCCGAGACACAACTTTAAAAATTGGGACGCATGGTCACCGTAGGTATGGGGTATTCAATTTCATTTCAACGGGGGAGGTCGTGCCTTGCAGCAGTGTAGTCAAACAACGCAACAAAAATACAGACACAACACAGCAATAAATAATCATTGCGTAACATATACTCTTAGGAAGGTAGCTAGACCAACCTCTCTTTGAGCTCGGAAGAATCAAGTTTATTTCTGGTAAATGACCTTGCCGTTATTTCTACCCCACCCTGATACGGGATAAAACGTCCCTTCCTTAACCCATCTATCCCTTTTCTCCCTTCTGTATACCTCCTGAAATGTAGCTAATAGAGACTACGATTACTCTAGGTATACGTGCCCTATAACATTCCTCAGACATAGATGCTATCTGTGTTCACAAATCGTCATAAGTGTTATTGTAGTCTAGACTGGTCGTCGCACAGCAACATATCGTCCATTATCTAACATTGTCTAAAATTGTGGGTGAGTACCCAATGATAATTTTTGCAATCCCCCTTCCTTCTTCTATCATTTATCATATATTTTCTCTACAGTACCTTATCTAATATCTTTTTTATCTACTACATACCTAATATTTTCTATTCATGTTTACATTGTTTTATTCCTATATTTAACATCTCTTCGCTCTTGCCAATATCCACTCATGAAATGCTTTTTGTCGCTGTTTTGAAACACACAAAAACGGAGAGAAATAGGTTTTGAAAACGATTTCCTCTAAGAAAAACATTTACCGTGTTTAGTTTCGCCATTCTCGGACGGTTCCCGAAACCCTGCATCGGAACGAACACTTGTCTGTTATTGTTGTCTGGCCGCGTAGAAAGTGGGCGCTTTGATGGCACCGCTTTCTTCCGATTCTAATTTACAACAAGTCATAAAAGCATGAAGACCCTTACCTGCAGTGAGCCCTGGGGAACCCACATAGGCCTAGGGTTTGTTAAATATGCAAAGGGAGTTATACTAGCCAGAAAGAAAAAGTAAGCGCTATTTGGTGAAGAACTCAGGTGACTTGAGCGCACTACGGAAAAATTACGGGAATTTCTTGATGAAGTGTCCCAACAACGTATTTAAGATTTCAGAAGTAAAGGAAGAGTTGTTGGGATGGTTACCAGTAGGGGGCATATGTTTTGTCTACACACCCTGGACAGTTACACTTGAAAGAAGGACGGGTAGGAAGGGATATTCATACACACACACACACACACACACACACACACACACACACACACCACATTCACTATATGTACTTAAACAAGAATCTTACTTGGTATTTTTGCGAGATAACTTTCAAAGACTGGTCTTGTCTCCATCATTGGGCATACTGTATGAAGATGCGAGTATGCCAGATGATTGAGACAAGGCAAGTCTTTGAAAGTTAACTCGAATAAATACCAAGTAAGATTCTTGTTTAAGTACATATAGTGAAAGTGATATATATATATATACTAAACATTTTGATAAAGTAAAATTATTAGTCTGAGAATTTATACCAGAAAATCTATTAGTTTTATTAAATAATTGCAAGGAAATGTGATAAAAATAAACTGTAACACCACGACTGAAATTTATCAAGCAATTTGAAAGTAACAATTTGTATGAGTAAACATTTTTGTCTGGGATCAGTAGACAGATCTGTAGTCTGGGATCTGTATGGGGTAAATAGAGAATTTTTCGAAATGCGAGTTGCAGTCTGTAAATGGATAGTCGAATTTTTAAGAAGTCAAAATAAAATTTACTGACATGTTTCAAGATAAAAACAAAATTCCGTGTATCCGTATAACTGATCAGACCACTGGAGCTACATTCTTATTTGTATAAAAATCATTAAAATTTTTAGTTTCATTCCATATTTTGTAGGAATATAGCCTACATAATAACTCTAACTTATATTTCTTTCCCACTCAGTGCTTCGAATTTCTAAATATTTCAAAACAGAGACAAGACCAGCAGAAAACACCTAAAAAATAAAAAAAGTACCTAAAAATTTACTTTAGGCATGCGTAATCCTGATATATGTAGTCTCTAACCTCGAAGAAGAAACCTAGAAGCAAATTTCAAATTAAAGTTCTAAACTGTAGTAAAATTAAAATAAAAAAGGTATTTTGTTAACCAATGTCAAAGAGTTAATCCAAGAGTTAAACCAACGTCCTCCACTGTGTCGAATTTCAAAATGTCCCTTTCTTATTTTAGGGTCTCGGTTAGGGGATCTAGAGCTCTTGTCATAACGGTTGAAAACGACCTTGCCTACGCGAAAATATAATTTTTTCAACACTCAGTACTAGGAAAACATTACAAGCTCTACTTAGTACTAACTAATCCCACTTAATCCTTTCATATCCCTTCTTATTACAAGTGGAGACTCCTCTTTATGACCCAGATAGAGAGTAGGTTTACTTCAGGTACACGTTTTGCCTTGATCCCTCCTACGTCCTCTACCAAGAGTTGTATACCTCCACCTTAGTTCTACCTTATCCCACTTAACCCTTTCTTACCCCTTCTTATTATAAGTGGACACTACTCTT
>JBAIZL010000002.1:263515654-263670654 GCA_036971475.1 Prosapia bicincta
ATTAAGCTCAAGTTTTGGTACTTTGCTGGTTAAAGTAATAAGAAGAGCTAAGTGCAAACACCGAGAAACAAACACGTAGACCAAGCTATCAAATTAGAATGGAATCAGCTGTGGTGATCAGGGGAGACTAGATTCGGAGCCCACTCCTTGGTTAGACAAAGGAAAGTGACTACATTGCATAAAACAGTGCAATATAGGTGTATAAAGAATTCTGACGGTAGATCTCAGTCTGCGACTATTGAGAAGAGATTACAATTTTGCTTAAATTCAGGTCAGCCATATAAGCTATATAAGCGTGACGACTTGAACCATAGCCGAGTTAAAATTAGAAAAGTATTTTGCAGGTCATCCTGTCCTGCGTGGCATTGGCTCTTCGTTGCCGTTATCATTTTCCCGTTTCAAGGAAAGACGGCTCGTAAATTAAATTTCTTTATAATGTACTTACTTATACTATTTAGCTATATTTTAATTCAATAATCTTTAAAGTTGTCCCCTTCCGCGTGAACCATCTTCTTCACTTCTCCCACTACCAGAAGATCATTTCGTCCTTTTCTTCTCAACATGTGTCACTCCATTTCATCCTGTCTACACCCTATATCGGAAACGCGAGGACCGAATAGAAGGTACAAGAAATTCAATAGTAATAGAAATAGTAGTATCATTGTAGGGGTAACTTTGCCTGTAGCATGAGGTAGTTCTCCCTGTTATAAGGATAATTTTGCCTGTTGTAGTGGTAATTTTGGCTGTTGTATAGGTAATTTTGGCTGTTGTAGGGGTAACTTCGCCTGTAGCATGAGGTAGTTCTCCCTGTTATAAGGATAATTTTGCCTGTTGTAGTGGTAATTTTGGCTGTTGTAGTGGTAACTTTGCCTGAAGCATGAGGTAGTTCTCTCTGTTATAAGGATAATTTTGCCTGTTGTAGTGGTAATTTTGGCTGTTGTAGTGGTAACTTTGCCTGAAGCATGAGGTAGTTCTCTCTGTTATAAGGATAATTTTGCCTGTTGTAGTGGTAATTTTGGCTGTTGTAGAGGTAATTTTGGCTGTTGTAGGGGTAACTTCGCCTGTAGCATGAGGTAGTTCTCCCTGTTATAAGGATAATTTTGCCTGTTGTAGTGGTAATTTTGGCTGTTGTAGTGGTAATTTTGCCTGTAGCATGAGGTAGTTCTCCCTGTTATAAGGATAATTTTGCCTGTTGTATTGGTAATTTTGGTTGTTGTAGGGGTAAATTTGCCTGTAGCATGAGGTAGTTCTCCCTGTTATAAGGATAATTTTGCCTGTTGTAGTGGTAATTTTGGCTGTTGTATAGGTAATTTTGGCTGTTGTAGGGGTAACTTCGCCTGTAGCATGAGGTAGTTCTCCCTGTTATAAGGATAATTTTGCCTGTTGTAGTGGTAATTTTGGCTGTTGTAGTGGTAACTTTGCCTGAAGCATGAGGTAGTTCTCTCTGTTATAAGGATAATTTTGCCTGTTGTAGTGGTAATTTTGGCTGTTGTAGTGGTAACTTTGCCTGAAGCATGAGGTAGTTCTCCCTGTTATAAGGATAATTTTGCCTGTTTTAGTGGTAATTTTGGCTGTTGTAGTGGTAACTTTGCCTGTAGCATGAGGTAGTTCTCCCTGTTATAAGGATAATTTAGCCCGTTGTAGTGATAATTTTGGCTGTTGTAGTGGTAACTTTGCCTGTAGCATGAGGTAGTTCTCCCTGTTATAAGGATAATTTTGCCTGTTGTATTGGTAATTTTGGTTGTTGTAGGGGTAAATTTGCCTGTAGCATGAGGTAGTTCTACCTGTTATAAGGATAATTTTGCCTGTTGTAGTGGTAATTTTGGCTGTTGTAGTGGTAACTTTGCCTAAAGCATGAGGTAGTTCTCCCTGTTATAAGGATAATTTTGCCTGTTGTATTGGTAATTTTGGCTGTTGTAGTGGTAACTTTGCCTGAAGCATGAGGTAGTTCTCCCTGTTATAAGGATAATTTTGCCTGTTTTAGTGGTAATTTTGGCTGTTGTAGTGGTAACTTTGCCTGTAGCATGAGGTAGTTCTCCCTGTTATAAGGATAATTTAGCCCGTTGTAGTGGTAATTTTGGCTGTTGTAGTGGTAACTTTGCCTGTAGCATGAGGTAGTTCTCCCTGTTATAAGAATAATTTTGCCTGTTGTAGTGGTAATTTTGGCTGTTGTAGTGGTAACTTTGCCTAAAGCATGAGGTAGTTCTCCCTGTTATAAGGATAATTTTGCCTGTTGTAGTGGTAATTTTGGCTGTTGTAGTGGTAACTTTGCCTGAAGCATGAGGTAGTTCTCCCTGTTATAAGGATAATTTTGCCTGTTTTAGTGGTAATTTTGGTTGTTGTAGGGGTAAATTTGCCTGTAGCATGAGGTAGTTCTACATGTTATAAGGATAATTTTGCCTGTTGTAGTGGTAATTTTGGCTGTTGTAGTGGTAACTTTGCCTAAAGCATGAGGTAGTTCTCCCTGTTATAAGGATAATTTTGCCTGTTGTAGTGGTAATTTTGGCTGTTGTAGTGGTAACTTTGCCTGAAGCATGAGGTAGTTCTCTCTGTTATAAGGATAATTTTGCCTGTTTTAGTGGTAATTTTGGCTGTTGTAGTGGTAACTTTGCCTGTAGCATGAGGTAGTTCTCCCTGTTATAAGGATAATTTAGCCCGTTGTAGTGGTAATTTTGGCTGTTGTAGTGGTAACTTTGCCTGTAGCATGAGGTAGTTCTCCCTGTTATAAGAATAATTTTGCCTGTTGTAGTGGTAATTTTGGCTGTTGTAGTGGTAACTTTGCCTAAAGCATGAGGTAGTTCTCCCTGTTATAAGGATAATTTTGCCTGTTGTAGTGGTAATTTTGGCTGTTGTAGTGGTAACTTTGCCTGAAGCATGAGGTAGTTCTCCCTGTTATAAGGATAATTTTGCCTGTTTTAGTGGTAATTTTGGCTGTTGTAGTGGTAACTTTGCCTGTAGCATGTGGTAGTTGTCCCTGTTATAAGGATAATTTAGCCTGTTGTAGTGGTAATTTTGGCTGTTGTAGTGGTAACTTTGCCTGTAGCATGAGGTAGTTCTCCCTGTTATAAGAATAATTGTGCCTGTTGTAGTGGTAATTTTGTTTGTTGTAGTGGTAATTTTGCCTGTAGCATGAGGTAGTTCTCCCTGTTATAAGGATAATTTTGCCTGTTGTAGTGGTACTTTTGGCTGTTGTAGTGGTAACTTTGCCTGTAGCATGAGGTAGTTCTCCCTGTTATAAGGATAATTTTGCCTGTTGTAGTTTTAATTTTGGTTGTTGTAGGGGTAACTTTGCCTGTAGTATGAGGTAGTTCTCCCTGTTATAAGGATAATTTTGCCTGTTGTAGTGGTAATTTTGGCTGTTGTAGTGGTAACTTTGCCTGAAGCATGAGGTAGTTCTCCCTGTTATAAGGATAATTTTGCCTGTTGTAGTGGTAATTTTGGCTGTTGTAGTGGTAATTTTGGCTGTTGTAGTGGTAACTTTGCCTGTAGCATGAGGTAGTTCTCCCTGTTATAAGGATAATTTTGCCTGTTGTAGTGGTAATTTTGGCTGTTGTAGTGGTAATTTTGCGAGGTAGTTCTCCCTGCTATAAGTATAATTTTGCCTGTTGTAGTGGTAATTTTGGCTGTTGTAGTGGTACTTTTGCCTGTAGCATGAGGTAGTTCTCCCTGTTATAAGGATAATTTTGCCTGTTGTAATGGTAATTTTGGCTGTTGTAGGGGTAATTGTGCCTGATGCATGAAGTAGTTCTCCCTGTTATAAGGTTAATTTTGCCTGATATAGTGGTAATTTTGGCTGTTGTAAGGGTAATTTTGGCTGTTGTAGGGGTAATTGTGCCTGATGCATGAAGTAGTTCTCTCTGTTATAAGGATAATTTTGCCTGTTGTAGGGGCAATATTACCTGTTGTAACGGTAATTTTGCCTGTTGTAGGGGTAACTTTGCCTGATGCATGAGGTAGTTCTGCCGGTTGTAAGGGTAAATTTCCCTATTGTAGTGGTAATTGTGGTTGTTGTAGTAGTAATTTCGCCTAATGTAAGGGTAGTTTTAGCTGTTGTAGGGGTAATATTACCTATTGTAGAGGTATTTTTGGCTGTTGTAGGGGTAATTTTGCCTGATGCATGAGGTAGTTCTCCCTGTTATAAGGGTAATTTAGCCTGTGGTAGGGGTAATATTAACTGTTGTAGAGGTAATTTTGGCTGTTGTAGGGGTAATTTGGCCTGATGCATGAAGTAGTTCTCTCTGTTATAAGGATAATTTTGCCCGTTGTAGGGGCAATATTACCTGTTGTAGCGGTAATTTTGCCTGTCGTAGGGGTAACTTTGCCTGATGCATGAGGTAGTTCTGCCGGTTGTAAGGGTAACTTTCCCCATTGTAGTGGTAATTGTGGCTATTGTAGTAGTAATTTCGCCTAATGTAAGGGTAGTTTTGGCTATTGTTGGGGTAATATTACCTATTGTAGAGGTAATTTTGGCTGTTGTAGGGGTAATTTTGCCTGATGCATGAGGTAGTTCTCCTTGTTATAAGGGCAATTTAGCCTGTGGTAGGGGTAATATTAACTGTTGTAGAGGTAATTTTGGAGGGGTAAATACCGGTAACCTTAAACCATTTACAGCTATAGCTCCTGTTTAACACATAAGATATGCATTGCCCAAAAGTTCGACAACGTCATATGGGCTTAGAGGTCTTTCGCTAGTAATGCTTCATTTGACCCATGAACGTTTTGTCTAAAGGCTGCATCTTGTGTGTGGTATGTGACGGCAGACTAATGATTGTAATATGATTTCCGTTTGCAATATCAACAACATCAATATTTTTTGTATGTGCGTTGTGCCCATCTAGAATAAGGAGCACTGGATCTTGCTCTGTTGGTTTTACTTTGACAATAAAATGATTCAGCCATTCCGTGAACAAATTTCCCTGTATCCATCCTGATGGGTGGCATTTTCCGACAGACCCTGGCGGGGCACCCTTCATTAAGGTATCTGTCATGTTCTTTCTCGGGAAAATAAACACAGGGGGCACAAAAGTGCCCGCTACACTCATGCAGCACACTATGGTAACAAGTGATCCTCTTTCTGCAGAGCTAATGGCTCCCACTTGACGTTTATCTTTCAGACCGACGACTCTGGCAACCTTGCTTTGGACAACACTAATTCCCGTTTCATCGACATTAAATATACGGTCTGAAGTAAACTTGTGTTTGTCAATTTCCGCTTCAAGCATATCAAAGAAACCACGGACAGCTTCCTTGTTAAAGCCGTTGGCACGAGAAAACGAAGTGGCAGTTGGTTTTAGAACAGATAAGATGTCCTTGTGACGGTTCATAAAATGATCATACCAGGCTCGTCCTGCCACATCACTAGTAAATGGATGTTTGACACCATTTCTTTCACATATCTGGTATGCAAGGCGCCTAATATCATCTCTCGTTAGACCATAAAACTTTGATTCCATAACCAGTAAATAATGAACAAGTTCATCCTCCATTTCAGGTTTCATAATTGGTTTTTTACCCAATTTTATATTAACAACTTTGTTTTCAGGTAGATCAGTTCGGGCAAGCCTTTGTAGTGTGGACCGCGGCACAAAATATGCCTGTGCGGCTTTTTTTAACCCCATTTTTTTCAATGCTTTTAGAGCGTTGCACATATCTTCTTTATTCCATGTCTGTCGTTTCTGTTTCTGCTTCGGGGCTAGCACCTTACGAGGCATTCTGAAACATAATAATAAAAACAAATGTGTAGTAACTATAATATGGGCCCCTGAATAATGGTAGCCCATATTACCAGCACAAGTGAGGGCCCATATTGCTCAAACGCGAGCTAAGTAAACAACACAACTTTACTGAATATTAAGTTCGTTAAAATACAACAGTAGCACATTGGATTAATCGTTAGAACAATGGTATCGTGCCACGATATAAGAATGGCGATATCTAAGTGAACTTAGGCAAGATAATAGGTATCAAACACTCACCTTACAAAGTTTGTTTTGACGACGAAAACAACAACCACTACAGCTACTCCGCCATGACAGATACGACTCCAGCGAACTCTACAGGCCGTTATTAGAAGTCGGACTAGTAGTTCTAGCTGTCACCGCTAAAATTCGTGATATATACTAAACAAAATTGACGTGGCCCATATTATATGCATAGCCCATAATACCACCTTTGCCTCTAGTAGTTTCGCCTAATGATTAGGTAGTTTTGGCTGTTGTAGGGGTAATATTACCTGTTGTAGGGGTAATTTCACCTAATGCAAGGGTGATTTTCCCTGTTGTAGTGGTAATTGTGGCTGTTGTAGTACTAGCTTTGCCTGTTGTAGTAGTAGTTTCGCCTAATGATAAGGTAATTTTGGCTGTTGTAGGGGTAATATTACCTGTTGTAGGGGTAATTTCACCTAATGTAAGGGTGATTTTCCCTGTTGTAGTGGTAATTGTGGCTGTTGTAGTACTAGCTTTGCCTGTTGTAGTAGTATTTTCGCCTAATGATAAGGTAATTTTGGCTGTTGTAGGGGTAATATTACCTGTTGTAGGGGTAATTTTGCCTGTTGTAGGGGTAATTTTGCCTGTTGTAGTAGTAATTTTGCCTGTTGTAGTAGTAATTTCGCCTAATGTAAGGGTGATTTTCTTCTTGTAAGGGTATTGTTACCTGTTGTAGGCAATTAGACTATTATTTATCGGACACCAATTTTTAAAAATTCGACAATTTTTACAGAAATATTTGGAAGTAACCGATTAAGAAATATACCTGTTAAAAGAACACAATCTCGTTAAAGCGTTCGTTTTCCTGGCTATTCGCCTACTATTTACTAATCTCGAAGCGTTCGCCATTTAACCGCAACGCTGATCGCCTTTTGAGAGCTCCACAACCGTTCTTCAGTTGGTCACAACAGTCACAATTCATTCTTTCCCCTTTTTTTTGACAAACAACTTTGCGCACAGGTATTTTTCGTGCGTAAAGAATTTGAGGCCCCATCAAGGTAAAAGCCAGTAAATACGGCAAGCCGGCGACTTGGCAACAGCGCAATCAGAGTGTATAGTTGGGCAATAATTGGCGGGCAAGGCGTAACTGCCCGGGGCGCTTTCTTTGACCAGACCGTCCGCTCTAGCATTACGTTCTGCAGCCTAATAACACAGCAACACTAGTATACATCCACCGATGAACCGAGCCTAACCGAACTGGAGTCATCAAATATATCTTTATTTGGATTTAAATTAACCAAAAATAATCGATTAGTGACACTGACTGCCGACTGGGGATAGTTCGGCGATTCCGTAGTGGAATGCCTACTCGTTTTGCCGTAACAAACTTTAATAGGTTACCTACCTATCTACAAGTCTACAAAGATTTATCTGAATCTAAAATTACTGTATTTCCAAAGAGAGTAGATCTGTCCACATTCACAATGCAGACCTACACATTATAGGCCCTATAACTTAATAGTACATATCATCCAACCTACCTATTCGAGACCTTATAGTACCTTATTAACTCAAAAATAATTTATAATGGATATCAGCGCTAAAGGCGGCGTTTTAATGAACTAAGAGGGTATTCTTATCACAATTGGGTTTCTAGTTTGCATTTCCAAGACTTGATAATATAAAAAATAAACTAGTGTGACAGCGGAAGTGTAAAAACTTATTGCAAAGGAAATGTCTAAAATCATGAACATCTATACTACTATATAAAAATCTAATGGTGTGTGTGTGCGTGCGCGCGCGCGCGTGCGTGCGTGCGCGCGTTTGTGTGTGTGGGTGCGTGAGCGCGCTTGCGCGCGCGTGTGTGTATGTGTTACTCAATCACGTGAAACTTTCTTTACCAATTGAGCAGAAATTTTACATAGACATTCTTAGGGTCCCTGGTTAACACATAAGCCTATTTTTATTTAGAAAGTCCGTCAGGACACCGCCCCCTTGGCCTTAAAAACCCCCTTAACACTCAATTTTCTATACTCTATTAATTACTGAACTTGAATTAATCAGCTGATAATCACCAGTAACAGTCACTTTTAAACACATTTAAACAGCTGATAGAAATTGATTGTTATTCATCTTTCTAGGTTAGTTTACTTTACAAATGTTATGTTACAAACAGAAGTTTTTCCTTCCCTTGGTTTTCAAGACAATAATCAGTTAGTTTATAGTTTGATATATTTATTGCAAACTAATCTATACTAAAAATCTAATTACGTCTGTCTCTGTTTATATTACTTAATCACGAAAAACCTACTGGACCCATTGAGCTGAAATGTGGTATTTATTTCCCGTTCCCACATGTTCGATTTTAGCGAAAAAAAATTATACCGGGAGACGGAGAAAATCACCAGAGATACAAAAACAATTTATGAAAACTCTCGCTCATGCCCCAAAGGTTTACAGTTTTGGAAAAATGTAATTCCCCCCGAACTTGGTGCTAATAGTGCTGGTAAAAATTCTCATTAGCTCACCCCGAATACAATGCATATAAAATGAATGCAAAAACATGTCCAGAAGCTATTTTGACAATTATTGTTTGTTATTGCCACGGAAGGTTGATTTTATATACCTATGAAGTATCCAGTCAGGTTAGATTTGGTTGTAGTTTTATTCGTTTAACTAAATGTACACATTAAGGTTAGAATAGAGGTCACGTGACGAAGTATTACTTCGCAGAGTTAGACGTTTAGTTAGGTAATGTATAAAATTACAAACAAATCTATTGTAACTGGATACCTACCTGGTAGGCCTATATTTAAATATATGTATAGGCCTACGTAGTACGGCGAGCAGTTGATACGCGGACGTAATACTTTTTATTACTCGGCAACGAATTTTTTTCAAACTTTAATTTGATAAAAATTTTATTTATTCCTCTGAGCAAGTGGGTTTCCCAGTTGGCTCTTTCCTGTTTTTAGTTGCGCTCTTGTATTGAATGGAGTGTAAATAAAAGCGTAAAGTCTGTGTTCTAAATCTTCATACTATTTCATAATTATTTCAAAGAAATGATAAAAGTGTAGAACGTGAACCCGGCTCGTTATTTATGCCGTGCTTATGACGTAACCAAAGCTGCCGGTAAACGAGAGTTTATTAACCTTTTAATTATTTTTCAAGTAATGCTAATAACTGTAGGCCAAACAGAAAGCAATGAATCACAAACTCTTCTCTACAAAACGGTTGAATGAAAACTAAAACGTAGGTGCTATTTTACTTTAAACTGCCCTTTAGGACGTTGGTACCTTAGAAGGCACGATCAAGGTACAAAAGCGATCACGATCACCTGAACGATGATTTTATAAATCATTTGGCATATTAAGAAAAGAAGAAGTGAATATTTTTAGCATCTTATATTCGTCAGCCCAAATAGTTAGGCTTTGTAAAAAGCTTTTTTACTTTAAATAACTTCTTGCTCGTTTTCTTTTCGAAATACCTTCAACAATTAGCATGTGCAATGTCTAAACTTTATAACACAGTGGTATTGCCGTTTTCAAGGGCGCAGCTGTTAACCTCCGAAATTTCTTTTTCATCTATAACACTTGATCATATTATTAATATACTTATCTTCATTTCTGTTAGGAACATTTCTATATGTTTGAGTACATTTTTCTGCCATTCCTAACTTTTCAATATTCTCTTCTGTTGACGCGTTTCGGATTAACTCCATTTTCAAAACTAGTACTCTGGGGGAGACTTGGGGAGTACTATTGAAGTTTTGAAAATGGAGTTAATTCGAAACGCGTCAACAGAAGAGAATATTGAAAAGTTAGGAATGACAGGCAAATGTACTCAAACATACACTTGATCATATAGTTATATATTGCACTTGCCTATAGCAGCACTTACATTTTTGATTATCGAGGACGATCGTTTCAGATGTGTCCCATTGTCAAGTCAGATTTTATTGAAAACGTTTTTCGCGGTAAAGGTAATCAAAATGAGAACATCTTGCTTGGTTAGTAATTCCAAGTTTTCTTGTGATATTGTTCAGAAATAGGGTTTTAATTTCTTATGCAAACAATTAATTCCACTGACCGCAAGACCTCGCCTCGGCCTAACCTCAAACGCCCAGGTGGACTAAACAAACGCCAGATGTTTTGACGTACAGTCGGGATGAGTCTGTCAAAAAAACAAATAAAAAGACAAAGTGCTTACAAAGCATTGAAATGAGACTTGCGTAATTGTGTAATAGCTGTTCGGCAATGAAGACATGTACCTACTGCTGGGATTGGTCGTCGAAGCGGTGGGCGTGGCCTCCTTTGTCGGCGTATTGCTTTGATGTTGCCGCCGTACAATTACCGGCCAGCTGTAATGAAAATATCACCTCCCACTTGGACCATTAATAAATAGATGCAATTATTGAAGGCTTTCTTTATTTACTTATATTAAAAATCCTATTGGTATCGCTTAACGTCGGTGGTCTCTATAAAGCAAATTGTGACTTTCTAAACGCCCATAGATTACTATTATTATGGTTTTGAAAGGTCATTAAATCATTTTATAAAATAAATACAAATTAATAAAACGATACAGGTGATGTTTTACATTATTTATTACAAGCTTCAAAGCAGATTTTGTTTTCAAGTTCAAAGTGTACCTAAGTAAAGCTATTACGTCCTGGAACTGGACGGTATTTTTAAGGTTATACCTCAAGTTAACCTATTCTTAGAACGGTGTCTCGTTTACCTTTATAAACCCCGTTGTGGGCAGTGTATAGTGCGGGCCACGTAACCGTGTACTTTGCCTTGTGTGTACTAACACTTCTGAAAAATTTTGCATATTAAAAATGTACGATACATCAGCTTCAGCATCTATTATGTCTACATATATTTCACGAATGTTTGTTATTTCATACCGAAGCTAATTTATCATTAAATTTTACTAATATCAACCGTCTCATACAAGTTAGTTTTTTGACAGTCCTTATCATGTTTGTAGGCAAGAATTTAAACTGACCCTCTACCTCCCGTTTCGCCTACTGCGATCTCTCAAGGCCAAGTGCTAGGCTACGTGGTCCGCACTATACAATGAAGTGGATTTGTCTATTTGATATGACTTACCTGCACGCTCAGATTTTATGTCACTACTTTTATCCTGCTTATTATTTAAAGTCTCAACACCATCTATATCAGGGGTTCCCAAACTTTTTTGTACCACACCCCCTCTGGTAATTTGGAGACCCCACGCCCCCCTACACATATCAGCTTTCCATTTTGCAATACCCTACTTCCACGGTAGGGTTGCGCCACGTCAGACTTTATTTCAAAGATCTGAGGAAATTATTTTTGTAATTTTTTCATTTATTTCATTTGGGTGTCACGCCCCCCCTGGACTTTCTCCACGCCTCCCAGTTTGGGAACCCCTGATCTGTATGATCCATACTCTAGGCTTGCACTGATATACGTCTCTGGATACTTTATCGGTAACTTTATTTCTTTGTAGTGCCAAGAAAGAGGCATGTCTTTTTCCGAATCATGTTTATAAGTTTCACCCATCAAAAAGTCCAACTCTAGTGGTAGATACCATAATACGATCTTTGCCCTGAACCAAATCCTAGTAATGATAAAGTTTTCACAAAAGATATCCTGATTCGATACAAGAAGCAGGAGTAGTCGACTTTGAAGGAACACAAGGGTGACAATTCCTTCGTTCGCTTAGCATTTATAGCAAGAACACATCCAGAAATAAATGTGAAAATGGTTGATCATCGAGGCAAAGATATTTATTTTAATAATGCAACGTTTCGGTAACTAGCTCTTTGCTCTTATTAAGCCTGTTGTGCTATAAAAACAAAGTCTTTACATTTAACAATCAAATGTAATATGAAGAGGCAAAATATCAAACCCCGTACTTCTCTAAGAATATTTTGCCTACTCACAATTCACATTTGAATGATAAATTCAGTCTTAAACAGAAAAAAGCTTTGTTTTTTATAGCACGACTGCCTTGATAAGGGCAAAGAACTAGTTGCTGAAAAATTGCATTGTTAAAATAAATATCTTTACCTCGATTATGAACAGTTTTATCATTTATTTAATACTTAATTCGAGTGCTTAGATACATTTAGGAGAAACATTGTTCTGGCCGTCACAATTTCCGAAGAACTCCCAGAACAACTGTCACAAAGTTGAAGAGGAAAACAAGCACAAAGCAGGCTAAAGAAAATGAATTGAATCTGTCGTGTAAAACGAAAGTTATCGAAATCATTGAACCAACCTGTGCGCCAACATAAACAGTACTGAAACAGTTGTAACATTTTTATTTATTTCGTTTTATTTACATAGTTTTCTCTGTAGTTGTTTGCACCATGTCAGCAAAAACTAACCTCAAATGAAATACGTCAACACTAATATGCAGCAACAATCAAAAGTCGGTGCAGCTGATCCAGAAGGCAAGTACAGCTGATTCAGTTTCAGTACTGTTTATTTTGGCGCATACGTTATTTGTGTACAACAAAATTGGAATTTTCATTAAACTTTTAATATTTACCAGCAAAATTCAGATACCGCTCTATGATCT
Organism: Prosapia bicincta; assembly: GCA_036971475.1. Taxonomy (NCBI): domain Eukaryota; kingdom Metazoa; phylum Arthropoda; class Insecta; order Hemiptera; family Cercopidae; genus Prosapia; species Prosapia bicincta. The sequence goes on from JBAIZL010000002.1 coordinate 263,528,152, forward strand.
TTATGTGTATGGTTGTTATTTAAGAAGGAAATGACCGCAAACGGCTTTGCTATCAACCTCGTGCATTGATAATGCTACTGATAAGACCGCTACATCCGTGGCTAGTTCACAATCGCCGCTCTGCAAATGCACTGGATACACTCATAAATAGAACAAGTGGTGTGCGTATGTGTGCGCACGCGCAAGCTTGAACATTCGCTTGTGTGTATGTAGACTAACTGTAATTACAGATACATACACTGTAATTACAGATACATGCACTGTAATTACAGATACATACACTGTAATTACAGATACATACACTGTAATTACAGATACATACACTGTAATTACAGATACATACACTGTAATTACAGATTCATACACTGTAATTACAGATACATACACTGTAATTACAGATACCTACACTGGAATTTTAGATACCTACACTGTAATTACAGATACCTACACTGTAATTACAGATACCTACACTGTAATTACAGATACATACACTGTAATTACAGATACATACACTGTAATTAAAGATACCTACACTGTAATTACAGATACATACACTGTAATTACAGATACATACACTGTAATTGCAGATACATACACTGTAATTGCAGATTCATACACTGTAATTACAGATACATGCACTGTAATTACAGATACATACACTGTAATTACAGATACATACACTGTAATTACAGATACATACACTGTAATTACAGATACATACACTGTAATTGCAGATACATACACTGTAATTGCAGATTCATACACTGTAATTACAGATACATACACTGTAATTACAGATACATACACTGTAATTGCAGATACATACACTGTAATTGCAGATTCATACACTGTAATTACAGATTCATACACTGTAATTACAGATACATGCACTGTAATTACAGATACATACACTGTAATTACAGATACATACACTGTAATTGCAGATACATACACTGTAATTGCAGATTCATACACTGTAATTACAGATACATACACTGTAATTACAGATACATACACTGTAATTACAGATACATACACTGTAATTACAGATACATACACTGTAATTATAACTGTGTTTACTTAAGCCAAGTAATGAATTCAAGTCCTAATTTAAAACAAATTCATTAACGATACTAAATTTACTTGAAATTAATTGCTTATAGAACCGCTCACGAATCTGGGCTTTGTAGGATGCTATTATAAACTTTAATCGATAAACAAGTAATATGATCAACACAAATTTAAAGCCGTTACGTACTTAGGTCAACAGAGGCAAATTCTATTTTAGTTACTCTTTATTAAATAATTATAATTAATATGAATAAATTAGCTTATCCTATGCTGTTATGCTGTTAAAACAGCTGTTCTACCACATAACCTAAAATTAGCTGATTTTACGAAGTCATACGTTATCACTTATTTTAAGCCGAATGGCTTATTTAATGTATAGCTTTTGCTTTCGAAATTAATACCTTTAACATGATATGAAAAATGTTTTAAAAGAAAATAAGCTAAACTCTGTTAGAAAGAAAACGAATGAGTTAAAAAACCTCAATGCACATTTCGCGACCATAATTAATACCATGAAGTTAAACGCATGCGTTCATGTGTTAAATTTGCGACAATTTCCAAGTGCAAATTATCTGTATTGTAAAATTTGTTACAAGAACTTTTAAATTATACTTTTTTTTAAATCACTCTTAGATAAACGAAACATACAAAATGCTACTGAAAATCTCCAGTTGTGACCTTGTCGAAATAATATCAAGTGTGAACATGCATTGTTGGCTTTTGTATTATTGACAAATTTTCATTACGTTAAAATTTAAGAACTTTTTCTATTTAATTAGTTATCTGTTTCAATGACATACATTTCACATTGATTTAACAAAGTAGCCTATACCATTTCATCCTATTATTTCAGAATCGTACATTTTATTGTAATGTATATTAAATATAAATATAATAGTCATCGTTTTATGAATTATAACACTTTTAAAATATCCAATTTTATTGAGAATTAATTTTAAAAATACAAAATGTATTACATAATTATAAATATATAGCTACAAAACTAAATTATCAAATTCTGAACTGTATTTCCATGGAAACGGTTGTAAATATACTTCTTACATGACAAAAAACAACGTTTTTATTTCAATAAATTCAATTTACAAAATATTATAATTTGTATTCAAATATTTTTGCGGTCTGGCTGACGACCGGCTCTGAGACTTGTTAACAGTTCCCGATAGATTATTGTGTCTTGTACATAAAAAACAACTTAATGCCCTAGAAAAAGGTAATTATTAACTCGTGTAGTTAATAATCATACAACTGGAAACAAGCTTCTTGGCACTTAGCCACTTAAGGAGCATGTGTATGTAGGCACTGAAGGAGTGTGTTTGTAGGCACTCAAGGAGTGTGTGTTTGTAGGCACTCTTGCCATACAAGCACTCAAGGAGTGTGTGTTTGTAGCCACTCAAGGAGAGTGTGTATGTAGGAACTCTTGTCATATAGGCACTCAAGAGTGTGCGTTTGTAGGCACTCAAGGATTGTATGTTTGTAGGCACTCTTGCCTTACAAGCACTCAAGGAGTGGGTGTTTGTAGCCACTCAAGGAGAGTGTGTATGTAGCAACTCTTGCCATATAGGCACTCAAGGAGCGTGTGCATGTAGGGACTCTTGCCATATAGGCACTCAAGGAGCATGTGCATGTAGACACTCTTGCCACATAGGCACTCAAGGAGCGTGTGTTTTGTAGTCACTCTTGTCATACAGGCACACAAGGAGCGTGTGCATGTAGTCACTCTTGCCACATAGGCACTCAAGGAGAGTGTGTATGTAGTCACTCTTGTCATATAGGCACTCAAGGAGAGTGTGTATGTAGTCACTCTTTGTCATATAGGCCCTCAAGGAGAGTGTGTATGTAGTCACTCTTGTCATATAGGCACTCAAGGAGCGTGTGTATGTAGTCACTCTTGTCATATATAGGCACTCAAGGAGCGTGTGTATTTAGTCACTCTTGTCATATAGGCACTCAAGGAGAGTGTGCATGTAGTCACTCTTGTCATATAGGCACTCAAGGAGCGTGTGTATGTAGTCACTCTTGCCACATAGGCACTCAAAGAGCGTGTGTATGTAGTCACTCTTGTCATATAGGCACTCAAGGAGCGTGTGTATGTAGTCACTCTTGTCATATAGACACTCAAGGAGCGTGTGTATTTAGGCACTCTTGCCATACAGGCATTCAAGGAGCGTGTGTATGAAATCACACTTTCCACATAGGCACTCAAGGAGCGTGTGTATGTAGGCTTAAGTGCGGTATCAATCAGTTCATAAACTGACTGAGTGTCCAGTGAGTTAAGGCTTATTAACTATGTTAATGCATATTAACTATGTAAGTTTGTGTGTTGTATGTTTATATAGTGACCTAGCAATGTAAGTCAAGTCAGCCAGCAACCTTCTAATAATTACGTATTGCGCCATGTAAAATTGGCGTATGAGAGCGTTCATATCCTAGTCATTACATAAGCTCTGAAATAATTTATGGAGAACGATATTGTTGTCTACCATGGAAATGAAATCATATTGTTGTCATTTATTTAATTTAATTTAAACTCAAAATTTATTTAATAAAATTTTAAAACTCAATTTTTGCATCTAAATACTTTTATAATTAAAAAAAATGTTCTTCAATGTCTATTTTCTTTTATTATTTCAGTTTAATAATAACTATGTACATGAGAATGTATTTACCGTCCAAGCAAATTTTAATTTTTTTTTCTTCCTTGAGATGTCGAGTATGTAAACTTATTGCATATAAATGCTGGTCCTTACCTTCTCTTGTTTTGTAACATTCCTTCGTTACGTTATCTACACACAGGCTGAGTCTTCTCTCCACTCTACAACAGTAGTTCTCAACCTTGGGTACGCGAACCCCTGAGGGTTTGCATTGGATTGCTAAGCAATTCGTGGGATGAAAAAGTGTAATGGCTGATATGTAAGTAGAATTATTTGAGCTCAGGTTTGAAGAGTTGTTTTTTCGTGCTCCATGACGATATTCGGAGTATCAAACAAGATAGAATCTGTAATGAAGAATATCGACCTTTGGAGGTCTTGTATGCTTTAGGGCCAGGCATAAGTATTTAAGACTAAGCACGAGTCTTAAAAGCGAATTAATTGCAACTTTCTAGTGATGTTAAACAGCCAATATCTGATAACTTGAAGAAATTGAAATCACTATTTGCGAGAAAATTTCCACTGCTTGACGAAGGAATTCAAATGTATAAATAACGAAACTAATGACAAGTTGAATTTGAAAACATTTTTAGTTCTGAACGATTTCCTGAACGTTAAAATTGTAATGCAATGCTGAAATATAATCACAAAATATGGTACTCATATTAGGGCCTATTTTAATATAGCGTTATTGTTACCTATATGATTAGACTGGAGTCTCATTCAGGGGAAGAATTTATGACAATAATTTGGTAAGGGGTACGCAGCTGAAAAAAGGGTAAGGGCTAAGCAGCTGAAATAAGGTTATGGGGTACGCAGCTGAAACTAGGGTAAGAGGTACGCAGCTGAAATATGGGTAAAGGGTGCGCGGTTGAAATAAGGGTAAGGGGTACGTAACTGAAATGAAAATACGTGTCTAATTAGTTTTTTAAAGTTTCTCCTCATTTTGCAAACGCCAGCTGTAAGTTACAAAAATTTTAAATTACCACAACACCAAGACTCTCGGAAAACCGCAAGACTGGTTTTCAATTCCCACTATAAAGTAAGATACAACTTTTTTCTACAATGAGCTATAAAACAATTTTCGCTTCATTTATTCCAATTTCCCTTCCCCGCCCGCATTACAAGAGCACTTATATTTGCTGGCAAGATAAAACCTTATTATCGTCAGAATGTTGGATTTATATGAAATGAAAAGTTGTTCCAAAAGGGGTGGTGGCGGGGGTTCGGAGACGCTGAAGTTTTCAATTCCAAGTTGGATCGTGGAAGCGCACTTTGGAAATAAAGAAATCAAGACACAATACAAAGTTGTAGGGGGGAACGGTACTGCGGCCCATCCTTCTTTCCGATAATGACGTATAAATTGAATTCGATCTCGAGATGGAACTGCAATTGTTGACGTAATAATAGAATAAGGTTTCGTAGTTTACCGACACCGCTGTTCTATCCAGGCCGTATGCATGCTCCATCTAGCAATTTGTAACGGATGCATGCTTCTACCGACATCTAGTACATGCACAAAAGGTAAACCACTTTCAAGAATGGAATATTTCTTATAAAAAGTATGACGTGTGAGGACGCCGGTTTCAGGAAGTGTCCCGTCACAAACTCGTACTGAACCCAACGGTGTCCTTAATTTCATGTGACGGAAATGAAGAGGTGCGCGGGATGGTTTGTTATAGATAATAGGGAGATAGGAATTATAAGTAACAGTGTATTTTATAATGTAGAAATGAGATGTATTCCAACTACATATTTATATAAATCAGTATATATATATATATATATATATATATATATATATACCAAGTGAGCCGGCTAGTCTCGTACGCCTAACTACCTCAAGGACATCGCACTTTTCTAGTGTTCGAAAATGGAAATACAGTATTATATTAGAAAAAGTATAGGAATGTAGGCTTTTAAAAGTCAAATCGCCAGAAATACCAAGAAGTAGGATCCTTTATGTATATACATATACGTACACCCCCATACCTATATATATAAATAAATATAAAATACGTTTTCTTGTTTAATAATTTAATAAATATTCTTGTATTTGAATAACCTATGTTGTTTAAAAAAAAAGAAATATATATATATATATATATAAAGGTTACAGAGCCGAGAAAGTTATAAAATCTAAGTACTGTTTGGATTTTTAAAAAACAATAAGGGGAAAGCTTTTCCTAACCTTACCTCTAGCCAACTTATTTTGGCTCATAACACCTTGTCACATGAGAGAGAGAGAGAGAGAGAGAGAGAGAGAGAGAGAGAGAGAGAGAGAGAGAGAGAGAGAGGAGGGAGGTATAGGTATAAGGAGCGGAAGAGAGATAGAGATATAGAGAGTGAGAAAGAGGTAGAGAGAGAGGGGGAGGTAGGTAGGTATAGGAAGCATAGGAAGCAGGAGGAAGAGGATTAAGGGAGGAAGGTATAGGTAATGGGAGAGAGAGGGAGGGAGGTAGAGGGGAGATTGGGTGGAGGGTGATAGGGAGGGAGGGAAGTAGAAGGGGAGAGAGACAGACAGAGTTTATTAAAATAAAACACCCACATAGTACATGAACACTTCAGAACAAACAGAGCAGGAATAGGGTATATTCCCACAAAAGTCACATGAAATGATTGTCCAGGAAGAGACTTCACAAGATATTATATTATAAAAAGCTCATAACCTAAATAAAATTTCATCATACATGTAAAAGACACACATGACTACAAGCTTTACTTGGAGTTAGGAAAAATGTAAAAGTAAAACCTTGTCCATACTATTAGACAAAGTAAAGCGATTGACTATGGACAATGTATCTAGATATTTTAGACTCTGTTGCTTAGACTCTTGTTGGTTAGTTGCTAGACATGGCTGGCCTTGTTGGGATCGCTGCTTGCTCGGTTATAATTTTGAATAATGAAAAAAAGCGGAAGAGAGCGTTGGTGGATGTGTGAAATTTTTCAGAGCGACCTCGTTTCGGTTGCAATTTATTTTCAACACTGTATTGGAAGTCGCGATGGGGCTCCAAAACTTTACCTGTTTGACCGCAAGTAATTTTGAAGAATTAATCCAGCTTTTAAGCAGAAATATTGAGAGAAGAGAAAGCGTATTAAGAGAAATAATTCTATTACACATGCATCTTTCCCCCATCTCTCACGGATATTTCATTTTTTGGCCAGTTTCTCCATCACCATTCTTTTTTAATGCTATTTTTTCAATCGCGATTTGTAACTTCCCACAAGCAATTTGCCCAACGAAAATCTATGAAAAACAAAACGTTTTCCGTAGGATACATATTTCAATAATAAAAACAATCGAAAAGAAAACTTAAGCGAAAAAAACAAAAACAATTGAATGACAACTCTCGGCTCACTGATAATAAGTGGCAACAATGTTTCCCAACACGTCCACACTTCGAAATGTTTTCTAAAGCATGGATTCCCAAACTGGGGGACGTGCCCCCTGGGAGGTGTAAAAGCAAGTCGGGGAGTTGGAAAATAATAAGATATATTTAATATTATAGTAACAAACTTGATCTTATTAATGACTGGGATTATGCCCTTACTTTAGTAACCTCAAATAGGCATGCTAGTGTAAGAAATGCAAGCTCAAGCATCTCACTAACAGATTTATCTCTTATCAGTTAAAATTTACCATGCAAATTATCTGGTTTCTTGTGAAATTATGTATAAATAAATAAATTGTATTAAATATACATTATATTTGATTATTTTCATAAGCGCATACTATTTATTTATAATATAAAGTTGAGGGCGGAGCAGGAGGATTTCATTTCAAGGGAAGTTAGCGTGGTACCAAAAAGTCTGGTAGCCTCTGGTCTAAAGTCTCCCATCTGAGCTGGGAGACCAATGATCAGCGATTTTGTTGCAAACGCATGTCTATAGAGACGGGTATTGTCTCGCAATTGTCTATAGACAATCACCTGATTGTATCTAGACATTGTCTAAAGATAGAAATCGCTCGTCTTTGTCTAATAGTGTGGACAAAGTTTAGGATATACGACCTAACCTAACCTAACTCACATATTGTCGTCAATATTTGTACGTTTATAAGAGCAAAAGCTTAGTAAATCCTTCAGAGATATAACCTAACCTAACTCACATATTCCCGGCTAGCTGGCCTGAGCAACCGGGCGGGTCCACAGGTGGCGGATAGTGGAACGGCCTACAGATATGTATGTTACTTGTGAATAAGGATTCCGGAAGGTTTCTGAATAAGCAGGCCCGGACCAAGGCAATGGTTCAAAGGTGAGGAATTATCCCTCCTCGTCAGTCAACCGGTTGGGTGTGGTAGAAATAACTGCTCTGACTGGGGACTGGGGTAGTTGGGAATTAAGTCCTCACAATGCTACTCTCACCTCCCAGGTGAACCAAGGGCAATGCGGCAGTTAAGTATGGGCGGGAAACTACCCTAACGACATAGTTGTAACAAAAGAGAGTAAAGCAGGCTGTTCGCTCCAAGAGCAACAGTTAATAATGTCCTGAACTTGGGGTAGGCTTCAAGGTCAGTGACTGAATACCCAATCCAAGGTGGAAGGCATCGTGCCGATGGATGAATGGCTGCAGGGTATAAAATGCAGTCGCACACGATCCCCTTGAGGAACCGGACAAAACCTCATTGTATGTTGTCTTGCCAGGGCAGTGGGGGCTCTGCTCTGGTCGACCGTTATTTCCCCCATACTCGTGTGAAGTTAATGGACCAAACAAGTAAAAAAATTGATTTTGAGACTGCACAGACAGCGGGAGCCAATGAGACGGCAAACCGTGAGTCTGTAGCAGATGTGTCAACGGCAACCATCACTGGGGGTGCGGGGGCGGCTTTCAAGCTGCCGACTGCAGAAACCGGTAAAATGGCTGTAGAGTTGAGCACGCTTTCTTTACGGAGAAAGCGTATGAGTGGAGCGGCCAAAAGGCGGCTCCGAAGAGAACAGGCGAGAGCAGCGGGAGGGTCAATAATCCTGACAAAACGAAGGGGAGGCCAAAACCGAGCCGAGCTTGTCAAAGTCCAGGGCTTGGATGTTGTGAGGAGGGAGGTGCAACAGGGAAGCAATCAACCAAGAGCACCAAACCCCAGCACGCCCAAAAGGCCTAGGAGTTCGACGTCTAATCCCTCTCCAGTGGAGGAAGGAAAGAAGAAAGTGAAGCTGGGACAAGGGGGGGATGCTGCAGTGTCTTCGGGCACATACGGCGATACCCTTCGGCAAAAGCTAGCCATTGTTCCAGTTAGTTACCCAGAGAGACAACTCTCGGAAGAGATGGCTTTGGAGGTGGAGGAGCTGTTCTTCTTAGAACTGCTGCCCGCTGAGACGGAGAGTGGGGATAGAGGGTTCAGTACAGCATACTTAGAGATGGGCATACTAAATGTCGTATGCTCCTCACGGGAGAGCCTGGAGTGGGTCCTTCGGGTCCTGCCAAGCTTCACCCTGAGTGAGGGGGTAAAGTTGAGGGCAGGGCCACCTAAGGAGATCTTTTGCATTGCAAAAGTTTCAATGTGGGTGCCCAAAGCCTACAATGATAAGGAGCCGGAAGAGATCCTGAAGGTGGTCAAAAACCAGAACCCTGGGATAGTCCAGGATACTTGGAATGTGATTGTTAGGAAAAGGGAGGATGCAGGTCTTACCCTTATCCTGTATTTAGGAGAGGGCTCCCTCAGGACACTGCGGAACAACAACCTGAGGGTGAATGTGGGGCTGAGACAGGCCACGTTCAAGGTGCTCTCTAGTCCTGGGGCTGCTTTGCGGACCCAGGCAACTGCTAAGTAAGCAGAACGATGATCAAGTTCCTCCAAGTGAACCTACAGCACAGCAGGGCGGCTAGTGCTGTCGTGTGTAGGATGCTGGATAGGGGAGAGGTGGACTTGGTTCTCATCCAGGAGCCATGGATTTCTGGAGGACGAATATGCGGGCTGGTGACATCTGGAGGTAAGTTGTTGTATGATAAGAACTCCGGTGTTCCCAGGACGTGTATCCTGGTCAGGAGGGGGTTGAGTGCTTTTGTACTAACGGACTTCTGCTGCAGGGACTTGATAGCAGTGATGGTGGAGCTGCGGGCGGAGGGGAGGATGAGGAGGCTGAACCTGGCCACGGCATATCTTCCCTTTGACTACGCGGGGGCTCTACCAACACAAGAGCTGAGGAGGCTGGTCGAGCACTGCGGGGCTGTGGATGAGGAGCTGCTGGTGGGGATGGATCCTAACTCCCATCACACTTCGTGAGGAAGTACAGGTACCAACACTAGAGGTGAGGAACTTTTAGCTTATCTTAGCTCTAAGAATTTACTAGTCTTAAATCAGGGGGAAGAGCCGACGTTTGTCACTAGGGCCAGACGGGAGGTCCTGGACATTACGGTGGCATCGAACCAGATGTCTAGGCATGTACTAAATTGGCATGTGTCGGATGAAATATCTTCTTCTGACCACAGACATATTAGGTATGATATCTCCCTCGATCCAGCCATGCTTCGGCCAACCAGGGATCCAAGGAAAACAGACTGGGACTCCTACAGGAGGGACCTGGGTGTTCGGATTGAGGAGGCTGGATTGGAGTATGGTGGGTGGAGAGAGCTAGAAGACTCTGCCACATTGGTTGGCGAGGCTATAGTAGAATCCTTTACTGATAACTGCCCTCTCAGTGAGGGGAGAAAAGTAGGTCCGTCATGGTGGAACAAGAAGCTAGCCAAACTTCGGAAGACCACCAGGAAACTCTTTAATAGAGCAAAAAAGAACGGGGAGTGGGATCAGTATATGAAAACACTAACCGAATACAACAGGGCAATTAGAGAAGCACGCAGGAAGTCCTGGAAGGAATTTTGTCAAGAGATTGACAAAACTCGGGAAGGGGCACGACTGCATAAAGTGCTCTCTAAGGACCCAGTTAACCCGGTGGGGATGCTAAGAACCCCACTGGGAAATATAACAAAAACTGCAGGGGAAACTGTGGAAAAATTAATCAGAACACATTTCCCTTGCAGTACTCTGAGGAAACTTGGGGGAGCAGAAACTGAACCAGTTGCCAAACCCTCCACAAGACGTGGTAAGAGGGAGGACTGGGAAGTAGCAAGGAGGATAGTAACTCCACAAAGGGAAAGATGGGCTATAGGCACATTTAAACCCTACAAATCTTCAGGTCCAGATGGGATCTATCCTGTGCTGCTGCAGCAGGGAATGGATATGCTGGTGCTGGTACTTACTAAATTATACAGGCTAAGCATTGCTCTAGGGCATGTGCCGGCAGCCTGGAAATCTAGTAAGGTGGTCTTTATACCTAAGCCCACCGGTAACCAATCGGAAGGGAAAGGATACAGACCTATTACACTCATGTCCTTTGTTCTTAAGGGACTTGAAAAACTGGTTGATAGGCATACTAGGGGGGTGCTTTGGCCATAAAACCACTGCATTGGAACCAGTATGCTTATCAACCGGGGAAATCCTGCGAGGGAGCTCTCCATCAAGTGATTGGTAGGATTGAGCAAATGATCTTTAAGAAAGGTTTTGCCATTGGTGCCTTCCTCGACATTGAAGGGGCTTTCAATAACCCCTCAGTGGAGACGATGGTAAATGGTGCAAGACGTCATGGAGGGATGCGACCACTTGTGGCTGGGTAAGTTCCATGTTAACAAACAGAAGCATTTCTGTAGAGGTGGCAGGGGAGGTCAGAAGGGCGGAGACAAGTCTGGGCTGTGCACAGGGGGGGGGGTTCTCTCTCCTCTGTTGTGGTGCCTAGTGGTGCCTAACCTTATTGAACTCCTGAATGAACAGGGGTACTTCTGTCTGGGATATGCGGACGACATAGTTGTTCTGATCCTGGGAAGATTCCCTGATACAGTCCTTGAGGTAATCAGAAATCCTCTACGACTGATTGAAGAGTGGTGTAATAAGGAGAACCTTAGGGTAAATCCGAAAAAGACTGCTCTTATTAACTTCACCAGACAGCGAAAAGATCTGACGACCAGGATGCCTCGCTTGTTTGGTGAATACCTTGAGTTTGTGGGGGAGGTGAAGTACCTGGGAGTTACTCTGGACAGGAAACTCACCTGGAACCCACATCTTGAGAGGACTGTTAACAGGGCCAAAAGGGCACTGATGACAGTGAGAAGAATGGTGGGTAAGAAATGGGGACTGAAGCCAACAATGAGGCACTGGATGTATCTGAGGTTGATAAGACCTATGATTACCTATGGAGCTCTGGTGTGGTGGACAAAGGCCAACCAGGCACAGACAAGAGCTCAACTGAGCTCTATCCAGAGATTGGCTTGTCTGTGCACACTGGGAGCGATGTCAACTACAGGTGCAGCAATGGAAGCTTAACCTCCCCCCCTTGAGCTTGTCCTTAGGAGAGAGGCGAGGCTGGCGGCGTAATGACGGCTGGAGATTGCGTAACTCGAACAACTGGGCTAATCTCCTAGATGTTTCGGGACATATGAGTATCGAGTGCGTGGTCAAAGAACCCGTCTTGGAAATGGGCAGCGACCACATTACTCGAACGTTTGCACCTGACCAGGCCCACCAAACTATGATGGAATGGTCAGGGACAGTAACATCGGGAGCTCAGATCTGGTACACAGATGGCTCCAAGATGGACTTCGGCACTGGAGCGGGGGTGTATTGTAAAAACCCAGGGGTGAAACTAGTTTTTTCCTTGGGAAGGCATACAGAGGTCTTTCAGGCCGAAATATATGCTATAAATGCCTGTCTGGGAGAGATAGCGAGAAGGGGAACACACGGGACCAGGATTGCTATTTTCTCCGACAGTCAGGTAGCAATTAAGGCACTAAACGGACATGTGGTCACTTTGGCCATAGTCAGGGAGTGCCTAAATAACCTACAAGCCCTGGCAAGGTACAATCATATCAAGATAGGTTGGGTGGAGGGCATAGGGGAATATTTGGAAATGAAGCTGCAGATGCGCTGGCCAGAGAGGGGTCTTCGACTCCCCTGATTGGACCGGAGCCGACGGTAGGTATTTCCAAATCCATGGTCAAGATTGCAGTGCGGAGGTGGATGGCTGAAAGACACTGTGAGCACTGGATCAGGGCTGAAGGGATGAGACACAGTAAGCTAACCCTTAGGAAACCTTCCTTGGGGCTGCAGAAGAGTCTCATCTATCTGTCTAGGCAGGAATTGAGGATAGCCACAGGTCTACTCACGGGACACTGTGAACTAAGAAAACATTTGCATAAAATGGGTACCTACAAAGATGAACCATTGTGCAGATTATGCGGTCAAGAACTGGAGACTGCCACACACATCATTTATAGATGTGAAGCACTTGCTGAGAGGCGCTTCAACCTCTTTGGAGATAGTACAGCTCTGGAAGTGGATGCTGAAGGTAAAGCGCTAGTCAGGAAACTCCTAAACCTGGTAAGAGGGAAGGGGCTATTTCACTAGAGCAGGGAGGTAAGTACAATATACCTTAAGGTAGCAGTGTTTCGGGCAGTTTAAACCCGCTCCCAAGTTGGAAAAAAACTCACATATTGTCGTCAATATTTGTACTTGTGTGAGAGCAAAAGCTTAGTAAATCTTCAGAGATATTACCTAACCTAACTCTGACTAATATCTATATCAAATTTATCACCGTCCCAAATGCTCACCGTAAACCAATGGATTGGTCTGTTGCCACTGACTGTCCGAAGCAAACACCAAAAACTGCTTAAATCAGAAACTAACCAAATTTCGCGTCACGCCGAAACAGCTGCGCGCGCAGTTATTCAAAGACAAATTTACAATGCAGCCATAAAGGTTTATGGCGACAAAGCGCGTGAATGTGTTACAGTCTCAAGACGGAGGTCGGGGTTCCAATAAACCTCCCACATCGGATGCAGGTGGTGCCACAATGGCCGTGGCTTTACAGCGTACCTGTAAAATCCGTTGCCGCGGCAGAGGAAAAATTTATTGGTTGCAGTAATTCCCAGTGTATTGAGCAAACACAGGATTGCCAGATACATGTGGGTGTCCCTAACGAGCGGGGGTTTTGTGTTTATACTAGACTCAAATTGCTTATGCACAGGAAAGGCTGATAGGTCTCTTCAGCGCGTGAGGTCAGTTTATAGTAGTAGTTGCTAAGACGTACTAGAATATGTTAAAACGTCTATTTTAATAAAATAGTAGTACTCTATTGAATTGTAATAATTTTGTCTTATTTTGTAAACTCTAGAATACTTTAATAAGATTACCATTTACCACTCTATGACCATGCTAGAGCATCAGATCTACTACAGGAAAGCTGTCTCGGTGCCTTTACTCTTAAGTTTAAGGATAGCTATTGTTATAGTGGCTCCTTTATATTAAAGAGCTTTTTTGGTCCATACGATATTCTAGGAGGTTATGTGACCAACAAACAGTACTTTTCATTATTTACTCCTAGGTATTTATTTTTACAGGCGGAGTTGACATCCAGGTTAAAAGGCACATACAAATTCTTTGTCACTGCCAAGAAACGAACCTAAGACCATTGGTTATTAGTCACGTGCTGTACCCACTAGTTTCACAGCTCAGATGCTGTGAAACTTTAAATCCCATCCCTGAATTCTTGTATTTTAGAGCACACTCTCATTAATTAAGACTACCCTTACACGAGACCTTACCACACTTCCCTATGGCCCTTCCATAGGTAGTAGATCTCCCTCACAGAAGTAAGAGAAAGTGAGAGAGGGGGAAAGAGGGAGAATGAGATCACTTTGTGACTTCAGTTTTAATAGGGTCGAAACTCTTTGACTGGATTTATGTATTTTTTAGTCACCCAAGTCTTAGGATGGATAGGACACGGAAAACAGTCCGTGTTTAACTTTAGAAATGTTACGATCTGGAAGTTACGCTTTAGTTTCTTATACCAAATATACCCTAACCGGATCCTTTACACCTAAATCCTAATATAAGTATAAAGTATTGTAGTGTGACATATTAGTGTAGCCTACTTGTTTTGCGCCATTGAAATCGTGTCTGTCGTTTTTCGAAAGTATTTTTGAATAACATGTGGAAAGTAAAATATCAAAGTTTTTTACCAATTGGTGAAGTATTCTTGTCCGAAAATTGAGCTCCAAATGCTAGAGAAACTCAACGTAAGGAAGCGGGGCGTACACAGACAACTCGTTCCGAGATGCCGCATTCACGTGCTGTGCTAATAAACGTACAGTCAAACCGCAGCAACGTTTCCTTAACAGAGTGTTAATTGTTCTGTTTTCTGTTCTCATTTCTTTGTGAAGCTGGCGTTGCCCAACAACCGTTACTTCATGCCTAGAACATTGTGTAACAACCGTTCTAGATTTACCTACACCGCGAAACCCGGCGAGATCCGATCAAGTGTTTCGTCAAACGCCCGTCTCGTATTTGACTTCAATATACCACGGAGTCGTGGTTTGTTTAAACTTACAAACAATTGTTGTGTTTAAACCTCACGGGTTCGTGGTTTGTTTAAACTTACAAACAATTATGGTGTTTAAACTCACGGGTTCGTTGTTTGTTTATACTTACAAACGATTGTGGTGTTCAAACCACACGCGCTCGTGGTTTCCTTAGACTTACAAACAACGTGTGTTTAAACCATACTTGCTCGTGGTTTGTTTAAACTTACAAACAGTTGTGGTGTTTAAACCTCAAGGTTTCATGGTGTTTTTAGACTTACAAACAACTGTAAAGTTTAAACCACACGGGGTTCGTGGATTATTTAAACTTATAAACAATTATGGTGTTAAATCACATGGGCTAGTGGTTTGTTTAAACTTACAAACAATTATGGTGTTTAAACAGCACTACTCGTACTTTGTTTAAACTTGACTGTCTTCCTTAATGTTGATATTGCAATTTCTTAGGACCTTTGCCACAGCATTTATTCATGGTTCTAAGACTGTCAAAACAAAACCAAGGAATGGGGGAAAGATTATAGTGGCCCGTCGCTTGACTAACTTCTTCGACCCTTTAACCTCATAATTTTTCTATTGTTTTGAAAACCGTCAAAGCACCGCCTGTGCAGAAGGTAAATTAATAAATTCTATGCAAAAATACTTTGTAAAGGTCTAGTATAACTGTCTTATTTGCCTTCGTAGATTTATCCGGTTCGTCTATGTGGGATTAAGGTAGGTATATAACTCTCCTACAAGAGGGAGGATAAAGGATGACGTGACCATGCCTCAAGAAGACCTATTCTCTATCGGGGCATAAAGAAGCATTTATCCGTCCTAGCAAGAGGAAGATAAGGCCAAGATATTACGTAACGATACTCTTACAGGGAAAACTATTGCATGGCGATGGCAAGAAAATATAACACTCAAAACAGAAGATTATATGCTTTGCAATCGTCTTTCACATAACGGAACGACTGCAAGGAACGTCTACCGTGTTAGAACGGGTGTTCTTCTGCCCTCCCTCTACACAAATTTATTTAAAACAACTTTCACTCTCAAGTTCTAGTTAAAACTCGTCTTATCTTCATTAACAATTGTCACCCCTCGCGACATTTCAATCATTCCTATTCTCAGTGAAAGAAATGCATGATACTTCCTTACTTCTAACTCTATTCCACCTTCGCTACCCTTCTTCCTTGAAGGGTGTAACGGTTATCCCCGCAGTAGAGAATAGACCTCAGCTACGCTACCCTGTGTTCGAGTTAGATACCTTCTTCCTATTCCCAGTGAAAGAAATGCATGATACTTCCTTACTTCTAACTCTATTCCACCTTCGCTACCCTTCCTCCTTGACGGGTGTAACGGTTATCCCCGCAGTAGAGAATAGACCTCAGCTACGCTACCATGTGTTCGAGTTAGATACCTTCTTCCTATTCCCAGTGAAAGAAATGCATGATACTTCCTTACTTCTAACTCTATTCCACCTTCGCTACCCTTCTTCCTTGAAGGGTGTAACGGTTATCCCCGCAGTAGAGAATAGACCTCAGCTACGCTACCCTGTGTTCGAGTTAGATACCTTCTTCCTATTCCCAGTGAAAGAAATGCATGATACTTCCTTACTTCTAACTCTATTCCACCTTCGCTACCCTTCCTCCTTGACGGGTGTAACGGTTATGCCCGCAGTAGAGAATAGACCTCAGCTACGCTACCCTGTGTTCGAGTTAGATACCTTCTTCCTATTCCCAGTGAAAGAAATGCATGATACTTCCTTACTTCTAACTCTATTCCACCTTCGGTACCCTTCTTCCTTGAAGGGTGTAACGGTTATCCCCGCAGTAGAGAATAGACCTCAGCTACGCTACCCTGTGTTCGAGTTAGATACCTTCTTCCTATTCCCAGTGAAAGAAATGCATGATACTTCCTTACTTCTAACTCTATTCCACCTTCGCTACCCTTCCTCCTTGACGGGTGTAACGGTTATGCCCGCAGTAGAGAATAGACCTCAGCTACGCTACCCTGTGTTCGAGTTAGATACCTTCTTCCTATTCCCAGTGAAAGAAATGCATGATACTTCCTTACTTCTAACTCTATTCCACCTTCGCTACCCTTCTTCCTTGAAGGGTGTAACGGTTATCCCCGCAGTAGAGAATAGACCTCAGCTACGCTACCCTGTGTTCGAGTTAGATACCTTCTTCCTATTCCCAGTGAAAGAAATGCATGATACTTCCTTACTTCTAACTCTATTCCACCTTCGCTACCCTTCCTCCTTGAAGGGTGTAACGGTTATCCCCGCAGTAGAGAATAGACCTCAGCTACGCTACCCTGTGTTCGAGTTAGATACCTTCTTCCTATTCCCAGTGAAAGAAATGCATGATACTTCCTTACTTCTAACTCTATTCCACCTTCGCTACCCTTCTTCCTTGACGGGTGTAACGGTTATCCCCGCAGTAGAGAATAGACCTCAGCTACGCTACCCTGTGTTCGAGTTAGATACCTTCTTCCTATTCCCAGTGAAAGAAATGCATGATACTTCCTTACTTCTAACTCTATTCCACCTTCGCTACCCTTCTTCCTTGAAGGGTGTAACGGTTATCCCCGCAGTAGAGAATAGACCTCAGCTATAGACCTCGCCCTTTGTTCGAGTTAGATACCTTCTTCCTCTTCCGGATCCCATACCAAGCGATGTCTTTAATCCTACGTATTACTCACAAATTGTTTCACTATTACCTATTATCATGTTGACCTTGAGCACAGAGACCATAACTCAGTAACAAAGGGCCTATCAAGACTAAACATTTTACAAACAACAATGACGTAGTTCAGTACGCACATGTCACGTCAGCCTACCCGCTGTTACACCTAATTGTGGACGCGCTCCTCTCGTTTGTAGGCAGTTTCAGTGCACTTATCCACGCCTCCCCTGAAAAACCTTTGACCCCCTCCCCATTAATTAGATCCCCTGCTCTAGAGCATTTATATTTAAATAGTCAAATAACGGTGCAATATTGTCAATGCTCTTTGGATTTGTATTTCTTAAGTACAAATACATAGTGTTTGTAAGAAAGCGTCAAGAAATGCCCTGTATAAAATTATACCTTCAACACAATCTTAGTTTTTATAGTTCACCTTTTGCTCTAGATGGTGTGTCGGGGAAGGCGAAATGATACACTGACATCTCTGGACAACTTAGCCCAAGTTATGCATCACTAGACCAAGCTCCATTTCTTGAACGTTGAGATAACTGCAACATTCTGGTAGAGAAACATTGAAACTATAATATAAAAATTCCCCACATTATTCTAGCATCAAATTGTATTGAAAAAAATTAAAACCCAAATTCCAATCCTATAATATAACATTGAGTAAAAACGTTGAAAGGCGATATCTTAAAAGCCACTTTTGGTGCTTCGTCTATAACGCGTGCAACTATTATTGTTACAGTACTGTACTGGTAAGGCTAAACACTAATCCACCGTCATCAAAGACGCGGTGGTTCGATAGTGACCCCACTTTCTTTTATATATGTCTTCCGTTTCAACTTTCATAGGCAATTTTAGCGATAGGCACTACTAAGATTACTCACAGTATATTTGAGAGGCGGTGGTTTCTGCGTCACTACATCTTTAGGATATGTTTTGTTTCTGATCTTGAAATACAGTCGCAGATATATACTCGGATCTCGCTCTCTATACAATAAAACTAAACAGCGTATCCTGTCAAGTGTTAAACATACCTTAAAACGCTGATCATCGATATTGTACTTTTATAACGATATAAATCCGAATGATTATTTAAGTTCACTTTAAAGTTTTTTTTTGTTTGGTGATGCAACCTTCAAAAGCAATATGTTTAGCGGAGAAACTAATTCAAGAGATGAAGGCGTCGCACGGTACAGATTTTTAATATGGTTTGAGTTGGTTTTTCTCCTTTGATTTAGAGGAGCTCAACAATTATAGTGTTTCGAATACTTTACATTTATTTGTGTATTTTATAGTTCTTGAAGTCAGACAAAGTTTTGCACACGTCATCCATGTTAACTGTTCTGAAGGTGTCTAACGGTTACAAAATTCAAAGGAAAACCTGCAATATTATAACACTACGTATAAACTTAATATAAATATTTAAAAAATTCGAAATTTGTGTACTTTATTAGTACATTTTTCATTAATATCGTAATTATGACGACTTCCAGCTGTGCGAACTGTTCACACTTTCATTCAGTAGCTACTAGTACCAGCTAGAAAGAGCGATTTGTTGATTTGAGTAACTGGAACTGATAAAGGAAAAGGTTATTTATGAAAACTTGGATCAACGCTCTGCCAAACCAACATATATAGTTTACCAGACTATATATGTTGGTTTGGAAGAGCGTTGATCCAAGTTTTCATAAATATATATATATATATATATATATATATATATATATATATATATATATATATATGTATATATATATATATATATATATATATATATATATATATATACTTTGTTGAAAATATCATATAGGAAAAATGTTTTCATACAACCCTTTCTTGTACGATTTTAACCAGGGCGAAGGGAACCCCTTGGTTACAAAGAAAAAAAACGATAGTTACACAGGATTTATCCACATTGGTACTGGAATATTCTCGGGCAATACACATGGTGTATATAGTCGTATATCGCTTAAGGGTTTCCCCTCCTCGATTCCGAAGTCATGTCATGAGATAATGCCGTAGGCATGGATAACAACTCAATACAATGTTGTTGTCATAAAGTTTCATCTCCGAATATAAAGCTCCAATTCTGAATTTGTCACAACTAATGGCGGGCAGTTGGAAATGTGTGGTGGCGTTAGTTCAGTGGGGCCATACACATATTAAGTAACGCATGTTGTTAGTTTTCACCCCTTCCCTTGTAACGCAGCATACGCCATACCTACCCTCTCTCTCCCTATTGTTTCATAACGCTACCGTAACTTTTATTAAAATTACCTATATTTAAATTTTTAAAAAAAGTATTAAAAACTTACTGTTTGTACTTTTTGTTTACAAAATAAAAAATAATTGCCCGATGGATGTTTTATATTTTCAATTATGGACTCTATCTATACCCTGATTGTAATTTATTTAAATTGTTTGTATTACGTAACGCTGAGAAAGACTCAACGCCAAAATACCACAACGCCGTACCCCCTATAAGTGCGCTAGGTATTATGTGTATAGTCCCTGTGTCAAGACAGCTGTGACAGTTGCGTTGGGATTGTTTACACTATTGGCGATGTTCCTTTCCTTGATAGGCAGTTCTTATCTTGTACTTTTTGTTACGAGTCGATTCTTAGAGCTGTTGTTGCATTGGAATTTAGTCACTACATTTGCGCCCAATAGGATCACTTTGGCGATAGATTCGTTGTTAAGGCCTTTAGCCTCCTTTGCTAACTTATCTACACACTCATTGCCAGTCAGGTTGACATGTGCTGGCAGCTATTGGGGATAATTTACGCAGCTTAAGAATGTAGCACAAGTGGAAGTAAATCCCATTGTGAGCAAAGATCCACCAATCAGAATTGCTTGGATGGTTGCCTTTGATACACAGAAAATCTAAAACAATAATTTCAGTTCAATTTCATTTATACACAATAATTCGCACAACCTGGAAGTTTTATAATTGTTTATTTTTGATTTAATTCGCCTTAAGCTACCAACTATACCCTGACAGTAGTAATGCTCCACTTGTACCATCAAGAAGGCTTAAGAGAGACAGGACAATGCTGCCTTACGTGGATTATACAGTTATTTGCCTAGCATTCAGCTCCAACCGTCCTTTTTTACCCTAGATTTGATCATAGGTACACATTCTCACAGGCTGAAACAACTCGGAAATTCTTTGGTCGTACCGGGATTCGAACCTAGGTTCTTTAGATCAGTAGTCAAATACTCCACCACATACCCTCATATACATAGATATAAGAAAGTATATTATTAAAACGGAAGAGCAGAAGACAGCCATATTTTTTCAAGTTTATTCTTATGGTAATTCGTGAATGATCGTTTTGTTAGTTGTAAGAACTCCAGTTGGACTTAGCTCACATTATTATACTCATACGTAACCTATACCCATATACACACATGCACTTACATGTTGAAGAACAATTAAGTAAAAAGTCAATTAGACAGTCCCATAGCGTAACCACACCTTCATCGTCCACTCTATCTATATAACGTCCTGTTATCATACCAGAGACCAGTCTTCGGTTCTAGCCCTTATTTTTTCAATATTAGCCTTTTTGCCAGCCCTATTCCAATACTCCTAACCGCACCAAATATCGCAGCATATAGACACAGGACTACCCAACCTTTTCTGTCTGACTTAGCCATAAGGCTACTTAGAGTAAATGTCAACACAATTGTAAACAATAAAAAAGTATTTGGATTGTAGAAAATAAAAATATAGTTAGAAACACTCTCATTGGCATTTCTACAGTTCAGTTAGCTTCATCTGTGGGTTATAAATGATCTATGGTTTAACGTAATGAGCCTAAAGCTTTTTAGATGCCGATATTTCTTTATAGATAAGAGTTTATATCAGGGGTCCTCAAACTGGAGGGCGTAGACGGATATCAGGAAGGGGACGTAGAAAAGTGCAGTGAAACTGCCTACAGACACGAGATGTGCGTTTTCAGTTAGATCTACCAGTGCAGACTGACGTGACATGTCCGTACTCAACTATACTTTGATTTAAAGTAGAATAGGAATGGTTTTGTGGTAGGTTAGGGATGCAGTGTTGTCAGACCGAACGCTATGACAGTCAACCCGCCACTGCCAGCGGCTAATACTGTCAAGAGTATCTGGTTGGTAAAATCATAATTTTTATTCTGAATTTAATCTTCTCTATTAGAACTGCCTTCCTCATTACTGAAAAACTGTTTTTTCGTATAATGAGGCGTGAAGTATCTCTCATAAATTTCACTTAATTATTAACCGGAGTTAATTCGGAAGATGAAAAAAGTATGCAATAAATAATATATAACATGCAACAATTATTTAATTACTATCTTATACAATAAAATCTTCTTCATGCATATATGTTAGAACTTTGAAGTGATTGTACCAAAAAAAGTGTAGTGTGACAGTAATACGATGAGTGTTTCACTTTCACACTCGTAAACAAATTTAATTCATTTACACACAAAAAATACGCACTAAATATATACAGGTTCACTATTAAATATCTACAAAAGTTATATAAAATATGAAATTTATTATATAAATATATAATTATATTTTATAAATAATAGATAAATATATATAACTAACACTCGGAAAAACGAGAAATGTCAATAAAAGCGAATGAACTGACTAATAAAAATAAGAGACAAAGACCAAAATGTATGGACGTCCGAAAGAGTAGTCTGTTATAATGTAAACAAATGTCCGTTAATCACGGCTATAAATAGATTAGGATGTGACATAAACATTATCATTACACAAGAAAATAAGTCAATGGTAATATAAATTAAAAAAAAAGTCAATTCCTACAAAGGAATCGAATTTATTTTTGGATGCTATGAAACGAATGTTTTGTTTTGTCCCATTTCTCATCCGTGTAAACAGAATGTGCGACTGCAAAGGCAGGAGGGTACAGGTAGTAGGGCCTAGATTATATAAATATTTATATTAATGATATATAAAACTATCCGAGGTTTGCCTGACCTAACCAGGGACAGCTTCCCACTCAGATTGTAATTCTTGAGCATATATAAATAGGAGGTAGCGTGACGTCATGCCAGTGTCTTGATTCCTTCTTATTAAAGTTGTAAAAATGCCTCAGCAAAGAAGCGCCAGTAAAGCCGTACAACTCGTACTGGCATGCAAATAAACTTTCCAACGCGCGAGTGACGATTCCAGCGGCCACCCAATCGCCGGCGTGCATGATGGAGAGGGATTTACGCATGCAAACTGCAAATTCGTGTCGGAGAATGCAAACATAAAGTGAGCAAGATCGGCAGAAGAAGCGGCAACGCATAAAGCTGTCGCCGCTGGATGAAGGAAGTCAAAGGTCGCCGCCGACGGTCAGTTAGCCCGCCCACTCTACTTCCGGAGTTCCGTACGCTTCTTTCATCAACCGGCTGTAAAAGCTTTTCAACAATTGCCAACCATTTGAAAACTACTTTACGCCTGTCTGTCTCGGCAGCGGCCTCTTTGCCTTGATGCGATTTACATGCCGTAAATTTGTAAGCTTTTTGAAAGGAATGGGACTTCAGAAATACCGCAAGATAACGATTGAAGCAACGTGTGCTGTCATATTTTAAAATAGCTTATTATATAAAGAAAGTAAACACATATAAACTAGGAATGAAAATAAACAACACTTTTTAAATGTTATATTTAATTTTACTAGATTATGTCTTTAACTTGAGGTATTATATACAGTATACACACTAATTTATAACAATTTCTAAACAATTGAATCTAGTGGCACTTACTTTTTGTATAAATAAGTAATAAAACAAAATTAGTCAGTTCTTAATATTAAGTTAATTAGAGCCTATCTTGTGAGAACAATTCACAACAGTTAAAATTGTTATAATAACCAAGCACTGATGAAGGCGACATCGTCGTTAAAACTAGTCTGTTTTAATAAACAAGCGTGTCGTGAGATTAAGAGTGAACTGTTTTAATTTTTACCGTTGTTAAGTCAATTCCTACTGAAGTAAAATATGTATATTATTTGAGTTACTTTTTATTTTATAATTACAATTATTATAAATATGTATATACATAGGACAATCACAATATTAAGTGGCAATATAGAAAGCGAATTTCCTTGCAATTTTCCATTTCCCTCTCTATAAGGACAGTATATGGTGAACTATTATTTTTGTTTGTTAATATTTATTCCCTTTCTTTTTTTCGTTTCTAATTTATGAAGCTGATGGTGGTCTATAATTTCTCGTTCTACCCATTTCTTGCAAAGCTTCATTATTGCAAATAACCTTTCTCTTATAATTTCATATATATGTTGTATTGAATTATCCGTGGAAATGTTGGCTCAGTGCCAAAGTGCTGAATTTGAAACATGAAATTATTCTGTTCGAATCTAACCGAGGCATCATTTTTTTAAAATTTAATTAATAAATGTTTGAACAGATGTATTAACAGCAATTGTCCTCCACTACGGGTTGAAAATAATTTATTTGTACTTGAATTGATGAATATAAACATACTTTTATTAACGATTGAAAATGTATACAATATGTATATATATATAAAGAGAGTGTGAGGTAATATAGTACGGCCATTTCAGGAGATGAAACACTTTATAAAGTAGGATGTAAATAAGTGAGTTGGTGTCATAGGCGTGTCTAGGGTTTTCTAGTATGGGCGCCAGCTCCGAAAATCGCGCCCAGCTCCACAAACGTTTCAAACAATACAATTTTTATACGTCGATACAAATATTTATAAAATTCATATTTTCTTATTTTTAAATAAACTTTGTAGTCCTTAAAATGAATTTCCAACATATTTTGATTACTCTCTGCAATTCGGAGGTTAAACGATGGCATGAAAGATAAGTAGGCATACAAGAGGAAACAACAGCAATTGAAGAGGTTAAGTCGTAAATTTGACAAGCGAAAAAAGCTTA
This sequence comes from Prosapia bicincta, assembly GCA_036971475.1. Lineage (NCBI taxonomy): Eukaryota > Metazoa > Arthropoda > Insecta > Hemiptera > Cercopidae > Prosapia > Prosapia bicincta. The sequence goes on from JBAIZL010000002.1 coordinate 263,552,862, forward strand.
CAAATCAAACTCCAGTTGTCAACCCAGGTCATCTACCCCTAAACTATTTGCTAATAACATTGAAGGTTTTGGATTCTCCCAGTCAAAATGGGTAAAAAAGGGTTTCCGCTTTGTCAGTGGTTCACTTTGTTTTTAACTGTCGAGGTGATAAAATCGATTTAATCGAAATAGACTTATCAAAAGATGCTGAAACTTCGACTCCTATGCACATGTGACTGGGGGAAAGAGAAGAAAAACAAGGTACATTAAGTCGGACGAAAAATTAGGAAAAAAACAATACAAAAATACCTAGAAACTAATGTCTTGTTTAAGGTTTCTTTCCTAAATCCATAAAATGGATTAGATTAGACCCAAGAAATTAGATAGTGAAATCAAATAAATTGGTCAAGTTGTAATACAGATTAAAATGAAAAAATTCTGTAATGAAAACAAAATAATTGAAAATATAAAACAACAACAAAATTACCAAGGCTACAATCTGATTTTAAACACGCCAAAATGAAAGCATAAGATATCTATCATTTTGCCAGTCCAAAGCCTGGAAAAGTGTGATGGAAATCAGGTATAATTGAAAACATTTTATAGGACATTCGGTCCCAAGAAACTAAGCGACACCTATGTTTAGGTAAGAGGTAAACTCATTTATATAGATCAATGATTTTAAAAGATCCGTGTACGCCTAAAAGTTGTACGCAAATTTCGCCTGTCACAATGTTCTGACGTCATAGCATACCCGCGTCATCTGTCAAAACTTGATCCTGTACACATCTTTCGCAATATTCCTGGTGTACGCATATTTCGTTGTACGCATCTTTCGTGTATTCGGTTAAACTAGACAATTCAACCACTGAAAGAGAAGACAGGACTTTTTAAAGATACGCATTTTATCGCCACTTGTCGTTTATCGGAACCGACGCATTACTACACTGGGAAGGTCAGGTTTATTGTCGCTGAGATGTCTATTTATAGTACAATAATTGCAGAATATGTTTACACTTTAATTCTATAAATAAGAGATTTACAAACCCTCGTATCATTTAGGCTCTTGTAACGAATTTGCAGCTCTTTGTTATGTGAGTCATTATATATTCCCGCTATTTCGACTTGCGACCTATGCTTACCACAAACACAGGTCCCTTGTTTATGTATCTGTGTTCACCGTAATCTTCTCTCTGTTTGCAGCTGATAATTATTAACATCTGCTTCCTGATATTAATTCTATCAACGTCGCTAAGATACTCGTCTTCAACTCCTAAATACTCATCCCCTCCCCTATTATAAGAAGGCTTCATGTCCCCTATCCTACCCACGTGAGCCATGATTGCTCGTCTTCTCCAGACAAGAGACGTTTCATACCTGTGACGCAATCCGCGTTCATCTCTTTACGCGCTCTCCACCGTCAGTTTCACAAAAGAAATTACCTCAGCAATCAATCTGATCGTTTTAGCCTTCAATGTCTTGGCATTTTTGACAAGATAATGTATTCTAAGTGGACAGTCAATCTGGAATTTGTGTATCGCCGTCACCAAGACGAGAGACATGATGTCGTTTGAAGAATGGTGTGAATAATTTCTATTCCTTGTACCTGTTTGCCAGGAAAAACCTTGTTCTAAATTTCCTGGTTATAAACTATTTCAAGGATTTAAATTGGTGATAAGTAAATGTAATCAAGTGTCTTGTTATAGTCATCTTTATTTCACTGATTAAACTATATTCACTTAACTACGCAATAATTACCTATAGCTAAATGTATTTGTATTCTTGTTCCCATCTGCTAGTTACTGCAGGAACATGACCTGATGTTTTGATCAAATGATAAACCAGTTGAATATCGAGTCAAAGAAGTTTATTTAATCAGGGCAAAGGTTTGGGAACTAATTTGTTTCCCTTATCAAGCCTGATGTACTATAAAAAACAAACTCCTTACATTTAGAGTTCAAATTAGTACCGTGAGGAGACGAAACATCAAACTGGCGAATTAGTTGCCGATACGCTGCACTAATTAAATAAAAATCTTTGACTCGATATTCAACTGTTTTATCATTTAATCAATACTTATTTTGAGTACACAAACAAAATTGAATGATTTGATGTTTATTAGGATTGTTTAAATATTCCGAACATTTTACCTCTACCAAGGAAGTGAAATTTGGGCGATGTGCGCTGGCAAATTGTTGCAGTGTTCGCGTGAATGGTAGCGTAAGTAATAGAGCTGACGACCACGGCGCAGAGAGGGAGTTATCCCCCCCCTCCCCCGAGGATATAAAGTTTTAGTTTTTATCTATCATCAGCTATAAAAACAAGTAATATAAACAAAATATTTACAAAGTAAATTCCAATTTAGGTCAAGAAAGAAAGTTTTTATTTTAGTTACTTTTGATTAAATAATCACAATTAATATAAATAAAGTAACATAACCTATTCTTTAGAACAGCTGATCTACGAAATTACCTATAATGTAAAATCAGTTATTGTATGAAAGTAGAGAATGGGATTGTTGAGATGGGTCACTTAGCCCCCCCAAATTTTCGGAAAAACCCAGCCTTCAGGCGGTCTTACGTCATTAATCCTTTTAACCCTTTCAACCCTTTCGTTTAACCCTTTCAACCCTTTTAATCCTTTTAGTTAACCCTTTCCCGTAACCCTTTCAAGACTGGTGCCGTCGATTCTGAAAAAAATCTTTTTACCTGAGTCGTATTCGAACCCCGTATGTTTGTGTTTAGAACCATCAACGCTAACCTCTCGGCTAACTTGTCCAAACAATAGAGACGCTTTTATTTGTGCTATATGACCAGTATTGTCGTTAGTCTTCTTGCATGATAGTTTGGATGTCATTGATCCTTTCTCAAGGGTTGAAAGGGTTAAAAGGGTTAAAAGGGTTGAAAGGGTTGAAAGGGTTAAAAGTGTTGAAAGGGTTAAAAGGGTTGAAAGGGTTAAAAGGGCCAAAAGGGTTGAAAGGGTTAAAGGGGTTAAAAGGGTTAAAAGGGTTGAAAGGGTTAAAAGGGTTGAAAGGGTTAAAGGGGTTGAAACGGTTGAAAGGGTTAAAAGGGTTAAAAGGGTTAAAAGGGTTGAAAGGGTTGAAAGGGTTGAAAGGGTTAAAACGGTTAAAAGGGTTAAAAGGGTTAAAAAGGGTTGAAAGGGTTAAAAGGGTTAAAAGGGTTGAAATGGTTAAAAGGGTTAAAAGGGTTGAAATGGTTAAAAGGGTTAAAAGGGTTGAAAGGATTAAAAGGGTTAAAAGGGTTGAAAGGGTTAAAAGGGTTAAAAGGGGTAAAAGGGTTGAAAGGGTTAAAAGGGTTAAAAGGGTTAAAAGGGCTGAAAGGGTTAAAAGGGTTAAAAGGGTTGAAAGGGGGTAAAAGGGTTAAAAGGGGTTAAAAGGGTTGAAATGGTTAAAAGGGTTAAACGGGTTGAAAGGATTAAAAGGGTTAAAAGGGTTAAAAGGGTTGAAAGGGTTGAAAGGGTTAAAAGGGTTGAAAGGGTTGAACGGGTTAAACGAAAGGGTTGAAAGGGTTAAAAGCGTTGGGTTGAAAGGGTTTGAAGTCCAAGTTGTCCTGATGTCAAAAATCGTCGTATTCGTACCTTCTGCGCCCCGTCTTGAGGAAATAATGACTTTAGGCGTAATCAACATGTTAGTACTGTATGAACTTGTTTACTTCCAAGCTTAATTGTTTTCTTTATTATTTATAATTCTTATAAATCAAATGAATATAAATAGAATATTGGAGTTTTATTATTTTATTTTTCTAAAACAAGACGTTTGGCTCGTTATATGAAATATATTCTTGTTTAAAAGACAGTAAGTTATACACTGTGTATAAACACTGATATTTCAACACGAAAATATAAATGACATTATTTGCAAGTAAAACACATAGTACAGGAGTATGTTACATCTAAGTATAAATTAAATGGTCATTAAGTTTTAATCATTCAATTAGCATATATAGTATTATATTTTTTAATTAAAGAAATTAAACTTTATAAATAGAATATAAGAAAAGTCAATTACAATATACGTGATTCTTTGTTGATAAAGTATGTGGCAATTCCTAATCCAGAGGTATCCGACAGAGGGTGGTGGAGTGGTGCCTTAGCCTATATTAATTTACCCGATGACGCCGTATTCGAAACCCTTTAAAAAATCTGGTACCTCCCAAACGCCTCAGGTCTTGTCACTGCCTCCCAAACGCCTCAGGTCTTGTCACTGCCTCCCAAACGCCTCAGGTCTTGCCACTGCCTCCCAAACGCCTCAGGTCTTGTTATTACTGTATTCAACAGATACTGATTCTGTACCTCCCTTATCCAAACGCCTCAAGTCTTGTCCGATACCTTCCTGGTCATTGACTCAACCCTGTACCTCCCTTATCCAAATGCCTCAGAGCAGGTCTTATCATTATCCGTACTCTGTAAATTAATTATTGGTTTTACATAGGCTAATGACAGATCACAGACAATTAATTCATGCTCTAAACGTTTTACATTTCTTTCTGAAATTCTTTTCCCAGAGCTCGTTTTTATCACCAATATACAACGTGATTTACAATTTTAAAATTCATAACATTACAAAAAAAAAACATAATAAAAAAATCAACAATACCGAACTTTTAATAAATAATCTTATTTACAAGTCATTTTAGTTAATTGTCTGTGATCTGTCATTAGTCTATATAACAGCATTTACAAAATCAAAGTCGTTTATCAGATTTACTGTCGCTTCGTTTCTAGATTATTTTTGTCAATAAATGCGTAGATGCTGACTTGTTTCGTAAATTACTTTTGTCGTGATTGTTACTTTTGCCTTTGGCAGAGAAAACGAATTGAAATATCTCAAACTGTTCTAGTTTCAGTAGAGAAAACGAAACTGAAATTGCTCAAACTGTTTATTCTAGTTTTACTATATAATTAGGAATTTCCTACTTCAACACAATAGCAGTTGATTGTTGGTTCAGTTGTTTGCTAGACTTTCTTAGAGGTAAGTCAAGGTTTTGTTATTGTCAATATTTTAACCAATAACCACAAAATAACTTTATTTATTCACTTCTTGAGCTACTGTAGCCTATGTTATAATATCTTAAATTATAAACCCAAAAACAGAGGATATCAACCTTAATTCTAGACATGTTCGTGTTATTCTTCTTATGCAAAATACTATACAAAGTAAGTTTAAAAACATGTAAAGAATCCCTTTGTCGTAATTCTTAACTATGTATTTACACATTAATTTCTACTACAATTAATTTTAATACGTTAATTACTACCGCATCTACTCTATGACTTTATTCCCATACAAACACTCAAATGCTTTTTGAGTTAAGTGATAAAGTTTTCGATTACCTATTGAACTCTTTCAAATCCTTCTATTAGTTCATACCATCGTTACATATAACTTGTTTAAATTTTCAACCGTTAATAAAATACTTAATAAGTTAAATACACATTATTACAAGTAATATAAACAAACATGTTTAAAACCAATTCCCACTTAGGTCAACAAAGAAATATTTTATGTTAATTAATTTTTTTTATTAAATAATCACAATTAATATTAATAAAGTAACATAACCAATGTGTTAAAACATCTGTTCTACAACATGGCCTACAATTTAAATCAGCTGTTTTATGAAATTATATGTTATCATTTGTTTTAGGTCAAGTGGGAAGAAAAAACTATATTAAATACCTTGCCCCTTTTGTGAAACATTTTTCTAAAATATAAATCTAAAATATTTGAGAAACTGTATTACCATGAAGTGCTATCTACTACAAGTTTAAAAATGTTGAATAAATGAATTTACTATGGTGCTTTTAATAATTCTACTTATTTGTTTTCATATTTTGCGATTACATTTTTATAAATATTGTATATTTAATATTTTATATTTTTGTTCTCAGTTTATTAGTGTATTATAAATTGTTAAATTGGCTTTCATGTTAAATAAAGAGTCAAATACACAATATTACAAGTAATATAAACAAACATGCTTAAAAACAAATTTCCACTTTGATCAACAAAGAAATATTGTATGTTAATTAATTTTTTATTGAATAATTACAATTAATATTAATAAAGTAACATAACCATTGTGTTAAAACACCTGTTCTACAACATGGCCTACAATTTAAATCAGCTGTTTTATGAAATTATATGTTATCACTTGTTTTAGGTCAAGTGGAAAGAAAAAACTATATTAAATACCTTGCCCATTTTGTGAAACATTTTTCTAAAATATAAATCTAAAATATTCACAACATTCCGACTCTCATGACATTCCTGTTAAACATTAATCTTATATTAAAGTTAAAATAATATATACTCCAAACATGATGTAAAATCTTAACCTATTTAAAAGTAATTTCTGTGATATCAACACAGTTGATGAAGTGTTATAAGGAATTGAAAGAAAATAATGTAAAGCATATAAAAACTTAAAGAGAGTTCAAACTATTAAATGATGGTACAGTCAGATCCAGAAGATTTACTGATGAATCGAATTTGTAGTTATTACAGGGTATAAACGAAAATTTACGAAATTATTACCAACTGAAAAATATATTATGTGTTACATGTTCATATTCTTAGTGTATAAAAGAAATATTTTATATTGATTGTTGTTTATAAAGAAAATTAGTATTAAATAATTCTTATGGCCTTTTCGAACAATTTGCATGGAATAATGTTTTTTCAATTATGTGATAAAAAAGGTTTTGACAATTTAAGAGTATTTCTTAGCTAGTAGCAATTTATCAAGCAATAATTATAAACTATTAATAAAATAATACTTTGTATTTACAAAGTATTTTCATTTACATTAATTTTGTCAGTTTAAATTCTAAAGTTAACAGGTTTTCATTGAAAAATATATAGTCTACATAGGTTAAACACAATATTAGCAATTTCTAATGTTGCATATTGACATTATAAAATAAATCTGTAACAAATGTTTAAATTTATATAAAATATATTTATAAGCTGCATTAATTAGTTGCTATTTGTTGTTTCATGCTACGTCAATGGAAGGGTTGGTGATCTATACGGAGGTAACCATTCCTTAACCAAATTGACCTGATGATGTCAAAAATAGTCGTACCTTGTGTGTCCTGTCTTGAGGAAATACTCAACCCGATACGGACTTGCTACCCATTTCCTACCCTTATTCGAACCGCGGATGGCAAAGATCTTGCTCGGTTATTTACGTAGTCCTGCCTTTATACTAAAAATTAAAATATGAAAAGAAAGGATAGTGTTGAATGAGTTTTCAGTCCCATTTAGTAAAAAGCTTGGGGTTCATGAGGAAGCATAGTGAATTCTGATTTTAGTGCATCTTATTGATACAATTAATTACATCGAGTATATGGCTAAATTACACAACTGTCTTCTATCTCTGTGCCTGCAGCTAACCGGAAATCAGTAACTTTATTAAGTGTCATAAAAAAATAACCTGGGTAAAGTAATGCATAACTGTTTGTTATATAATGTAAATAGTTGACTAATTTTTAAAAGGTTTCAAAATATTGCTTATTTTATGTTATTGGTCTAATGCATCAATTAACACAATAGGGTGATTTGTTTACTGTGTCTAGGAGCGTCCAGATTAGGAACAAAATTTAATGTTGAACCTGAAAGTGCTTGCGTGTGTTTTGATCATAACCTTTGCTAACAATAGAAAACTGTCTACAATTTAGAAGTACAGGCGTTGAAGGCTGAGGGAAAGTTTTAAATACTTAACTATTGCCTTGAAGGTATAGTCTACATTTAGTAAACATGTTTGTCACATACTACTGTTTTGCTAATAGTTTTCATTAGTGCTACGACTGTCTCACAGGTAAGTTCTAATTTAGTATTTCATTTGAAAAAAAATGTTCGTCTAAACTATGGCATAATATTTAAAGCTAAGTAAAACCAATTTTATTTTGTTATATACCACAAGACATGTGTTTACAAAATATTTTAAGTTTAGTTTATAACGATGACCTTGGAAGATTAAATGGTCTTTCTCTTCAATTTAGATTGTCACACAAGACGACAGTATTATATTTTCTATAATCAAATATAAATATTTTTTAGAATTATTCTTTTAGAAAGATTTTATGCCGCTTATGTTAACTTTGTGCTTAGTTTAGATCACCTATATTTTAAATCACTGCAACCTATATGTACAGTGCTTTTCAGAGATGAATCTAGACATGCTTAATGCATGTTTTGTCTAAGTAACAGTTTTGGCAAGTTGATATTTTACTCGTATTTTAATCGTATAGATTATTCTCTAACAAAGGGCCCATACCTTATTTATAATCATGTTCTATTCTTCTTATGCATATAGATACGATTCTGTTCCGAAATATATAATTTGACATTTTAAAATAACATTAAATAAGTCGTACATATCATCCTGTAACAGATCTTATGGATGCCTAAACGGCTGAACAGAAGTTAAATTTAAAGAGTTTTTTTAACCTAGGATGGTTCTTGTGAGGTTTGGTATAGGTCTAGGGGCGTTCATAAACCGATGTATCTTATGAATGCCTAAGCCGATGTTAATTTGGACGGTTTACATTAACCATAAACAATGCACCAATCATTGACAAACATACTTGATAGTCACACGAATAACTATACGTTGAGATAAACTTTGTATGTTAACCACTTAATGAAATGAAACATTGTCTATCCTATTGCAGTAAATGAAATGAATTATTTAAGTGTTTGATTTTCTTATTGTTTTAGGTCAAGTGGAAAGAAAAAACTATATTAAATACCTTGCCCCTTTTGTGAAACATTTTTCTAAAATATAAATCTAAAATATTTGAGAAACTGTATTACCATGAAGTGCTATCTACTACAAGTTTAAAAATGTTGATAAATGAATTTACTATGGTGCTTTTAATAATTCTACTTATTTGTTTTCATATTTTGCGATTACATTTTTATAAATATTGTATATTTAATATTTTATATTTTTTGTTCTCAGTTTATTAGTGTATTATAAATTGTTAAATTGGCTTTCATGTTAAATAAAGAGTCAAATACACAATATTACAAGTAATATAAACAAACATGCATCTTAATAGAAAAAACTGCACTTTTATAATTTAATTCTATAAACTTCTCTAATTAAAAACAATATTATTTTCTGTGTAATTTAAGTGAATAGAAAACAATTGTATTTTTTGACTGACATGTATTTTTATTGAAATAATTAGTCTTTTAAAAATGGAAAGAAGCTAAATTACAAATAATATTGTGAATTTGATTCACGTAGTGGGTAAAATAAATATTATGTATTGTAATAATACATAAATCGTTTGTAATAGACTTTTCTAGTATTGTATTTTTAAAGTTCAAGCATTGTACTATCGCATTGTAATAGAAGGAATATTCATTTTAAAGGAAATGGAGGAATCGTTTTCAAATGCCAAGTTGGACAAAACACAGTGTAAGTATATTTTTAACAGGTACATACATGCATACTTACATACATACATAAATACATACATATATACATAAGTACTTGATTTTCTGTCTGAGTTCCGAACGATAATTGTTCATATTAGCATTTTTCATTATTATAATTTTCATTAATGTTATTTCATTGCGTTAATACCGTTTCAAAGTTAATTAACAAAAGAGTACCTATGTTCTTCATCTAAGCATTGTTTCTTCACTTCTAAGCATTGTTATCTTTATTTTTATTGATATCTAAATTTTTACTGTGTGTAAAATGACAAGTTTAATAGAATTTAAATGATAAGAGTAAAATTCTTGAGAATTCATCTATGTGTGACTAAAATTCACCAGATATCTTGAATTTTGAAACAGACAAGTCAATTGTTCCATTAACAAGTGAAAATGCTTTAAAAGAAGCTCTCACAGATATCATTCAAAATTTGTTGCACTAATCTTTAAAAACAGAGAAACATAAGTATTTAGAATAGATAGGAGTTATAAATATTTGATTTTGCTACAAAAGAAACAATTTTGTACATTTGTCTACAAAAACTTGTTGACATAAATGCAACAATGGTTGCCGTATTTAAAGACAATGCTATTTTTGCTCTGTAGATCTCATTAGGAACGATCGATTAAACGGGCATTTCTACTATCCTGAGCAACTATCTTCAATTATCTTTATACACGAATACTTCACATAGTGGGTAATAGAATTGTTTGTATCATTTCTTTAATTTATAATAAATATTATGTATTGTAATAATACATAAATCGTTTTTAATAGACTTTTCTAGTATTGTATTTTTAAAAAAATCAATCATTGTACTAATGCATTGAAATAGAAGGAATATTCTTCTTTTTTTTTTTTTTTTTTTTAAATGAAATGGAGGAATCTTTTTCAAATGCCAAATTGGACAAAACACAGTGTAAGTATATTTTTTAACAGGTACATACATGCATACATACATACATACATATTTAATCACTATACTAATGCATTGTAATAGAAGATATATTCTGTTTTAATGAAATGGAGGAATCGTTTTCAAATACCAAATTGGACAAAACACAGTGTAAGTATATGTTTAACAGGTACATACATGCATACATACATACATACATATATACATACATATATACATAAGTACATAAAAATATTTTTCGATGTTTCGATTGCAGATTTAAAAGTATTCTTATCTGTGTAAGCTTTCTTGACAATAGTTAACATTAGAAATAACCTAGGCTTTCTAGGCAGTATAATATAGAAAATATTTCAACTGAAAATGTCTAATAATGAAGTACAACTGCTGTATTCCTGAATAATAGGAAAATTAAGCCTATTATTAATTTCTAAGACAACTGTTGAGGATATTATTATAAAGTATTGAGAAAAGGGTTGAGGAAGGGGTTAAGAAATGATCAATGACCCTGGATAATGTCCACCTGAGACAATTCCGAGCTCTGTACAAACTATCACGTGACATGATTTTGTCAAGAAAGAAGACTCACAATACGCCCATGATTTTGTTAAGAACGGATTTAGGGGAAAAGGGTTAAGGAAAGGTATTTAATATAACTTTTGAAAGAAGTATTTAAATCATTTTAAATATTTAGTGTTGTAAATATATGTACAAATTATTATTATTATTTTTAATTCACCTACTAATCATTAAGCGTTATCAAAGACATACTATCATTATTGCTATCAAGTTAACAAATAGTCATTGCCACAGGTAGCTTCAGTAATCCAATATTTTTGTGTATTATTACAATACATAATATTTATTTTTAATTAAAGAAATTAATACAAACAATTCTGTTACACACTACGTAAAACTAGTTTATAACAATATTATTTTTAATTAAAATTCATTACATTTTTTAAATACTATTGTTTTCAATGAAAGAAATTATATATTATTAAATTGTTTTGCTCTTCAAACTTTGTATAAGTAATATCAAAACGAAAATTACATAATTACATTTAAAAAGTACAGTTTTTTTTTCAAAAGACTATGCAAATCATTTAATTAATAAATATTTTCATGTTAAAGTACCAAAGTATTTATAAACTGTATGATTTGCATATGCAATATCAAAATACTATATTTGTAAAAATACTAATAATTCAATTCTACTATAGTTGATGAATAAAAATACTCACTGTATTAGTGTTCAGAAAAAGATCATCTACGTTCTTCGAAGAAATTCAACCATTTCTCTTCACTCTGAAAAAAATCGTTTTACCTGAGCCGTCCAGATAAGAAACGACGGCACCCGATTAGAGTTGAAGGGGTTAAGCGGAAAAGGGGTGAAAGGGTTAAGGAAAAGGGTTAAATGAAAGGGTTGAAAGGGTTAAATGAAAGAGTTAAACGAAAGGATTAAATAAAAGGGTTAATGACGTAAGCTAATGCCCGCCTGAAGGCTTTTTTCCAAGGACTCAAGTGACTCATCTCAACCTTGAAAAACAACTTTGGAAATTTTGAGAAATTGCTAATAAACAAGTAGACAATTTTGAACGAACAGTTGAATTGGAACTAAGAGTGAAGAGAAATGGTTGAATTTCTTCGAAGAACGTAGATGATCTTTTTCTGAACACTAATACAGTGAGTATTTTTATTCATCAACTATAGTAGAATTGAATTATTAGTATTTTTACAAATATAGTATTTTGATATTGCATATGCAAATCATACAGTTTATAAATACTTTGGTACTTTAACATGAAAATATTTATTAATTAAATGATTTGCATAGTCTTTTGAAAAAAAAACTGTACTTTTTAAATGTAATTATGTAATTTTCGTTTTGATATTACTTATACAAAGTTTGAAGAGCAAAACAATTTAATAATATATAATTTCTTTCATTGAAAACAATAGTATTTAAAAAATGTAATGAATTTTAATTAAAAATAATATTGTTATAAACTAGTTTTACGTAGTGTGTAACAGAATTGTTTGTATTAATTTCTTTAATTAAAAATAAATATTATGTATTGTAATAATACACAAAAATATTGGATTACTGAAGCTACCTGTGGCAATGACTATTTGTTAACTTGATAGCAATAATGATAGTATGTCTTTGATAACGCTTAATGATTAGTAGGTGAATTAAAAATAATAATAATAATTTGTACATATATTTACAACACTAAATATTTAAAATGATTTAAATACTTCTTTCAAAAGTTATATTAAATACCTTTCCTTAACCCTTTTCCCCTAAATCCGTTCTTAACAAAATCATGGGCGTATTGTGAGTCTTCTTTCTTGACAAAATCATGTCACGTGATAGTTTGTACAGAGCTCGGAATTGTCTCAGGTGGACATTATCCAGGGTCATTGATCATTTCTTAACCCCTTCCTCAACCCTTTTCTCAATACTTTATAATAATATCCTCAACAGTTGTCTTAGAAATTAATAATAGGCTTAATTTTCCTATTATTCAGGAATACAGCAGTTGTACTTCATTATTAGACATTTTCAGTTGAAATATTTTCTATATTATACTGCCTAGAAAGCCTAGGTTATTTCTAATGTTAACTATTGTCAAGAAAGCTTACACAGATAAGAATACTTTTAAATCTGCAATCGAAACATCGAAAAATATTTTTATGTACTTATGTATATATGTATGTATATATGTATGTATGTATGTATGCATGTATGTACCTGTTAAACATATACTTACACTGTGTTTTGTCCAATTTGGTATTTGAAAACGATTCCTCCATTTCATTAAAACAGAATATATCTTCTATTACAATGCATTAGTATAGTGATTAAATATGTATGTATGTATGTATGCATGTATGTACCTGTTAAAAAATATACTTACACTGTGTTTTGTCCAATTTGGCATTTGAAAAAGATTCCTCCATTTCATTTAAAAAAAAAAAAAAAAAAAAAGAAGAATATTCCTTCTATTTCAATGCATTAGTACAATGATTGATTTTTTTAAAAATACAATACTAGAAAAGTCTATTAAAAACGATTTATGTATTATTACAATACATAATATTTATTATAAATTAAAGAAATGATACAAACAATTCTATTACCCACTATGTGAAGTATTCGTGTATAAAGATAATTGAAGATAGTTGCTCAGGATAGTAGAAATGCCCGTTTAATCGATCGTTCCTAATGAGATCTACAGAGCAAAAATAGCATTGTCTTTAAATACGGCAACCATTGTTGCATTTATGTCAACAAGTTTTTGTAGACAAATGTACAAAATTGTTTCTTTTGTAGCAAAATCAAATATTTATAACTCCTATCTATTCTAAATACTTATGTTTCTCTGTTTTTAAAGATTAGTGCAACAAATTTTGAATGATATCTGTGAGAGCTTCTTTTAAAGCATTTTCACTTGTTAATGGAACAATTGACTTGTCTGTTTCAAAATTCAAGATATCTGGTGAATTTTAGTCACACATAGATGAATTCTCAAGAATTTTACTCTTATCATTTAAATTCTATTAAACTTGTCATTTTACACACAGTAAAAATTTAGATATCAATAAAAATAAAGATAACAATGCTTAGAAGTGAAGAAACAATGCTTAGATGAAGAACATAGGTACTCTTTTGTTAATTAACTTTGAAACGGTATTAACGCAATGAAATAACATTAATGAAAATTATAATAATGAAAAATGCTAATATGAACAATTATCGTTCGGAACTCAGACAGAAAATCAAGTACTTATGTATATATGTATGTATTTATGTATGTATGTAAGTATGCATGTATGTACCTGTTAAAAATATACTTACACTGTGTTTTGTCCAACTTGGCATTTGAAAACGATTCCTCCATTTCCTTTAAAATGAATATTCCTTCTATTACAATGCGATAGTACAATGCTTGAACTTTAAAAATACAATACTAGAAAAGTCTATTACAAACGATTTATGTATTATTACAATACATAATATTTATTTTACCCACTACGTGAATCAAATTCACAATATTATTTGTAATTTAGCTTCTTTCCATTTTTAAAAGACTAATTATTTCAATAAAAATACATGTCAGTCAAAAAATACAATTGTTTTCTATTCACTTAAATTACACAGAAAATAATATTGTTTTTAATTAGAGAAGTTTATAGAATTAAATTATAAAAGTGCAGTTTTTTCTATTAAGATGCATGTTTGTTTATATTACTTGTAATATTGTGTATTTGACTCTTTATTTAACATGAAAGCCAATTTAACAATTTATAATACACTAATAAACTGAGAACAAAAAATATAAAATATTAAATATACAATATTTATAAAAATGTAATCGCAAAATATGAAAACAAATAAGTAGAATTATTAAAAGCACCATAGTAAATTCATTTATCAACATTTTTAAACTTGTAGTAGATAGCACTTCATGGTAATACAGTTTCTCAAATATTTTAGATTTATATTTTAGAAAAATGTTTCACAAAAGGGGCAAGGTATTTAATATAGTTTTTTCTTTCCACTTGACCTAAAACAATAAGAAAATCAAACACTTAAATAATTCATTTCATTTACTGCAATAGGATAGACAATGTTTCATTTCATTAAGTGGTTAACATACAAAGTTTATCTCAACGTATAGTTATTCGTGTGACTATCAAGTATGTTTGTCAATGATTGGTGCATTGTTTATGGTTAATGTAAACCGTCCAAATTAACATCGGCTTAGGCATTCATAAGATACATCGGTTTATGAACGCCCCTAGACCTATACCAAACCTCACAAGAACCATCCTAGGTTAAAAAAACTCTTTAAATTTAACTTCTGTTCAGCCGTTTAGGCATCCATAAGATCTGTTACAGGATGATATGTACGACTTATTTAATGTTATTTTAAAATGTCAAATTATATATTTCGGAACAGAATCGTATCTATATGCATAAGAAGAATAGAACATGATTATAAATAAGGTATGGGCCCTTTGTTAGAGAATAATCTATACGATTAAAATACGAGTAAAATATCAACTTGCCAAAACTGTTACTTAGACAAAACATGCATTAAGCATGTCTAGATTCATCTCTGAAAAGCACTGTACATATAGGTTGCAGTGATTTAAAATATAGGTGATCTAAACTAAGCACAAAGTTAACATAAGCGGCATAAAATCTTTCTAAAAGAATAATTCTAAAAAATATTTATATTTGATTATAGAAAATATAATACTGTCGTCTTGTGTGACAATCTAAATTGAAGAGAAAGACCATTTAACCTTCCAAGGTCATCGTTATAAACTAAACTTAAAATATTTTGTAAACACATGTCTTGTGGTATATAACAAAATAAAATTGGTTTTACTTAGCTTTAAATATTATGCCATAGTTTAGACAAACATTTTTTTTCAAATGAAATACTAAATTAGAACTTACCTGTGAGACAGTCGTAGCACTAATGAAAACTATTAGCAAAACAGTAGTATGTGACAAACATGTTTACTAAATGTAGACTATACCTTCAAGGCAATAGTTAAGTATTTAAAACTTTCCCTCAGCCTTCAACGCCTGTACTTCTAAATTGTAGACAGTTTTCTATTGTTAGCAAAGGTTATGATCAAAACACACGCAAGCACTTTCAGGTTCAACATTAAATTTTGTTCCTAATCTGGACGCTCCTAGACACAGTAAACAAATCACCCTATTGTGTTAATTGATGCATTAGACCAATAACATAAAATAAGCAATATTTTGAAACCTTTTAAAAATTAGTCAACTATTTACATTATATAACAAACAGTTATGCATTACTTTACCCAGGTTATTTTTTTATGACACTTAATAAAGTTACTGATTTCCGGTTAGCTGCAGGCACAGAGATAGAAGACAGTTGTGTAATTTAGCCATATACTCGATGTAATTAATTGTATCAATAAGATGCACTAAAATCAGAATTCACTATGCTTCCTCATGAACACTGCCCCAAGCTTTTTACTAAATGGGACTGAAAACTCATTCAACACTATCCTTTCTTTTCATATTTTAATTTTTAGTATAAAGGCAGGACTACGTAAATAACCGAGCAAGATCTTTGCCATCCGCGGTTCGAATAAGGGTAGGAAATGGGTAGCAAGTCCGTATCGGGTTGAGTATTTCCTCAAGACAGGACACACAAGGTACGACTATTTTTGACATCATCAGGTCAATTTGGTTAAGGAATGGTTACCTCCGTATAGATCACCAACCCTTCCATTGACGTAGCATGAAACAACAAATAGCAACTAATTAATGCAGCTTATAAATATATTTTATATAAATTTAAACATTTGTTACAGATTTATTTTATAATGTCAATATGCAACATTAGAAATTGCTAATATTGTGTTTAACCTATGTAGACTATATATTTTTCAATGAAAACCTGTTAACTTTAGAATTTAAACTGACAAAATTAATGTAAATGAAAATACTTTGTAAATACAAAGTATTATTTTATTAATAGTTTATAATTATTGCTTGATAAATTGCTACTAGCTAAGAAATACTCTTAAATTGTCAAAACCTTTTTTATCACATAATTGAAAAAACATTATTCCATGCAAATTGTTCGAAAAGGCCATAAGAATTATTTAATACTAATTTTCTTTATAAACAACAATCAATATAAAATATTTCTTTTATACACTAAGAATATGAACATGTAACACATAATATATTTTTCAGTTGGTAATAATTTCGTAAATTTTCGTTTATACCCTGTAATAACTACAAATTCGATTCATCAGTAAATCTTCTGGATCTGACTGTACCATCATTTAATAGTTTGAACTCTCTTTAAGTTTTTATATGCTTTACATTATTTTCTTTCAATTCCTTATAACACTTCATCAACTGTGTTGATATCACAGAAATTACTTTTAAATAAGTTAAGATTTTACATCATGTTTGGAGTATATATTATTTTAACTTTAATATAAGATTAATGTTTAACAGGAATGTCATGAGAGTCGGAATGTTGTGAATATTTTAGATTTATATTTTAGAAAAATGTTTCACAAAATGGGCAAGGTATTTAATATAGTTTTTTCTTTCCACTTGACCTAAAACAAGTGATAACATATAATTTCATAAAACAGCTGATTTAAATTGTAGGCCATGTTGTAGAACAGGTGTTTTAACACAATGGTTATGTTACTTTATTAATATTAATTGTAATTATTCAATAAAAAATTAATTAACATACAATATTTCTTTGTTGATCAAAGTGGAAATTTGTTTTTAAGCATGTTTGTTTATATTACTTGTAATATTGTGTATTTGACTCTTTATTTAACATGAAAGCCAATTTAACAATTTATAATACACTAATAAACTGAGAACAAAAATATAAAATATTAAATATACAATATTTATAAAAATGTAATCGCAAAATATGAAAACAAATAAGTAGAATTATTAAAAGCACCATAGTAAATTCATTTATTCAACATTTTTAAACTTGTAGTAGATAGCACTTCATGGTAATACAGTTTCTCAAATATTTTAGATTTATATTTTAGAAAAATGTTTCACAAAAGGGGCAAGGTATTTAATATAGTTTCTTCTTCCCACTTGACCTAAAACAAATGATAACATATAATTTCATAAAACAGCTGATTTAAATTGTAGGCCATGTTGTAGAACAGATGTTTTAACACATTGGTTATGTTACTTTATTAATATTAATTGTGATTATTTAATAAAAAAAATTAATTAACATAAAATATTTCTTTGTTGACCTAAGTGGGAATTGGTTTTAAACATGTTTGTTTATATTACTTGTAATAATGTGTATTTAACTTATTAAGTATTTTATTAACGGTTGAAAATTTAAACAAGTTATATGTAACGATGGTATGAACTAATAGAAGGATTTGAAAGAGTTCAATAGGTAATCGAAAACTTTATCACTTAACTCAAAAAGCATTTGAGTGTTTGTATGGGAATAAAGTCATAGAGTAGATGCGGTAGTAATTAACGTATTAAAATTAATTGTAGTAGAAATTAATGTGTAAATACATAGTTAAGAATTACGACAAAGGGATTCTTTACATGTTTTTAAACTTACTTTGTATAGTATTTTGCATAAGAAGAATAACACGAACATGTCTAGAATTAAGGTTGATATCCTCTGTTTTTGGGTTTATAATTTAAGATATTATAACATAGGCTACAGTAGCTCAAGAAGTGAATAAATAAAGTTATTTTGTGGTTATTGGTTAAAATATTGACAATAACAAAACCTTGACTTACCTCTAAGAAAGTCTAGCAAACAACTGAACCAACAATCAACTGCTATTGTGTTGAAGTAAGAAATTCCTAATTATATAGTAAAACTAGAATAAACAGTTTGAGCAATTTCAGTTTCGTTTTCTCTACTGAAACTAGAACAGTTTGAGATATTTCAATTCGTTTTCTCTGCCAAAGGCAAAAGTAACAATCACGACAAAAGTAATTTACGAAACAAGTCAGCATCTACGCATTTATTGACAAAAATAATCTAGAAACGAAGCGACAGTAAATCTGATAAACGACTTTGATTTTGTAAATGCTGTTATATAGACTAATGACAGATCACAGACAATTAACTAAAATGACTTGTAAATAAGATTATTTATTAAAAGTTCGGTATTGTTGATTTTTTTATTATGTTTTTTTTTTTGTAATGTTATGAATTTTAAAATTGTAAATCACGTTGTATATTGGTGATAAAAACGAGCTCTGGGAAAAGAATTTCAGAAAGAAATGTAAAACGTTTAGAGCATGAATTAATTGTCTGTGATCTGTCATTAGCCTATGTAAAACCAATAATTAATTTACAGAGTACGGATAATGATAAGACCTGCTCTGAGGCATTTGGATAAGGGAGGTACAGGGTTGAGTCAATGACCAGGAAGGTATCGGACAAGACTTGAGGCGTTTGGATAAGGGAGGTACAGAATCAGTATCTGTTGAATACAGTAATAACAAGACCTGAGGCGTTTGGGAGGCAGTGGCAAGACCTGAGGCGTTTGGGAGGCAGTGACAAGACCTGAGGCGTTTGGGAGGCAGTGACAAGACCTGAGGCGTTTGGGAGGTACCAGATTTTTTAAAGGGTTTCGAATACGGCGTCATCGGGTAAATTAATATAGGCTAAGGCACCACTCCACCACCCTCTGTCGGATACCTCTGGATTAGGAATTGCCACATACTTTATCAACAAAGAATCACGTATATTGTAATTGACTTTTCTTATATTCTATTTATAAAGTTTAATTTCTTTAATTAAAAAATATAATACTATATATGCTAATTGAATGATTAAAACTTAATGACCATTTAATTTATACTTAGATGTAACATACTCCTGTACTATGTGTTTTACTTGCAAATAATGTCATTTATATTTTCGTGTTGAAATATCAGTGTTTATACACAGTGTATAACTTACTGTCTTTTAAACAAGAATATATTTCATATAACGAGCCAAACGTCTTGTTTTAGAAAAATAAAATAATAAAACTCCAATATTCTATTTATATTCATTTGATTTATAAGAATTATAAATAATAAAGAAAACAATTAAGCTTGGAAGTAAACAAGTTCATACAGTACTAACATGTTGATTACGCCTAAAGTCATTATTTCCTCAAGACGGGGCGCAGAAGGTACGAATACGACGATTTTTGACATCAGGACAACTTGGACTTCAAACCCTTTCAACCCAACGCTTTTAACCCTTTCAACCCTTTCGTTTAACCCGTTCAACCCTTTCAACCCTTTTAACCCTTTCAACCCTTTCAACCCTTTTAACCCTTTTAATCCTTTCAACCCGTTTAACCCTTTTAACCATTTCAACCCTTTTAACCCCTTTTAACCCTTTTACCCCCTTTCAACCCTTTTAACCCTTTTAACCCTTTCAGCCCTTTTAACCCGTTTAACCCTTTTAACCCTTTCAACCCTTTTACCCCTTTTAACCCTTTTAACCCTTTCACCCCTTTCAACCCTTTTAACCCTTTTAACCATTTCAACCCTTTTAACCCTTTTAACCCTTTCAACCCTTTTTAACCCTTTTAACCCTTTTAACCGTTTTAACCCTTTCAACCCTTTCAACCCTTTTAACCCTTTTAACCCTTTTAACCCTTTCAACCGTTTCAACCCCTTTAACCCTTTCAACCCTTTTAACCCTTTCAACCCTTTTAACCCTTTTAACCCCTTTAACCCTTTCAACCCTTTTGGCCCTTTTAACCCTTTCAACCCTTTTAACCCTTTCAACACTTTTAACCCTTTCAACCCTTTCAACCCTTTTAACCCTTTTAACCCTTTCAACCCTTGAGAAAGGATCAATGACATCCAAACTATCATGCAAGAAGACTAACGACAATACTGGTCATATAGCACAAATAAAAGCGTCTCTATTGTTTGGACAAGTTAGCCGAGAGGTTAGCGTTGATGGTTCTAAACACAAACATACGGGGTTCGAATACGACTCAGGTAAAAAGATTTTTTTCAGAATCGACGGCACCAGTCTTGAAAGGGTTACGGGAAAGGGTTAACTAAAAGGATTAAAAGGGTTGAAAGGGTTAAACGAAAGGGTTGAAAGGGTTAAAAGGATTAATGACGTAAGACCGCCTGAAGGCTGGGTTTTTCCGAAAATTTGGGGGGGCTAAGTGACCCATCTCAACAATCCCATTCTCTACTTATGAAATCATATGTTTTAATTTATTTTAAGTAAAATGGGACGAAATAACTATATTGCATACCTTGCCACATTGGTGAAAAGGTTTTCTCTCATATAAAACTAAAATTAATTTAATGAATGAATTAGTGCTTAATTCCGTTTGCCCATGCCCGCGCATACCTGACAAATAAAACTTCCAAAGAACTTTATGGTTTATATCTTTGAGAAAACCCTTGTAACAGAAGAGGGTTGTTTTAACAAATTTCCAACTAACTCTCGTATACATTTCTGTAGAATTACAGCTGTGAAAATTAAAACTTAAACTATCATTTGTAGCAAGTCTTTACACTATTTCGTAAGTAAATATTACCCGGTCAGGTATATACAATTTAATGTTCGCTGAATACATTTTAAATTTGGAATGTGTTTAATTTTAAAATAAATTTAATTTCTTAATTTTCACAAGTTGTGGCTCATTTTAAGCACTAGAGGAGCCTAAAATGGTTTTCAATTTTTAAAGTGTTCCCTTAAGGGTATTAGCTCATCTATTAAACACCTGAACAATCAAAACCCCTCTGAAAATATTTCACCATTTCCGATTGAAGAAGAATAAATAACCTAGCTTCCTGTACAACCCGGGTAGCAGTTGAAAGAGGCCAAGAATGTAATTTTCATGTGAAAACAGAACTACTGTATTTGATTAGTCATGACCATAATGGGATATAATTCTTAGAATTTCGTTAACTGACAGTAAATATTGTGAGCAACTTAACGTTGCAGAATATTTTAAGTTAAGAGATGGGCTTAACTTTAACTTAATGCACACAAATATGATGTTGCAGTATTTTACCTTACGTTTTGGTTTATTACTTATCTGTCGCTAAGTAGTTTCAAGGCTATCGTACATTTGACTATTGCCGTTAGTGATGGATGGGGAAGGACTTTAGATGTAGCCAGGAATAAACCAAAGATATCCCTGGTGGAGGATGACGTCACTTGAAGTATACTTACTCTCTAATGGAGTCATAAGAATGTCCCGTAGCAAGTCCTTCTCAGAAGGATGCGTGGAGTCAGGTAGGGCTAGGAAAAAGACTTGATAATTTTTTTTTTTTGCTTGACGAAAAACCAATTGTTATACGCAATATTTTAGATAAAACAAAATAATAAAATAAAATTTAAGTAAAACAAAAATTAAAAAACCAACAAAACCTAAACACAACAGTAGTAATATAAAATATGTAACTGAAAATACACAACGATAAAGAGAAACATAACAGTAAAATAACAAAAAATATTAATAAATCTATATCAATAAAAAAGCACTCAATGTAGAAAGTAAATAGAAATATCAAAAAATAACAATAAAAAATAAGACTAAATAACCAAATAACCAAATAACAACAACAAACAATATAATAGTGAATAAATAATAACAATATTTAAAACATAACAATAGGTAACAATTTAACAATAAATAAATCCTAATAGAACAATAACAAGAACATAAAATATATAAAATAGTACATAATAGTCCTCTTGTAGTGGAAATAGGGACAAATTTTGGGTTTACGTATAGCTCAATAATGGGGGCAAAGATCTGTTATTGAAGAGGCTTTGTATAAATTTGAAGAATACCAGAACCCAGAACAACTATGGATTCTTTCCGACAGTAAAAGCTCAATCCCACATTTACAGAATTATAATGAAATATCTGATAATATATCAATAAATATAATAAAAAAGGTAGAAAGTATTTCCAAATCATCACAAATACACCTACAATGGATTCAATCACATGTCAATATCCCAGGAAATGAAAAGGCAGACAACTTAGCAAAAGAAGGCTGCAATAATAGTAATTTCCACAAAGAAACCCTAACCTATTTAGAAGTATATTCCAAATTTAAACAGGAAAAAGAAGAAAAATGGAAAGGAGAAAATGGTACAAGGAGCACCAACCTGGTGTATCTATCAACTGTCAACTTGATAGAATTTCATAGACATCTTTAGCAAGATTAAAAAGCAGCCATACAAAACCTATGAAAATCACAGACCTTCGGAAGATATATTCAACATGAACAAGATGCAACCAAGAACCAGCTTCACCAGCCCACATCTTGTCATGCATTGGACTTACCCCGGAATTCATCTACAAGGAACCAGCAGAAGTAATACGACTTCTAAAAGAATATGATCTCATGAAGTTGGTCTAAGGACCTAGGGATAAGAAAGAAGAAGAAGATCTGTTGCTGTTGTAAACCTGAAATGTCTTCAGAAAAGGTTTGACCTGTTGGCGTAATCGTATATAGGTATAAATTGAATTACAGTAGTTTTAAATGTTGTGCCTAGTCTAACAATAATTATAAAAATGAAGGTAATTCTCTAGTGAACGATTTTGCATTTAACCTTGAAAAATAACCTGGTTCCCAATTGAAAAAATTATGGTATTGCGTAAACAAGTCGTTTACCAGAATTATACCTGTTCTCCATAAGGTTCTACTCTCCACCCGGCCTGCCCTACGGGAAACGGGCTGTGAAACAGTGGCGACCCCTGTCAAGAAACCTGGACGATGATCCAGGCGCAGGTACATTGTGGGGGTTGCAGTAGATGTTGAGGAGGGGGAGGGGAGAAGAGAAAGCTCTAAGGAAGGAGAAGACTAGTTACTCATAAACTTCCTTATAAATGTGGTAGTAGAAGAACCATGACTAAACCATTCCTAAAATACGATCGTCTTGCAGGACCGGGTGAATGAGCTGATTTAACGCTTTAACATTATTTTAGTCACCTTATATGCTATTGAAAATGATTGACTTTTCATGAATAACATTTTCAACGTTTTCATGAATTCTAAAAATAAAATAAAAAACAAAATTTAAGGAAAAAAACTTGGCTTTAATTTAATTATTTTAGCGTATACTACTTTCACTATACTTTACATACAAAATTATACAAAACGAATCCACATTTAGTTAAGGGGAAAACCAGTTAAGCTGATTTTAGCCATGAACGTGTCAATACTACTTTTTGGCATATAGTTGAAAATCATTAAATTAGGCCTACACTTTTTCGACAAGGAATAAAATGGGGCAAAGTAGTATCAAAGAATGACCCGTCTATCGAGTTAGAAGCATGAGTCGGTTTTCCAAGAACCTCTTAAACTCTTGATCTACCCACTGGATAGGAAAGTCTCTTTCGTCTCTTTACCTCACTCAAAGTAAGGAAACTAGTAGTGTTTGGTTAATATATGTAGCGAACGTCTAATTCAGGACCATCGTGTTTTCCTTGCACAAACTAAACTTTTGCTTTGTAGCGTTAAAGGCATCTGCCCTTAAGACTTTTCACCTAGGAAGAATAGTGAAGGAAACCTTACAATAGAAAGGTTTTTTTATATAGGTGTGAATAAGGAACCCCCCCCCCAACGGAAGAGGTTTTTTAAGGGGTATAATGTCATTATGTAGTAGAGTCACGCATCTAAACTAAACATATTCTTAAACGGCGACGTAAGGAGGGCTCATAAGTAGGAAGTGTGGTAGTTTGGCGCGGACCCACCCCTAACTCGGCCGCTACGTAACCTAGGACTATAGGGGTAGTTTTGGATGATGCCCAAGGTCACCCCGACCTCGACCCCAGACCAAGGGGTGGTTTCGACCACGTTCAGGGGGGTAGGGGGTAGTTTTTTCGAAAAAAAAAAAAACAAAATCGGCCGCTACGTAACCTAGGACTATAGGGGTAGTTTCGGATGATGCGGGCCGACGTCCTGACCCTGACCGTAGCTTTGGGGGTGGTTTTGAACACGTCCAGAGGGGTGGGGGGTAGTTTTTCGAAAAAAAAATAAATTCCAGCCAACTAACCTAAGCTAGCCAAAATGGATCAAACCTAACCTAACCTACGTATTGGGGGTGACCTCGGCCACGTTCAGGACCATCTCCGGGGGCAGCTCCGGGGGTGTATTGGGGGTGGGGGGTAGTTTTCGAAAAAATTTTGGAAAAACGTGCCTTGACCGATAGGGTATGTCTAGAGTGTATTATTGCGTCGGTAGGGGTAGTTTCACCTAGGGGTAGTTTTTACAAAAAATATGAAATTGCCGAAAATCGAGCGGTTGGATCAACAGACAGTACGGGATACGTGTAAAGGCCCTTTGGGACCGTTGCGGGGGCTGTTTCACCAGGGGTAGTATTTACAAAAAATATGAAATTGCCGAAAATCGACTGGTTGGATCAAACGACCGTATATGGTATGGTTAAAAGTCTATTATGGACCGTTGTGGGGCGGGTGCACCTGTTTTCAGATTGTCAAAAATAGTCGGGGTCCTAGGTAAAAGTCACCCGGGCATTAGTTAAAGCCGCCAAGGTAGAGCCAATAAGGAGCAAGCTCTCGGTTAAAGCCAATCCGAGCCTAGCCACCCAGCAGCTAGGCCTTAGGTAAAGCTAACACGGAGTCGTGCCTGAGGTAAAGCCAGCCAGGAGCCAGGCCTTAGGTAAAGCTAACATGGAGCACAGTCTCAGGTAAAACCAATACGAGGCCACACCCTAGGTAAAGTAACCCCGGAACCAGGCCGTAGGTAAAGCTACCGCGGAGTCGGAGCCTAGGTAAAGCTACCATGGAGTTAGACCTTAGGTAAAGCTAACACGGAGCAAGGCCTCAGGTAAAAGCCATCCAGAAGCCAGCCTTTAGGTAAAGTAACCCCGGAATCAGGCATCATGTGGGGTTGTTATCAAATGAAATTGTCAAAAAATGATCGGTTAGATCAAATGACCAACGATTCAACTAAACGCTAATTATAATCGAACAACAATTATACACCGAGTCCAATTAGACAACAAGTTGAATCGACCAATCACAAAGCAGGGGCCAGGTGGGTCTACGCAAACGGTCGCTGTAAGACGTGAAGGCTTATATACCGTGTTAAACCAATATATATGATAGCCCACATAATGTGTTAAACAAATACGCAGGCCTACATACATACTATGCTAGGCCAACATACATGGGCCTACTATGTTTGTAAACCACAGGCCAAACCCTTATGACCTGAGCTATTTTCACCTCTTCTATCAGGTTGATCCAGGCAACCGTATAATATGGGAGGTACTATATGGTACATCTACCAATGCATAACTTATCAAGCCCACGTAAAGGTTTATGACGTATAGGCGTTCGAGCGACTCGGGTATTAGGCCCTCCATAACTAGAGGGGGCAAGGGTTATGATTGTCAAAATTTGTCTATGCTACAAAATAATAAACAAAGCAATAAAGCCCTGTCGTTTCAGGGAATACGCTTGACCGTGTGTTAGACATGTACAGACTTGCAGCGATAACGCATTATCTAAAAACCGCAACGGCTGCCGGCGACCGCTATAGCAGGCATAAAAACCCGCAAGGCTGTGTCGTTGTGAATCTAGGCACGTATTTATGTTTTGATTACTGTATCGATTTATTATGTACTGTCGGCATACCAAGGCCTACATATATATAATCAGAAATCAGTGTAAATAATCAAATAGCCTCAATGGACATCTCCTATAGCTGTAAATGTATCTAGATATAAAGGTATATATGGAGAAACACTAATAATGAGGCCTATCACAAAACGTGAATAAATATATGTTATAAAACGATCCTAAAACGATGCTAAGTCAACATGCAAGCTATCATACATGGGCGTATATACCACGTTAAGCCTACATACATGATAGTACACATAATGTGTTAAACAAACATGCGTGTAAACCTGCATACTATGCCAAGCCGACTTACATGAATCCCTAAATGTGCCTACTATGTCGGTAAACCACTGGCCAAGGCCTATATGATCTGAGCTAGTTTCACCTCGTCTATCAGGTAGAACCTGGCAACCGTATAATACGGGAAGTACTATATGGTATAGCTAACAATGCTAACCTATATGGTATAGCTAACCTATCACGCCCATGACGGTCAACAAATATTACAATATAATTTAAAAAAGTTACGCAACCTATATACATACAATGCTAAGCCAACTTTCAGGCATATATACTATGTTAAACCAGCATGCAATATACTCTAAATAGCCATATATACGCTGTTAAACCAAGATGCAGGTTAACCTATATACATCCTGTATTGGGCAAATATCCCCGTTACCCGCATAGGCCTATGTTAAGCCAGGATGAATGATAGCTTATATAGTGTGTTAAACAAATATGCTTGTAAACCTACATAAATAATATGCTAAGCCTGTGCTAAACAGATATGCGTGTAAACCCACATAAATACTATGCTAACCAACATGGATGCTATCCTACATAGGCTTATATACTATGTTAAACCAGCATGCAATATACTCTAAATAGCCATATATACGCTGTTAAACAAATATGCGTGTAAACCCACATAAATACGCCAAGCCAATATCCGTGCTATAATAGATAGGCGTATATACTATGTTAGGCCTACATACTGCGTTAAACAAACATGTATGTAAGCCGACAAGGGCCTACAAATTATATCCAGTGTATAGTTTAACTAATTGATATCACACACTATCCCACAAGTTGCCCACAAATTACCACATAATACCTGATACATAGCTTGGCTAATCATTAACACATAGTATGACCCAACACATAATATCCGGTGCATAGCCTCGCTAAATAAGCATAAACCCCCCAAAATTGGCTTATCAATTATGTATGGTCTAGATATAGTCACACATGTCATTTCAAAAGTCAGCCGGAAAGAAACACTACCCTGGTATATAATATGTTAAACCAGCATGCAATATACTCTAAATAGCCGTATATACGCTGTTAAACAAATATGCGTGTAAACCGAATAAATACTATGGTAAGCCAACACGCATGCTATCATAGATAGACGTATATACTATGTTAGGCCCACATACCGCGTTAAACAAACATGTGTGTAAGCCTGCATAGATATTATGCTAAGAAGACACGGGCCCACAAAGTATAACACATTATATCCAGTGTATAGTTTAGCTAATGGTTATCACACAGTAGCCTGACTACAACTTGCCCACATAATACCCGACACATAGCTAGACTAATCATTAACACATAGTATCCGATGCATAGCCCGACGATGGGTTAACATATAGTATCCGATAAGTAGCTTGAGAATGCCCCAACACATAATATCCGGTGCATAGCCTCGCTAATGGTTAGCACATAGTAGCCGATGCTGAGCCTGGCTATGGAATATCACATATTATCTGATGTGTAGCCTGACTAATGGTTAACACAGCCAATGCATAGCTAGGCTAATGATTAACATAAAGTATCCAATGCATGGCTTGGGTAATGTATATAGTTAGCCTACATTCTGTGTTATCTGTGTAAACTCACATACTATGCTAAGCCGGTTATCCATAGACACAAATCTATGGTGATGCAAGAGTAACCAGCACCCTGACAACAGATACCTAGCATGATCATAGCCTACATTGCCTGATAACAGATACCTAGCCTGACCATAGCCTACATAGCTAGACAAAAGATACATAACTAGACAATAGATACCTAGCCTGACAACAGACACCAATCCTGGAATCAAATACATAGCCCGACAAACGATGCATAGCCCTACAAGGGCTAGCACATAGTATCCGGGGTATAGAATGACTAACGGTTAACACATGGTATCCAAAGCATAACTAGGCTAGTGAATAACTAATGGTTAGTTTGACTATGGTTAACACACACAGTGTCCGATGCATAGCTTAGCTAATGGATAACACATAGTAACCTATGCCTAGCCTGACTAGGGCTAACACATAGTACCCGATGAATGGCTCGACTAAGGCCAACACACAGTATCCGATGCACAACCTAGGATCGAATATGACGTCATCCAGGTGGAGAACAAGATGGTGGCTATGTTGATACCGTGATGGCCAGTGTAGGCTAGATCAAATAACCAACGTTTCAACCAAACTACTGTCATACTCGTAGTTTAACCAACCAACATACGTGAAGTTCAAACGAACAGCATTGACACCAAGTCCAAATAGGCTATGGCGGCTATGCCCAGATCAACGTATCAGCTAGTCAAAATGAAAAACTTACACTAATCAACCAACATCTACACCGAGGTCAAATGGGTTATGGTTAGCGAAGGCACTGGCAAAAGCTTTAAGCCTTAGACATAATTATAGCTATCAACGCATACCAAAATAGCTATGCAGAAACCGTCAAGGCCATTACACATATTGTCCAGGTATGTTCTCCATCAAACCGAGACTTTAGACACCATCTCTGTAAAACAGCTAACAAATTATACTCTACCACAATAGGTATGTCAAAACTGTTACCGACTCATAATCTAAGACAGTGGTTACGTAACGCCCTTTATCAATTTAAGACCTTAAGAGATATCTTCGTAAAGACAGCTACCAATCCTTACTATATCACAATAGTTACGTTAGAGCTACCGCTGCTCACCCTACCATAATAGCTACGTACAGACGGTTAATATTGTATAACCTATCACAAGACTTATGTAAAAACAGCTAGGCATAACCTGTCACACAATAACTGCGTAAAGGCAGCTAACAAGGCCTACCCCATTAAAATAGCTGCGAAAAGATAACATCCAATACATACCCTATCATATTAGCTATGTAAAGACAATAAATGCGTAAAGGCAGCTAACAATGCCTACCCCATTAAAATAGCTACGAAAAGATAACGGCCAATACATACCCTATCATAATAGCTGTGTAAAGACAATTAAAGATGCATAGGCTAACTCGTTATTGACTGCTACTAAATAATGAACCATCACACTAGCCTCGTAAAGACAGCTACCAACATTACAATAGCTACGTAAAAACAGTTATCGATCCGTAACCAAGATAATACTTACGTAAGATCTATATCAGTGCTAAGACAATAGCTCCGTAAGGAAAACCTACCACTTCATGAACTACGACAACAGCAAGGTGTGGACGGCTACCAATACATTACTTATCACAGCTACCAACACATAACTCGTCACACTAGCTAAGTAAATAGCGCTACGATTGAATAGCCTATCACACAGGCTAATTGAGGGTCACTAACTAAACCATCACAATATCTCTGTACATGGCAGACGGCGTGATGATCCTCATATTTATCGCACACCTAACAGTAGGTTAGGTTAGAAGCACTCTGGCTAGCTTAGGTTAGTGGGTTGAAAATAATATTTTCTAAAAACTACCCCTCTAGACGTGGTTGAACACCCAACAGTAGGTTAGGTTAGAAGCACTCTGGCCAGCTTAGGTTAGTGGGTTGAAAATAATTTTTCCTAAAAACTACCCCTCTAGACGTGGTTGAACCCTCCCCCAAGGCTACGATCAAGGTCACATCGACCGCCTGCATCATCCAAAACCACCCCTAACTTTCAAAGGTTGGTCGTATCTCCATCACGGGCATCACTGACCTGTGGTTGTAGAAGTTAGGGGTGGTTTTGGATGATGCAGGCGGTCGATGTGACCTTGATCGTAGCCTTGGGGGAGGGTTCAACCACGTCTAGAGGGGTAGTTTTTAGGAAAAATTATTTTCAACCCACTAACCTAAGCTGGCCAGAGTGCTTCTAACCTAACCTACTGTTGGGTGTTCAACCACGTCTAGAGGGGTAGTTTTTAGAAAATATTATTTTCAACCCACTAACCTAAGCTAGCCAGAGTGCTTCTAACCTAACCTACTGTTAGGTGTGCGATAAATATGAGGATCATCACGCCGTCTGCCATGTACAGAGATATTGTGATGGTTTAGTTAGTGACCCTCAATTAGCCTGTGTGATAGGCTATTCAATCGTAGCGCTATTTACTTAGCTAGTGTGACGAGTTATGTGTTGGTAGCTGTGATAAGTAATGTATTGGTAGCCGTCCACACCTTGCTGTTGTCGTAGTTCATGAAGTGGTAGGTTTTCCTTACGGAGCTATTGTCTTAGCACTGATATAGATCTTACGTAAGTATTATCTTGGTTACGGATCGATAACTGTTTTTACGTAGCTATTGTAATGTTGGTAGCTGTCTTTACGAGGCTAGTGTGATGGTTCATTATTTAGTAGCAGTCAATAACGAGTTAGCCTATGCATCTTTAATTGTCTTTACACAGCTATTATGATAGGGTATGTATTGGCCGTTATCTTTTCGTAGCTATTTTAATGGGGTAGGCATTGTTAGCTGCCTTTACGCATTTATTGTCTTTACATAGCTAATATGATAGGGTATGTATTGGATGTTATCTTTTCGCAGCTATTTTAATGGGGTAGGCCTTGTTAGCTACCTTTACGCAGTTATTGTGTGACAGGTTATGCCTAGCTGTTTTTACATAAGTCTTGTGATAGGTTATACAATATTAACCGTCTGTACGTAGCTATTATGGTAGGGTGAGCAGCGGTAGCTCTAACGTAACTATTGTGATATAGTAAGGATTGGTAGCTGTCTTTACGAAGATATCTCTTAAGGTCTTAAATTGATAAAGGGCGTTACGTAACCACTGTCTTAGATTATGAGTCGGTAACAGTTTTGACATACCTATTGTGGTAGAGTATAATTTGTTAGCTGTTTTACAGAGATGGTGTCTAAAGTCTCGGTTTGATGGAGAACATACCTGGACAATATGTGTAATGGCCTTGACGGTTTCTGCATAGCTATTTTGGTATGCGTTGATAGCTATAATTATGTCTAAGGCTTAAAGCTTTTGCCAGTGCCTTCGCTAACCATAACCCATTTGACCTCGGTGTAGATGTTGGTTGATTAGTGTAAGTTTTTCATTTTGACTAGCTGATACGTTGATCTGGGCATAGCCGCCATAGCCTATTTGGACTTGGTGTCAATGCTGTTCGTTTGAACTTCACGTATGTTGGTTGGTTAAACTACGAGTATGACAGTAGTTTGGTTGAAACGTTGGTTATTTGATCTAGCCTACACTGGCCATCACGGTATCAACATAGCCACCATCTTGTTCTCCACCTGGATGACGTCATATTCGATCCTAGGTTGTGCATCGGATACTGTGTGTTGGCCTTAGTCGAGCCATTCATCGGGTACTATGTGTTAGCCCTAGTCAGGCTAGGCATAGGTTACTATGTGTTATCCATTAGCTAAGCTATGCATCGGACACTGTGTGTGTTAACCATAGTCAAACTAACCATTAGTTATTCACTAGCCTAGTTATGCTTTGGATACCATGTGTTAACCGTTAGTCATTCTATACCCCGGATACTATGTGCTAGCCCTTGTAGGGCTATGCATCGTTTGTCGGGCTATGTATTTGATTCCAGGATTGGTGTCTGTTGTCAGGCTAGGTATCTATTGTCTAGTTATGTATCTTTTGTCTAGCTATGTAGGCTATGGTCAGGCTAGGTATCTGTTATCAGGCAATGTAGGCTATGATCATGCTAGGTATCTGTTGTCAGGGTGCTGGTTACTCTTGCATCACCATAGATTTGTGTCTATGGATAACCGGCTTAGCATAGTATGTGAGTTTACACAGATAACACAGAATGTAGGCTAACTATATACATTACCCAAGCCATGCATTGGATACTTTATGTTAATCATTAGCCTAGCTATGCATTGGCTGTGTTAACCATTAGTCAGGCTACACATCAGATAATATGTGATATTCCATAGCCAGGCTCAGCATCGGCTACTATGTGCTAACCATTAGCGAGGCTATGCACCGGATATTATGTGTTGGGGCATTCTCAAGCTACTTATCGGATACTATATGTTAACCCATCGTCGGGCTATGCATCGGATACTATGTGTTAATGATTAGTCTAGCTATGTGTCGGGTATTATGTGGGCAAGTTGTAGTCAGGCTACTGTGTGATAACCATTAGCTAAACTATACACTGGATATAATGTGTTATACTTTGTGGGCCCGTGTCTTCTTAGCATAATATCTATGCAGGCTTACACACATGTTTGTTTAACGCGGTATGTGGGCCTAACATAGTATATACGTCTATCTATGATAGCATGCGTGTTGGCTTACCATAGTATTTATTCGGTTTACACGCATATTTGTTTAACAGCGTATATACGGCTATTTAGAGTATATTGCATGCTGGTTTAACATATTATATACCAGGGTAGTGTTTCTTTCCGGCTGACTTTTGAAATGACATGTGTGACTATATCTAGACCATACATAATTGATAAGCCAATTTTGGGGGGTTTATGCTTATTTAGCGAGGCTATGCACCGGATATTATGTGTTGGGTCATACTATGTGTTAATGATTAGCCAAGCTATGTATCAGGTATTATGTGGTAATTTGTGGGCAACTTGTGGGATAGTGTGTGATATCAATTAGTTAAACTATACACTGGATATAATTTGTAGGCCCTTGTCGGCTTACATACATGTTTGTTTAACGCAGTATGTAGGCCTAACATAGTATATACGCCTATCTATTATAGCACGGATATTGGCTTGGCGTATTTATGTGGGTTTACACGCATATTTGTTTAACAGCGTATATATGGCTATTTAGAGTATATTGCATGCTGGTTTAACATAGTATATAAGCCTATGTAGGATAGCATCCATGTTGGTTAGCATAGTATTTATGTGGGTTTACACGCATATCTGTTTAGCACAGGCTTAGCATATTATTTATGTAGGTTTACAAGCATATTTGTTTAACACACTATATAAGCTATCATTCATCCTGGCTTAACATAGGCCTATGCGGGTAACGGGGATATTTGCCCAATACAGGATGTATATAGGTTAACCTGCATCTTGGTTTAACAGCGTATATATGGCTATTTAGAGTATATTGCATGCTGGTTTAACATAGTATATATGCCTGAAAGTTGGCTTAGCATTGTATGTATATAGGTTGCGTAACTTTTTTAAATTATATTGTAATATTTGTTGACCGTCATGGGCGTGATAGGTTAGCTATACCATATAGGTTAGCATTGTTAGCTATACCATATAGTACTTCCCGTATTATACGGTTGCCAGGTTCTACCTGATAGACGAGGTGAAACTAGCTCAGATCATATAGGCCTTGGCCAGTGGTTTACCGACATAGTAGGCACATTTAGGGATTCATGTAAGTCGGCTTGGCATAGTATGCAGGTTTACACGCATGTTTGTTTAACACATTATGTGTACTATCATGTATGTAGGCTTAACGTGGTATATACGCCCATGTATGATAGCTTGCATGTTGACTTAGCATCGTTTTAGGATCGTTTTATAACATATATTTATTCACGTTTTGTGATAGGCCTCATTATTAGTGTTTCTCCATATATACCTTTATATCTAGATACATTTACAGCTATAGGAGATGTCCATTGAGGCTATTTGATTATTTACACTGATTTCTGATTATATATATGTAGGCCTTGGTATGCCGACAGTACATAATAAATCGATACAGTAATCAAAACATAAATACGTGCCTAGATTCACAACGACACAGCCTTGCGGGTTTTTATGCCTGCTATAGCGGTCGCCGGCAGCCGTTGCGGTTTTTAGATAATGCGTTATCGCTGCAAGTCTGTACATGTCTAACACACGGTCAAGCGTATTCCCTGAAACGACAGGGCTTTATTGCTTTGTTTATTATTTTGTAGCATAGACAAATTTTGACAATCATAACCCTTGCCCCCTCTAGTTATGGAGGGCCTAATACCCGAGTCGCTCGAACGCCTATACGTCATAAACCTTTACGTGGGCTTGATAAGTTATGCATTGGTAGATGTACCATATAGTACCTCCCATATTATACGGTTGCCTGGATCAACCTGATAGAAGAGGTGAAAATAGCTCAGGTCATAAGGGTTTGGCCTGTGGTTTACAAACATAGTAGGCCCATGTATGTTGGCCTAGCATAGTATGTATGTAGGCCTGCGTATTTGTTTAACACATTATGTGGGCTATCATATATATTGGTTTAACACGGTATATAAGCCTTCACGTCTTACAGCGACCGTTTGCGTAGACCCACCTGGCCCCTGCTTTGTGATTGGTCGATTCAACTTGTTGTCTAATTGGACTCGGTGTATAATTGTTGTTCGATTATAATTAGCGTTTAGTTGAATCGTTGGTCATTTGATCTAACCGATCATTTTTTGACAATTTCATTTGATAACAACCCCACATGATGCCTGATTCCGGGGTTACTTTACCTAAAGGCTGGCTTCTGGATGGCTTTTACCTGAGGCCTTGCTCCGTGTTAGCTTTACCTAAGGTCTAACTCCATGGTAGCTTTACCTAGGCTCCGACTCCGCGGTAGCTTTACCTACGGCCTGGTTCCGGGGTTACTTTACCTAGGGTGTGGCCTCGTATTGGTTTTACCTGAGACTGTGCTCCATGTTAGCTTTACCTAAGGCCTGGCTCCTGGCTGGCTTTACCTCAGGCACGACTCCGTGTTAGCTTTACCTAAGGCCTAGCTGCTGGGTGGCTAGGCTCGGATTGGCTTTAACCGAGAGCTTGCTCCTTATTGGCTCTACCTTGGCGGCTTTAACTAATGCCCGGGTGACTTTTACCTAGGACCCCGACTATTTTTGACAATCTGAAAACAGGTGCACCCGCCCCACAACGGTCCATAATAGACTTTAACCATACCATATACGGTCGTTTGATCCAACCAGTCGATTTTCGGCAATTTCATATTTTTTGTAAATACTACCCCTGGTGAAACAGCCCCCGCAACGGTCCCAAAGGGCCTTTACACGTATCCCGTACTGTCTGTTGATCCAACCGCTCGATTTTCGGCAATTTCATATTTTTTGTAAAAACTACCCCTAGGTGAAACTACCCCTACCGACGCAATAATACACTCTAGACATACCCTATCGGTCAAGGCACGTTTTTCCAAAATTTTTTCGAAAACTACCCCCCACCCCCAATACACCCCCGGAGCTGCCCCCGGAGATGGTCCTGAACGTGGCCGAGGTCACCCCCAATACGTAGGTTAGGTTAGGTTTGATCCATTTTGGCTAGCTTAGGTTAGTTGGCTGGAATTTATTTTTTTTTCGAAAAACTACCCCCCACCCCTCTGGACGTGTTCAAAACCACCCCCAAAGCTACGGTCAGGGTCAGGACGTCGGCCCGCATCATCCGAAACTACCCCTATAGTCCTAGGTTACGTAGCGGCCGATTTTGTTTTTTTTTTTTTCGAAAAAACTACCCCCTACCCCCCTGAACGTGGTCGAAACCACCCCTTGGTCTGGGGTCGAGGTCGGGGTGACCTTGGGCATCATCCAAAACTACCCCTATAGTCCTAGGTTACGTAGCGGCCGAGTTAGGGGTGGGTCCGCGCCAAACTACCACACTTCCTACTCTCATACGTTAACCCTTATAACAAGATGAATAATGGAAGATAGATGGAAATAGGACATCACATAATGCTCTTTAATACTGGGATAGGGGCACATTATAGACAAGGTCGCCAACGTGATGTAGAGTGGAGAGAGTTGGTCACACGTTAGTCTTATTAGCTGTCTTATTAGTTAACACCACTATCATTTCCAAGCGAAGATAGATTAATTTGGCAAAGACAAAACCATTTCGGTTTTGTGAAAACCTGTGGATTGAGGCCCAACAGGAAAGGCATTTCTTCGACCTATAAAAACCCAAGGCTGTACAGGGAAACTATTTCCAAAGTCAGACGGGAACGGGGTAAAGTATTAGGCTACACAGATCAAAAGGTCGTGAACCGGTGAAGATTTGTAAATCTGCGACACGTGAACAGAACGAACGAGACGGGGAGAAAGCATAAATCAGACGGCGCCCACCTGTCTTGCGTGATTTCGTGCAAGCTTCTCGCCTCCCTAAAAACGCCAGACAACACAATGCTTATTACGGATCTGGCAAACAACCGCTCCTACCTTCCCTATTTTCAAGTTCAACTGGGGTATTTAAATGTACATTAGGTATTTTTAGGGAAGAGAATGGAGAAGAGGAAATCCGATCCTCGGATGATTCTTACCTTAAAATCCATTCAGTCTAAGAAAATGAGTAACCAATACAACACCTAAGGTAAATATTGGCTTTTGGGCACATTGCCTTCCTTGAATACCCCATGAGAAAAGTAAGGCAACTCTACCCTACTGTCCTAAGTCGTCTGGATGGCGTAGAAGTCATTACTACTCTTATAGGTAAGAGATGGCAGTTGAAGGCGAATTATTCTTTAGCCCAATTAAGATAAAAGCATTATCCGAATTTCAGTTTATACGGATGTTAGTGGTCCGGATTAACGAAGTTGAACTGAAGTCTTTGTTTAGATTACAAATATGTATATAATATCTTTAAATTACTAATTTTTTAAATAATATACTGGAGGTTAATTTTAACTTGAAATTTTTATAGTCGCCTTTAAAATTTAACTTGAAAATTTAATTTGAAGAATTTCGAATTTTATAATTTTAGGTTCTGTAACCCTAGCTGGGAAATTTTCAGTTTTTTTCATTTCCTACTATTATTAGTTCACACTGTTAGTTCCCTATAAATATCTACTATAGATAGCTTCGTAAATGAAACGATTATTTCAAAACGCGTCAGCAAGTAAATTCAGAAGTATTCACGCAATAGCTACTTAGTCTCTCAGTTGACATATTCGTATATACGTCACTAAACAGGGTAAACATTATCGACCGCCCTTAGTAACGATAACAACCCC
This sequence comes from Prosapia bicincta, assembly GCA_036971475.1. Taxonomy (NCBI): domain Eukaryota; kingdom Metazoa; phylum Arthropoda; class Insecta; order Hemiptera; family Cercopidae; genus Prosapia; species Prosapia bicincta. The sequence goes on from JBAIZL010000002.1 coordinate 263,590,615, forward strand.
TGTTTCGTTTATTGCCCCGTATTTCATAAATCGAAATCTACCATCACTGTCGGTTAGGACCGATTATATCTACAAAACAGGAAATGGAAGTGACGTAGATTTACAGTAAATCCATCATCGGCAGCGCCAGCGCCGGCGCTTTCTTATCTTGTTTCCGCCCCGACGACGTATGCGTTGGCGTGTTTCTGATGTGATTTTGGCAACTATTGACATTTCTCTCTCCAGTTGTGTCTAATAATAGTAATCGCTTATTTCGGATGAACAGAAATTTAACACTAGTTTAAATGGAAAGGTTTGTATTTAGTTAGGGAGGGCACAATATAACTCGAGAGTATACACACACGCTGAACGATCATATTATTTGCCAGCTATGGCAGGCGTCTCGCTTGTTGTTCAACACATCAAAAAATCCAGGATCGATCTTTAATTTACTTAACAATGAAAAAACGCCGCAAGGGAGAGTAAATTAGCCGGACCTATTGGAAGGGTTTGAACCCTCATGCAAGCGCGTAATGAAAGGCAAATACATAAAACCCACTCTGCACTCGACCCGTCATTTACATTGCACATTAGTCAGTGTTTAAAGCGTCCCTACTGGAGGAGCGGCTGGCACCTGTCTACTTCGGGACCCACGTGGACTACAATTATTAATTTCTTTCTCTCACTTTACCCCTCTATTCATCTGACCAGCTAGCCCTTATTTTACCCCTAATGCCAGTACCAGGAGTTAAGTACGTTTATCCTTAGACCTGATGGTATCTACCCTTCCTTATTCTTCTTCTTACAAGTTGGGTAAAGGGGGGACAGTTTTAATTAATGAGTGTCTTACGATTAAAAGTTAGCTGCGGATCATAACGATTTTTGACAGACTCTACACAAAGAATACCGGAACTACCTGGCCCGGGAATACAACCTAAACTTGTGCCATTCCTAACTAGGTGATTTGTGTCACCCGGTCCGAGAGGCTTAGTGCCAGTACTAGAGGTACCACATGCAAGAGCATGAAAGCCTTACTCGACGGCCTAGCTAATTACCCGTCCACTCCTGGTATGAGAAGATACTCTAACCAGACATTAGGATTTCCTTTTTCCCCAGAACAACCGAAACGGGAATGTTCCGATTTTGAGTTATCGTCGAAATACTCCTTTTGATTATTTGGTCCAGGTAGTGGAGTCGAACCGTTATCTTCTCCCTATAGTCTAACCCAATGGCCTGACCTTCAGGATGGGGCCATGAACTTAGAGCCTACAACTAGCCCTTATGAATGATGGTTAGACAGTTATGATGCGAGTGGACTTGCGACTAAGTGACAATCCTAAATGGCTCATGCTCTCACACGGCACCACATTATTCACTACACTGCTAGGGAATATTTATACCGAAATAACCCTCCTTTTTCTATAAATTCAACCTCAAATCTTGGCTGCTCGACCCGAGTGACTTGAGTTACCAAGATTGATACAAAGAAGAGCTATTGTTATGTAAGAGGTTAAAGATTATGCTGTAAGCCATATACTGGTCACCAGGACGCCTCTGGGACGAGAGGAATCTCTAACCAGAACTGCCAGAGTAGAACACTCCGAGTTGCCAGGTTTTCCTACCGCCAGAAGACGCCTTAGATTTGTTCGGTGCAGGTAAGGTAATGGCTAGATACCTTATTCTGGCCTCGATAGAAAGGAGGTACGTTTGGGAATTTGTATACGTGTAGCCCTGATGCACCCTACATCCTCGGCCAGTTGTTTTAGGTTAACTTAGTATTAACTATGTTCACAGTCTCTTGCTGGGTTTTCCAGGGGATTGTACTGATCGTACTTAAACTATAAGTAAAATATACTTAACTTGCAATAAAAGTAGGTACTGTGAATGCGAGGTTATATTTTAAGCTCAATGTATCGTAGGAAGATGGCAAAACGGGAAGAAGAGCTTTTGGAGAAATTGGGTTGGCAGTGGAAGTTCTGCACATGGTTAGCTTGTAAACGTTGAATCTGATTCGGGGGAAACTCTGTGCAAAAGGCGTAAAGGATTTCCGGTAGCAGATCCGTCAGAGCGTCAGTGGTGCAGCTCGAACTAGTTGCCGGAACTAGTCCAGCAGTACGTTAGTTATACTATAGTCGGCGCACGCTACATCAACACCACCTGTGTAGTTGCTGTTGGCTACATTCCCCATGTAAACGTGGAACTGTCATTGCGTTGTAGACAGACCCGTCCTTAGGTTGGAGCGGCCGATCCAGGCCTCACGCCAAAAAATAAGTACAAAGTTTGGGTTGAATAAAAGTAATACAATAATATACAGATATACGTGACTAAAATATCTGTCTGATTACATTCGAAATATGTTAATTTATTAATTAATGACAAAACCTACGAGCCTCGACTAAAATTATGCAAAACGTCATTTGATAGTGGCAGCGTTTCAACCCTGGCAAGTGTAACAAATCACGTAAATAATTGGGGTGTTTGGAGACGAAATTACTTCATCAAAATTTCTCTCAACACGCCCATTTGTACGAGGCCTGAATTTTAAAAATTGTCAGGGGGAAACCACTTTAGTAAGAGAGGTCATGGAAAACATTTTTTTGCTCCAGGCCTCGCATTTGCTACGGACAGCTATGGTTGGATACAAACGCTACTTGGAGTTACAAAGACGCTTGCCAGAGTAACCGTCGCGATCAAAGGGTTGGAAGTAACATTGACGCAGAAACCGATGGTTTTGGTAGCGACTATATAGCAGCTGCATTGTGAAAACTGTCCAAATGGTAGAAACATATCACGCAAACGAGTGAGCACACACACACGGACAAAGTTGTAACAATAACCACGTTTTGGAGTTATTTTAAATAATCTAATAAACCAAATGTAGTAATGAGTCAGACTTTAAAAAATCACGCTAGGATACGATAAATAGCCAAAGGGCACGGCAAGCCATTGCCATCTTGTTGACTGAAAAGGAAAGGCGTTTTTGAAAACGAGTAATATTTTACTGTTTTGTTATCGTCCATTAATTTGTAATGTTTCAATATTATGTTCGTTTATACATCAGTTTTTTTCGTCTGTGGGTTGTAACTATGTGTCTTCACTATTTCATCATCGATACTCTTCATTACGTAACATGTTCTTCAGATTCTCTTGGGATAATTATTTCATAACCTCAAATTTTCTCAAGATATTTATGCTTCGTTTCTCTCAATTAATCACTCTTTTAGCATTCTTTGCCTTCTATTCATTAAATGTGGTTCTTTCTTTGTCTTGGAAAGTAAGGATAATAATTTTACTCAATTTTTATGGCGTATCCACAAAATATGTTCCTTTTTGTTGCCAAGTTCGTGAATTTCTCACATTATTCATAGTCTTAATTATTATAATTATTGTTTTTTCTATAAACTTGTATTGGAATATATTATATAAAAACAAACTGTACAGAAGTAAAACATAAATTATAATGAAACTGTCATCTTCAGTGACTAATATACATAGTTTCACCACAGTTGACTGGTATTTTATTAGCACTTATTAAATTAAAGGTTACGTGAGAGCAATAAGAAAACAGCCTACATAAGGATTAAACTCTTAAAGTAAGAGAATTATTTTTGAATATTGATTTAGGCTGGAAATTTCACCTTCACAAGGCGTTTTGTAATTAATTTATTTGCCTCCAACACGGCCAGACGCGGCCGCGTGATCAAATCAATTAGCGTTAATTACCGGCAGTGCCTCTTCTCAGTGCTTCTCTTGGTCACAGGTTATGCTCCACAAATTTCTATGAAATTACTCGATCAGAGTTTCAATTGTTATTTTATGAATAAAAAATCGGATTAAATTCAGTAAAGGTTTTAATTTCACAGAATACTGCAATAATTATTCCCTATTGTTCGAATTATAGAATTAAAGAAACGTTACGTATGAATTGAAATGACGTGTTGAATAATATATTTTGAAAGAATGTTACATGTTTGAAGCTAGGGGTGAAAAGTTTTACGTACAGCCAAATGCAACCTTTATCAATAGCAAACATGTTGGGGTACTAAGGTAGCAGGTAGTAGGGAGGTCTTGATGAAATAATCGTAGGAAGAACCTGAAGGAATTTGCTTCACACAGACAACAGCTTCAAGGGTTGGTGGATAGGGGTTCGCAATCTTTCAGGCTTTACTGCCCCCTTTATAATACTGATATGAGGTCACACCCCGTCCTATTTATATTCGACCCAGAATCACGACCCAAAACTTGACGAGCACAGTCGGCTGCTGTCCTATCAGTTTGTTCCATGACCATAACACCAGTGTATGATATTAAAGACCTGTTTTGTTTCAGATGAAGCGGGGGCACATACCAAGGGATGCCGTCTTCCCCAACGGAACTAATAACTCGATCTTGCATGCCCATTTCAGTTTCGAGTCGCTGCAGAAGAAGCGCAAGTCACCCACAACCTAGCATCACTAACAAGGTATTTGTAATGTCATACCTCTCATTATATAGAATAAGGTTAGCTTAGCCCCCAGGAATTTTGCGTGATCTATAGCGGGATTTTTCCTCACAGGGTTTCTTTCTTGCTAGGTTTTTCATCCAGCTCTAAGCGCAATACTTATCTTATTATTTTATTTCACTATCTCCTGATTTCCCATGAAAAAAGCTCTATAGCTTGGTACATGGACAATCATCTTGAATCTTTCAGGAGTGAAGTGGGTTGAAAAAAGCAACAATCTATATTACCGTTGGGAAGAACAACAATCTATAACACATTAAAAGTTACCGTTTTGAACAAAAAAAATCTGTTTCGAAATCTGATTGTCAGCTAAATTAGTAGAGACATTGCCAAAGTGCCGAGGTAAACTGCGATTCAACATGCGATGAACGCCGTCGTGATTCACAGCTTATATTAGTTGCCAATAGAGAATACACTAGCGGCTAAATCTGTGGTCAATAATACGGCGTGAATATTTAACTGGCGCCTCGCATAGTCACCGGTCGTAATGCATCGGGCCTTTGTCTGCTGTATACAAATAGAGACCGATTGATATCAGGCCACTAGCTGCTACTGTCCTGACTTACATATATACAAACACTTACTTCTATGCTTGTTTCTGATGTTTGTAATTCGGTCGAAGAAGATGATGACGAGATTGATCGCTATACAATGAGGAGAGAGGCCAAGAAAAAATACGTGAGTTTTACGGCGTCACAATGTAACAACTTAGGCCGATATACGGACCAAAAAATATGCAGACGACTGTAGCGTGAGCGTATCGGTAGTGATTCGAGTGATAAAAGGAAAATTCGTAGCAGTTTGAAAGGATGCTTACTTAGTCAGAGTGGGTTGGCTACTGTTGTACTAACCACTCACCGAAGGTCAATCCTATGCTACAAAATCTAATAATTATCCTGCTCCGGCTGTGGATCACTTTTCTATCAACAGACGTACTTGCTGACGAGTTATGTGAGAATGCATCATACATCTTGAAGGAAACAACTTTACAACAATGAAATGTTTATGTAAGGCCACAATACAAATGACACGCACCGTGTCATTAAACTAATTGAGAATTTTGTTGATCCGAGCAAATATACCGCGCATGCGCCAACATTCTGTTTGCCCCTGTCGTTCCCAAGAGAGTTCATCACTCGTCTCACAAGCTATACGAGCAGTTTTTGTTCCGCTCCTAATATTAGGGACAAACGTTTATTATAAGTACAGTATTTCTTTTAGGGAGACGGAACGCATGGTGGTTGCATTTTGTTTATAACTGTAAACTGTTGATTCTTTAAACTGCAAAGGATGTTTCCAAATGGGTGAACCAGAGATTATTTGCGCCGGAGACAACTTTTGCTGAGTTGTGTTAACTCAGTCTTTCTTTATTTCCTTGAAAACTTCAAAATAAACACTTTGTGTTTTAAATTCCATACATTTACATCAGCTTACAGTTACACAGTTACAGCTTACACCACAAATAGCCGGCCCACTCTATAACTCAACAATTAACCTTTCCGAACATAAAATATTCACATACAAAACACTACAACTCAGAATGTATTACAAGACACAATAGTATAAATTATTGTTTCAGCACGTAGGAGTGAGTCACGTTTTCTGCCTCCGATATTCGGTCGCTGTTTTCAGTCTCTATAGTATAGCCCTTACATTTTATGCCCCACGCCACCCACTTCTTTTCATGCAACACCATTGTTTATAAAACGTTTTATTACCACAACAAGACTTTATCCTTGTCCAAGCGCCCTTCACTGCCGACGTGATTGTAGTTTTATGAAATTAAATTTATATATTTTTGTATGAGGTTTCAGGAAAAACCAAATAACAATAGAAAAAGCACAAAAAGAAAGGGTAAATTATGTTGTCAAGTAACTAGTAAATGTCTATTAAAGGAGGGTGTTAAACTATAGATGGGTAAAATTAGAGGACTCACATATCGTGCACGTGGTCTCGTCCTCCGAAGCTTCCTCCAAGCGCAAATGTATCCCCTGAAACAAAGCACGTCATTAGTTATACATTAAGTCCTGGCATTACCACTCCCTCACGGGATCCACACAACTACTGAGGTCCATCTCTTCTACACATGCACTCACACGCTGTGACACGGCTGGACTAGATGCGTTCAAGCCCTTCACATCTATGTGAGAGACTTAATAATCCTTTCTACCCCATAATACCTTTTATCAACGAAGCCAATGTACGATTGGATGTCACAGCCTATAGTTGTAAGGAGCTCGTATGTGGTGATAACGTTGCAGATGTCTTGCCATTCATGCAACAGTAATCAGCACTTATTCCCATCTCCAGTGTAGCACGTTCTTGTTTAATAAAACTTTAATAATTACGAGCTGTAATGTTTCATTATAACTAAGCGAAATCTCAAAGGTATATGAACTTTGTGGGAACTTTTGTACCATATTCTGGTTACAAATCAGCCTCGTTTAGTCTTGACTAGACCTAGTTTAACTGAGCCTTGAAAAGTAGACTCGTTCTCTTTCAATCTCTCTCTCTCTTGCACTCACTCACACACACACACACACACACACACACACACACACACACAAACACACACACACACACACACACACACACACACACACACACACACACACACACACACACACACACACACACACACACATACACACACACACGCACGCACACACACACACACACACACACACACACACACACACACACACACACACACACAAACACATACACACAAACACAAACACACACACACACACGCACACACACACAAACACATACACACAAACACACACACACACACACACACACACACACACACACACACACACACACACACACACACACACACACACACACACACACACACACACACACACATACACACATACACACAAACACACACACACACACACACACACAAACACATACAAACAAATACAACCACACACACACAGACACACTCACACACTCTCTCTCTAACATTGATTTTGGTAAGCGTTAGCACAGAGCTGACGTCTCTCGGCGATGCTTGTTCAAAATCTTTATCTTTCTGACGGTTGGTAGAACCGTCATAAGAAACATACACACACAGACACACACATGTATATATATATATATATATATATATATATATATATATATATATATATAATCATACACACACAAGAATTATTGAATGGTGTTAAAATATAGTGTAATGATTCCAAAATTACTCTCTCTCTCATCATAAATTACTGGGATAATGGCTTCTCTACGGACATGAAGAATAAATTCAAGGTTTGTCAAAGTAGCACTCTTGAGGTAGACACACTCCATCCTATGCCTGTATTAGGCTGGAAAAAAGTACGAGGAAATTATTAAATGCTCCATTGTGTTGTATTATAATAATGCGCGACCATTAAAATATTGGAAGAGTAAGGTGTCAGGCGGTATCCCGGTTGTAACGCGATAAAGTGTACAGTATACGAAATGCAGATAGTATTAAAATAGAGTCTAAAAATTAAGTACGTTTTTTTACAGTTTTTAAATAACACTCCTGGTACCGAACACGGCCTATATAGGCCTAAGCGCTAGTCGCGGACACGAGGCGGTGTAATTTGTAAATTCATGTTGAATAAGTAAATAGTCTAGGAACACGTCTTGCAGAGTGATGTTATGGCCCCGCTTGGTACAGTCGTAACCGTTCCACAGTGGTTTACGATGTTTCCTGCCAGTACAGGGAAATAATATGAAACTCTGTTATGTCTACATAACCGCCAAGTACCTGCAGCAAGTCCTTTTACGCGAGTTTTGGAACAACTTTCGCTGGTCCCTTACTTATACAGTTTGCAGTGTTACTGACGTATAAAGACTTGTTAAACAGTTTAGCTGGTTTAACGGGAGTGGAAAGGTGTATGTTTGTGGAAAGAGTGGTGTGTTATGTTTGTAGTGTGTTATGAGGAAAGAGTGAAAAAGGAACAAAGATGGTGAGAATCAGTACCTAGCTCATGACTCAACCTCGTTGTCAAAGATCACAAAGATAGATCCTTATGTAGAAGAACCTCCAATGGAGCGGACTAAAATAATAACCCCCACGAATCCAACCTCGAACTCGGTACTTCCGCCCGGGTGTCTATAGTCAGCCGCGAGACGGAGAGCTTGGGGCCGAGAGCAGTGTTACCAGTATGCAAGCGTCTTGCGACCTCACTGTAAGGCATGGACGAGTGACTAGCCCGCCCCTATGATAAGACGAACTTCAACCAGACGGTTTTAAACTCAGTACTCCCGCCCAGATGTCTAGCGTCAGTCCCGAGACGGAGAGCTTGGGGCGAGATCAGTGGAGATCTTTCGACCTCGCTGTAAGGCCTGGACTCCCTGTGACGAGACGAACTTTTCCAGAACTACTCGGGAGCAGTATAACCTTCCGAACGGCAAGGTATTCAGTATCTTCAATATTCCGTAAAATTAGTTTGGTCCAGGTAATGCAATCGGACCTTTATTTACTCTCAGTTGGCCTTACCTAAGAACCGGACCCTCAGAATCAGGCCTTAGTCCTAGGTGGGCATAAACCCATGAGCATGGGCGCCGACTCCATAAGGCCTGGGTGGGCTCAAGCCCCCCCAAAAAAAACATTGGGTGGGCACAGCTCCCCCAAACTTTCAAAGGATTAAAGCATCTATGAAGTATCTGGAAAAGGAAAGTGTTTTAAATTACAGTAGAATATTCTTGACATCTTTAATTTAATAAGTAAAATTTTCATAAAACGTGTTTACAATTGATGGTTAGTTAGTAAAAGCATTATAAAAGAAACACCGAAACTCGTGCCTCTATTGTCGCCAATCAGCAAGATAAAAATAGATTGTCTACGTGACTTTTGTCAAGGCCACTGCGTTGAAGGCATGACTACTCGGCTGAACTAGGGGATGAGTTACCGACACCTGTTCCTAGCGCGCTCTGACAACTAACAAACTGACCTATTATTCTTGGTTTCTAGTTTTTACTTCCGCGGCAGTCGGCTCTTGCAATCAGTTCCGTTTGCACATAGTTCTCGTCACGTTTTGTTATGTTGATGTGATTTAGTGTGAGCAGTGAATAGTGAAAAGTGAATTATTGTGATACTATATGGATAAGTTTGTATTTAAAAAGGCACGTATTGATGGGATCGCAACTCCACTCCCAGCACTGGAATTACCTGTACCTGGAATATCTGCAAGTAACAACTTAGATTTGAGCAGCAACAAAAAGATCGTCGGTAAGGGAAGATCCTTTCAGAAATCATGGTTGACTAAATATTCTTGGTTATATTATGTAGTACAAACTGATAAAGCATTTTGTAAAGTGTGCAAAGAGGCAGAAACGAAAGGACTTATAAAATTTACTTTAAAGAAAGAAGATGCGTTTACTTCTGCCAGCTTTTCAAACTGGAAAAGGGCCTTCGAAAAGTTTCGCATTCATGAAACTACAAATGTACACAAGGAAGGTGTTCTTAAATTGTCAACTTTTTCAAACTCAAGCGTAGCTTCCCAGTTGAATGAGCAAATGAATAATGATATGAAAAAATCCCGTTTAGCGCTAACTGCTATTTTCACAACTTTGAAATTGCTATGCCGACAAGGGCTAGCAATTAGAGGGCATGAAGATATAAAGTCAAATTTTTTGCAACTATTGGAACTAAGGAAAGAAGATGTCCCAGAACTAAAAGACTGGCTAAATCGTTCGGGTTATAAATGGACATCCCACGATATTCAGAACGAAATAATTGATTTGCTAGGTCAGTCTGTTTTGCGCTCGATCTTAGCTAAAATTAAGAAATGTGAACACTTTTCAATAATGGTGGATGAAACTTGCGATGTTTCAATTCACGAACAGGTATAATTTTGTATTAGGACAGTAAATGATGATTTGAGCATCAATGAAGATTTTATCGGATTATATGAAACTACAAACACCGAATCTCAAACTCTGTTTGCTATTGTCCAAGACATCCTCTTACGTTTGGATATGTCAATGGAAAAAATGAGAGGGCAGTGCTACGATGGTGCTTCTAATATGAGCGGAAAATTCAACGGACTGCAAAAGTTAATTTCCAACGTGCAGGATAAGGCAATTTACGTTCACTGTACTGCCCACAGTCTTAATTTAGCTGTTGAAGACAGTCTTCGTTACCTTACTTATATGAGAGACATTATGAGCCTTGCAAAAGATTTAATTAATAACGTTAGAGAATCCCCCAAAAGGATGGAAATATTCAGAAGTGTAAGCCGTGCCAAGAATACCAGCTTAAACGATAAAGTAGGACTTCGACCGCTTTGCCCAACACGATGGACATTGAGAGCGTCAAGTGTGCAGCAACTATTGAACAATTATGAAAATATTCTAGAGTTGTTCGAAACCTTCTCTTCCTCGGATAAGAACGACGCAGGTTATAAATGTGCAGGCTGTTTGGAGTCGATGCTGACATTCAAGACTTACTTTTTTTTACAGCTTTAATGCCATGTAATGAACCCAGTGGAAGACATAAATCGCAAAGTTCAATCACCTGATTTGGGTGTAACTGATTTAGAAGATATGTTCATAAACCTAGCCTGTATTTTGGAAGAAAAGCGTGGAAGATTTGAAGACTTCTGGACTTTTTGTTTAAAAGTGAAGCCACCATCAGTAGGTGAACCGGAACTAGCACGAAAACGTCGCGTTCCTCAATGTTACGAAAAGAAGGAGGCTGGCCCACCCCACATATTCAACACACCAGTTGAATTTTTCAAAATGATCTACATCGAAACTTGAGAAACTGTGAAGTCTTGTGTTACCAGCAGGTTCGACTCAACAGGACTATTGAAAGTGATTGCTGTAGAAAGGGAGTGTCTGTCCATTCTAAACAAAGGACAAAAAAGCGATATGACGCGCTCTAAAGAGTTTTTTTCAAAATGATCTGGACACTGATAGATTACTCTTACATCTATCAATGTTAAGTGACATTTCGAAACAGAAGAAGCTGCAACTTGAAACATTGTTCGATGTTAGAGAGTTCTTTGTACTAGAACCCAGTGTAAACAATATGTTACCGGAAATTGTAAAAGGCCTGAAGCTGCTACAAGTTGTGCCGGTAACGTCAGCAGCTAACGAACGTTCGTTTAGTGCCCTACGGCGCCTCAAAACATACCTTAGAGCTACGATGGGACAGAAGAGACTTAATAATTTAGCAATTACTCATGCCCACCAAGATATTTTGGATGAAATAGACATTCATCCAGTCATCAACGGTTTCATTAAAATCAATCCTGTCAGACGATCCTGTTTTGCACCCTTCTAAGGATAAACTTTAGTTTCCGGTAAAACCTCAAATTCTTTTATATTCTATGTTCAATTTTTCATGTGATTTTTTATTTTAAGATTTTGTTATAGACAATGAAGTTTCATGCAGTATATAATATAATTTAGTTTTTACGTAACTGCTTATTTCAGAATTTTGTTATTTATAATTAAAATAAACGCCTTCAAACAAATTTTAAACGCTCAACAAAAAGTAGATTCTTGATTTTTTTTATTATTTGTTTTTTTTTTATCAACATCTAAACACATTTTATTGTATTTGAAGATTTAGCTCTGTGCTTTATATATATATATATATATATATATATATATATATATATATATATATATATATATATATATTTAGTATATATTTCTTAGTTAGTATATATTTCTAAGTCCTGAACACGAATGACATAATTTTTTTCATATTCCATTTTTGTAATGAAAAAATTAATAACGGCACGGGCAACGCTTATTTGCCGTCACGGGCCAGATATACTATGCCGTTATCGTAAGTACTCTTTTTAGGTACTTTTTTCCCCAAATTATAGAATTTTTGTGTGTAGAACACGATTATCAACTTTTTGTTTCTCGAAAAAAATTCAAAAATTCATTTTTTTTTGTGTATTTTAAAATTGTGGGCGTAGCACAGGCGACGCTTATCTGCCGTCACGGGCAGCTACGTGCCAGGTTTCGTAACACAAAGAGCGCCAGCGAAAAGGTTAATAATCAATGATACTTATATCAATCACTTGGCAAAAAACCACTACTTACTGTATTATTCATCAGACGAGTAGTATTGTACACAATACAGTAAGTAGTAGTTTTTGCCATGTGATTCAAATAAGTATCATTGTTTATAAAAACCTCAAGATAAACAAGTCAAAAACAACTAGGTTAATAATCTTTTGGCAAGTGCAAAAGATAGTCTAAAAATGGTTCTAAGAGTTCTTGAAATTTTAAAATTTTCTGGGGCCTCGGATTCCCCAGAATAATTGAGCCCCGAGCCCCCCCAAAGTTTTTTGAAAGTCGGCGCCCATGCCCATGAGAGCTGTATATTTAGCAGTGGTATGACACCTTTTTATACCATGAACCTAAATATGGTTTAGGAGAGACAGTACTTGAGCCATACGGTATTCAACGAGGATCATCTGGCCAGCATTAAGCTTTAACCATCCACTAATATCCTAGGAACTTTTTTTTACATGACCTGTGTCTGTAAACGCACACAGAAATTCTTTGGCGCTTCCAGGAATAGACTTTGAACCTTCAGCTTCGTAGTAAAGTGCTCATCCACTTGACCTCGCACACACATATATTTCACAAAAATATAATAATTGAACCAATATCTAAAAGTAACAACATTTTGTAATTCCCCACAAAGGCTTTTATATCGAGTGCTATTTTGTCGCCCGTTGGAAACACAATACTGTCTGTAATAAGTTCATAAACTGTAATGGAAAAAATCTTTCTATCCAACGAGACTAGGAGCTCTCTTGCTGTAGGTAATAGGATAGAATTATTGGTCACACTTTCATTGTCGCTGCCATGAAGTAACCTTCTCTCTAATGGGGTATATACGACTTTCTTCCCGCTACACTAAAGCGAAAGGATTTGTGGAGTATAGGTAGCATTAAAGTGGAGGTATGATGTTTTCCGATGCTGGTTAGGATAGATTTGCCCAGGAAAAACCCAACAATAACTGACTCAATTTGTTGCAATTGCAGGGGGCACTGTTTTGGTACATGTTATTACTTCGCCCCATTATTTCACTTGGCCCCGTAAAACTAAGTTCACATCCTGCTTTAGTAAAGTTTATTTTTGTCCTAAAACTTATTATGTCATAATTGGATGGTTTGTAGCTATAATGTAATGTGACAACTTGGCGCTCTGTTTTATAAACAAGTTATATAAACAAAATATTTTTAAAGTAAATTCCTACTTAGGTTAACAAAGGAACAACTTATTTAGTTACATAACCTATGCGTTAAAACAGCTGTTCTATTACATATCCTATTAAATAATATCAGCTGTTTTATGAAATTATATATAAGTTATTTTAAGCCAAATTGGAACAATAACTATATTGCATGCCTTGCTCCTTTTGTGAAAGGTTTTTCTCCCCCATAAAACTAAAAGTAATTCATTAAATTTAATAATGGATTAATGCTTGGAAAACTGTAATAACATCAGTCGTCATCCACTGCAAGTTTAAAAAATGTATTTGAACTTGAGTGAATGAACAAATAGTATTTTATTAACGATTAAAAATTTGAACTATATATATGTAAGGATAGTGTGAACTAATAAAAGGAATTGAAAACCCTTGTTTGTACAAAAACTTGCATGTGTTGAAATTGAGGTTAAATATGTATCCTTTCAAATGTATTAATTTTTGGCTCTTCAGTTCCAAGTTTTATTGTTTTTCCGTCTTCTTGAGGTCTTTTATATCATCATACATATTTTTTTTCGATTTGGGTAACCAATAACAATCCTTAAAAAATTAAATTTCTTAGAAAGGTCGGAGCATTGTACACTTAATTATCCTGAATGTCCTGAAAACTGAGCAGAACTCCATCCGACCTGTCCATAACTTTCTCAAAATCATTGCGTCTTAGTGTTTTGTATCAATTGCTAAAGATTCATCAATCAGATGATTTACAATTAAAACTTCCACCAATAAGATATCTCTAAAAAAAGTTTAAAATTTTTCAAAAAACGTAGGTCACCAATTTTAGTACAATATATCTGCTCCAAAACTCAATGTATCTTGGCTAAACTATAAAATAAAATGAGGTCTATATATATTGAGTTCAAGCACAATCGATGACGCAGAGATTTTGAATAAATATTTCATCCCTTAAATAATTCAAATTCATTGCGGGTTGATATCGATCTGTCGTGTCCAAGACAAGATACGTAAGTTGGGGGCTTGCTTAAGTATTATTACTTTAAACGATCATAAATTGTTTTTTTGCTGTCCAACTTTGCAATCAACTTGGGAAATTTTAATAACTTAATAGCACCCAAGGTCATTGCGATTAGCCGTCACTTGAATATAAGGTCTATAAATCTGTGGAGCTTTGTAAGGTAAGTCTGTGATTTTGTGTGTATACACAGGCTGTATATAAACTGCAGGGCAATTTTGTGGGAACAATCCAGTAAATATATGCCCAAAAGGGCTTCAATAATGTGCTACGGCTAACGTTCGCTTTTGCCCAAATTTCTGCTTATACGGTCTAATTTATAAAAATTGTGATCCCTCCTTGTATATATTAATAAAATCTTCGAGTATATTTTTATACTCGAATATACTTGCAACATAGCCTACAATAATGCACGCGCGCACACGAACTCACAAACACAAGGGTTATTCTGTATAACTTATAAAATCCATCTACTCGTACGGGAGCTTAATGGTGCAAATAAGTGTTGAGAATTATATTGATTAGAATTAAAATAAGCATAGGTTTTGTACAAGATACGCATTTATGTAAGAGATGTAGTGACAAGCAACGACAAGGGCATGCTGTTCTCACCGGTCACCTATATTTCCGATTCCCAAATACCTTTCTAATTTTAATTCGACTGTGTAGATACGTCATTTCGCTGTAACCTACCAGGAATCAAATGATCATTTACCAATGGTAATAAATACAAAACAACGAGACTGTAAAATACTCTTCGCTATAATACAAAAGAACAAAAATATAACTAAATCAGAGATGAAAACCAATATTGTCAGTAAAGTTTAAAATACCTACCTTTAAATTTGTATTGCAACTTGTAAACAGTAGAAAGTATGTAATATTTGATAACCAAGTGTTCCATTACAACCATACTGCTTTTTACTACTGGTGTTTAAACAAGAAATACCAACAAAATATTGTAAAGTAAATTCGTACTTAGTTGTACAAAATAACGTTACTTTACTTACTTTATATTTAATAAATAAAATTAATTTTAAAAAAGTAACATAACCTATGCGTTAAAACAGCTGTTCTATGACATAACCTATAATATAAAATCAGCTGTCTTATGAAATCATGTTATCACTTATTTTAAGCCAAATGGGGCGAATGACTATATTGCATAACTTGAATCTTTTGTGAAAAATTTTTCCCCACATGGAACTAAAATTAATTCAATTTATAAATTTAATTAATTAATTAACATAAGAAAAAACCTATTAACATCAGTTGTCATCCACTATAGGTTAGTAAAAATGTATTTGAATTTGCGTGAATGAATAAAAAGTGTTTTATTAAAGGTTGAAACTTTGAACAAGGCACATCTATCTCTCTCTTTCTTTCTATATATATATATATATATATATATATATATATATATATATATATATATATATATATATATATATATATATATATATACATATAGAGAGAATGTGAACTAATAGAAGGATTTGAAAAATTACTATTAAAATAAATACTAATATAATAAAATAAAAATATAAATACAAGTGATTTTGCAGTCGTCGGTCGAGCTATGTAAAGGTGACAAATTCTCGAGAATTGCTCCATCATGCATGACGGGCGTCCAGCGACCGCTGCCCTCGCGATACGAGCGACAAATATCATGCATAGCTGCTCCATTGCTTTCTCCAATACCGGATGAGTGGAGGAATGCCTGTGATGGGTCAGATATCGCTTCAAGAGGGTGAAATGACGTATATTTCAATGTTTAGGGATTTTAAAATCCAGGTTTTCCAGTTTATATCTTACAAAAAGCAGTGGTCGAGGTTTATATCTTACACAAGGAATGGGCGACGAATTCAGCTAATTCATAAATTTATATGAAAATAAATGTTTACACCATTAATGTTACTGAACCTAGTTGTTACACATTATTGAGAGCTCTGGAATGAAAATTTATTATTGTTGTAATATCTTGCCTTTAAAATGATGTGTGTATATATTATACAGTATATTTAAGTCCTATTCCATTCTAAATAGTAGGTCTACAGTTAATGTGTAGCCTACACTACTGTGAAAACTGAAAAAATTCATTTTGTCGCGACACCTACTTGTTTAATTCCTTCTATTAGTTCACACTCTCCCTATATCTGTATATTTTGTATATGTTATTACCCTTTTTGTTTATGCATTTTTTCTACATTATACAATCAATAAACAGTGCCAACAAAAGAACAGCTTGCAGCTCTAAACTTGTAGCTCTAATCAGAGGCATTTATAAATTCTTTCTATTACTTCACACTCTCTCTATAAATATATTTTGTTCAAATTTTCGATCGTAATAAAATACTGTTTATTCATCCACTAAAGTTCAGATATATTTCTTTAAAACTTGTAGTGGATGAATAATAATTTGTTCAAACTTAGCCAAGCACACTATCAAAAATATTCATTCAATCTTCGCATTTGAAAACACACATCTAATAAAAAAAAGTACAAAAAGGCCTAAAAATTACAATCTGAGAACAACTACAAATTTGGAAACAAAAATTATACAATAAAGGAATAAAAAGAATTAAAAAAATATATTAGTTATTTAATTTAATAACAAAATTTAACCCCATGAAAGACTAATACTTTCTCACATTGCAGTGAAACCGAAAATAGAATAGTACCCTCATAACATATCACAATGGAATTCCTACACACTTGCTTAGTACAAGAAGCATCTAGTCTCAAAATAAGCTTAAAATGAGAGCACGTAATTAATAGTTCTCGAAAGTCAACTAACAAATATACCAAGTAAGAATCTTGTTTAAGTACGTTAAAGTGTATGTGATATAAATGCTCTCTCTCTCTCTCTCTCTCTCTCTCTCTCTCTCTCTATATATATATATATATATATATATATATATATATATATATATTATTCAAAGCTTTTCGCAGATAAAACGAGTACCAGTATCTTCAGAAAAAACAATGATATAACAAAATATTTTTACAAATATTAAATCGAATGTACTACTAACAACCATATGTTTATAAGATTATACTTTTATGTAATGTTTGTCATCACATCAATGACTTTGTAAATATAGTAGTTAGATGTTTTATAAACTTATAAACACACACATACACGTGCGCGCGCATATGTATATATATATATATATATATATATATATATATATATATATATATATATATATATGTGTGTGTGTGTGTGTGTGTGTGTGTGTGTGTGTGTGTGTGTGTGCGCGCGCGCGCGAATCGATTACCTTCATGACATATATATATATATATATATATATATATATCTGGTTGATTGATAATGAGATGTTTTAACTTGCCCATAAAGGCTGCCAGGTATACACTGTGCTACATCTGTTCTGCCCTAGAATAGTGGCCAACAGTAAAACATGTAGTTTTGAGGCTTGTTATCTATTTTTCTAAATTAATGCGTGTAATTTTTACTGCCCAAGCATTCTGTGTAACTCCCCCGCTCATAAAGCTTCTTGTAACTGTCAATGCGTACTGAACATCGTAGCATAAGCTCTAAGGAAGTGTGAGTCGTGTACACGAGGCTTAATTCATAAGGGGAAGTGAGTGGAGGGTGGGAACGAAATGTCATTGCTAAGGGGATGAGAGATGAGGCACTTCCGGCGATGAAATCACTGAGTTTCCGCTCTGTTGAGTCTATTCGGGAGAAATGTCCGTCGCTCGCTTCACGACCGATTGCGTTTACAGACAGTATGGCGTAGACTTGGAGCTTCTAGTGCTATCTATACTTGCACGAGGCACTAGAGAAGTGCGTTATATGCAGCTAGACACTGTAGTTAAGTGGTGGCTGAAGGTGCCCACACATTTTATAGCCTAACAGTAAAGGCACTACACTCCTTGCGTTAGGATTGAGCTCAGAATTAATGCCAGTATAGAAACTTGCAGAATATTACCTCATGAACTAAAAATATATTTTTGTTTAGTTAAAATTAATGAAAAGGGCATTCAATAAATCGCCTCTTTTAATTTCGTCCGTTAGTTCACTCTCTTGTTATATATATCTTGTTCAAATTTGCAATCGTTAATTAAATACATTTTATTCATTCATTCAAGTCATACACTTTTATAAACTTGTAATGGATGACACTTGGTAATACAGTATTTTCAAATATTAATTAAATTTAATAATGAATTAATTTTTAGTTTTAAATGGGAGAAAACAAAAGGAGCAAAGTATACCATATAGATATTCCGTCTCATTTTTAATTTGGCTTAAAATGAGTGATAGTAGGTCTATATGATTTCATGCAACAGCTGATTTTATGTTACCGCTGCGGGCAATTTGGTAGCAGAGTACCCGTCCTTCGTACGGGGTTGAGGAATATTTGTATTGATTTAATTTGTATTTGTATTTGGGTTGAATATAATTACTGAAATAAATACCACTAAATATATTAAACTATAAATATAGTTTATAAACCTTCCGTTAAGAAAGTTTCCAAGGTCAGTGGGGTGGTGCTCTAACGGAATTTCTTAATAAAAATAGGTTTATGTGTTAACTAGGGACCCTAAGAAATGTCCATGTAAAATTTCCGGTATTTGTATCCCTTTCCCGCGTGTTCGACTTTAGGGGAAAATTATACCGGGCGACGCAAAAAATCATCAGATATATATATATATATATATATATATATATATATATATATATATATATAACGGAGTAAGTTATATGTATAACTTAATTTCTTATTATGAAAAGAAATAAGTACCATTTTGATCAAATTAGAGTTGGATAAAATATTCAGTGCGGAGTAGTAAGACGTATGACTACTACGTCCGAGATCAACGGCGCACCGTACTACGTATACGTATATTTAAATGTACCTATAAAGTCTCCAGTCACGATAGATTTGGTTGTAATTTTATACAAGTTTACCTAATTAGACATCTACTTCCGCGGAGTAATACGTTGTCACGTGATCTCTAATCTAGCCTTACATGTGTGCATCTGGTTCTACGTATAACATTAACCTTCCGTGGCAATAACAAACAATAATTGTCAATATAGCTTCAGGATATGGGTTTTACTCATTTTATATGCATTGTATCGCGGGTGGGCAATGCGCATTTATATTAACAATATTAGCACCATGTTTGGGGGGGGGGGAATTACATGTTTTCCAAAACTGTAAAATTTTGGGGCGTGGGCGAGAGATTTCATAATTTGTTTTCGTATCTCTGATGACCTTCTTCGTCTCCCGGTATAATTTTTTTTCGCTAAAATCGAACGCGTGGGAACGGAAAATAAATACCACATTCCAGCCTAATGGGTCCAGTAGCTTTTACGTGATTAAGTAACACACACAGAGACAGACATCATTAGATTTTTATATAATGGTATAGATTAGTTCGCAATAAATATATCAAACTATAATCTTACTGATTATTGTCTTGAAAACCAAGGGAAGAGAAAACCTCTGCTTGTAACATAACATTTGTAAAGTAAACTAACCTAGATGAATAGCATTCAATTACTATCAGCTGTTCAACAAATGAGTATCGGCTTTAAAGCACGCACATCTGCTCACCAACGCGCCAGTTATGAATAAGTTGCGCCTACACGTGTTGCCCCGTGCCTTTGCGCTCCTAAAGGGAATTCCTCTGAATATTACAGTCGATGTATTTTGGGAGACATTAATTTTAAAAATTAAAAAGAAAACATTTAACAGTAACAAAAATTATTCATTAACAAGTTTGAGCAAATTTATTTCGAAGTTAGAATGGCAACTATTCACTTGAATGTTGGGGACGACGAACATAAAATTAAAAGATGATCTATTTAAAAGTCAGAGCAAATTCATTTAAATGCTAGAAAGAATTTAAAGTCAGATACTATGCAATTCAGTGATGACGAGTGTATTGTAGTTGATGAAACACCGCTTTTGTTGAAGGGTACAAATGTATTTTGCAATTATAATTATTAACAGTAGGTGCTGACGATCCCAACAATTGATCTGTGTATTCTAAACACTTTAGGCGCGTCTGAAGTTGAACACTCTTTGAGTAGTTAAGATGCGCGCGCAGACAACACAGGGTGAAAGCAGAGGAGGCCGAATAAACAAGTGGCCGGTGAAGCTACCTTGCTTCCATATGACTGACATGGAAGAGAATCCGACGACTGCCAAACGTACAGAAGTAGAAGTAAAGAAGTGTCCCATGTTAGCATATTGTCATCTGTTACAATAAAGCACACCTGTAAAACAATGTATGTGTAAACATATTATTCAATCATTAGTGGGGATATACAATAAAACTCTAGCAAGTATGTGTCTATGATTGTGCATTGTAGTATTAAAAGCTTGAAGACATTAGATTTCTTCTCGAACTTTTGAAGAAAAATATAAATTATAAAACTTACCACACTCCAGACCGCTTCCTCCAAACTTAACTCACTTAAAGTGAAAGTTTTACCCGGTATTTAAAATCAATAAAAAAAAAAAAAATTAATGTCAATTCTTACTTAGGTTAATGAAGACAATTCTTAATTCGGTTACTTTTTATTAATATAAAAAAGTAACATAACCTATGCGTCAAAATAGCTGTTCTACCTCAATACCTATAACAATCAGATGTTTATTGAAATCATAAGTTATCACTCAGTTTAAGCCAAATGGGAAGAAAAGGTTATATTGCACACCTTGCTCCTTTTGTGAAAAGTTGTTGTCCCATATAAAACTAAAATTAATTCATTAAATTTAATTAATGAATTAATATTTGAAAAAACTGTATTAACATTAGTTGTCATCCACTATAAGTTTTAAAAAAGGTATTTGAACTTGAGTGAATGAATAAAAGGCATTTTATGAAAATTTGAATATTGTATATATATATATATATATATATATATATATATATATATAAGATTAAATAATATACACTAATTACAGGAATAATTTATTGAATAATACATTCAAAGCTTTTCGTTGGTTGACATTACCAACATCCTCAGGAATTACAATACTGTACTAAGAATGATTCTTAGTATTGTAATTCCTGAGGATGTTGGTAATGTCAACCAACGAAAAGCTTTGAGTGTATTATTCAATAAATTATTCCTGTAATTAGTGTACATTATTTAATCTTAAAAATAATTCTAACAGGAAAACATATTTGATATTTTATATATATATATTAAAACAACATAGGTATTCAAATACAAGAATATTTATTAATTTATATCCAAAGTTTTTCGTTGGCAAACAGTACCAACATCATCAGGAATGAAAATTACAATAATGTAAGCTATAGGTCTAAAACATATGTTTAATTAGAAATAGAATTTAATGTTACAGCAACAAAATAAATTTGGCAATTTGTATAAATTTAGCAACAATTCTATTTCTAATTAAACATATGTTTTAGGCCTATAGCTTACATTATTGTAATTTTCATTCCTGATGATGTTGGTACTGTTTGCCAACGAAAAGCTTTGGATATAAATTAATAAATATTCTTGTATTTGAATAACCTATGTTATTTTAAATTATTAAACAAGAAAACGTATTATATATATATATATATATATATATATATATATATATATATATATATATATATATAAGTTTCTTCTCAGTTTTTTTCGTTATTTATGAAAATAAAAACAAGTATTCAGATGTAACATTTACTTATTTTCCTATTTTAACATAGCATATAACCTTACTTGGATTAATAAATAATTACCATAAAAATCCAGTTATAAAAATCAGGTTTAAGATTCTCTTTTCTGTCCCTTTCCTGCGCTGAGACATTGCTTCACTTAATAATTGTATCACCGCTCGCCACTATTCCCTTTAAAAGTTTGAGATGATGAATTTAAAAGTTATAGATTATAATTTAAAAGTTATAGATTATAATTTAAAAGTTAGGAAAAAAGTATTTAAAAGTAGGACAGGATGCATTAAAAAATTATTGAGGAGCTGTTTGAAAGCTATAGACTTTAAAAATTGTACTAGACAAATTTCACTAAAAGTTAGAGATGATGTATTTTAAAGATTTAAGTGTTAGAATTGATTCAAGTTGTAAAACTATAAATTTAACTTTGTTAGCATGATTTAACATTAGACATACAAGCGTGCAAATACTTTCAAAATTAGTAATAGGGATGGGCAGATTCCGATACTCGATTCCAGAAATCGTCGATACTAATTCCCATTGATGAAACTAGATTCTCCATTCCGATTCTTGTTATTTTAACTGTTAATATACGTACGTAGTATAATTTATTGGAAAAATAATTAATTATGAATTATGTATTATTTATGTATTAGTTGTGTTGAATTAATTAAACTATTAGGCAAATGTCTATTTGAAATCTCGAGAAAATTATTACCCTATTTCAGTTAGAAATAGCCTATCTTAATTAAACTGTTTCAGTTAATGCTCGACAATGAAGACACAGTAATTAGTCTTCGAAAGTTAACTCGCATATATAGCCTACCAAGTAAGTTTCTTGTTTAAGTACATTAAAATGAAAGTGATGTATATATATATATATATATATATATATATATATATATATACACCTATATATATATATATATATATATATATATATATATATATATGTACAAGTATATATATATGTCACTGAGTTTCACATTTAAAAATTAAAATAAATTACTTCTAACGGATATGTATGTTTGACGTGCATTCAGAGATTCATTATAAATAAAGGTTGAACGTTTTGTGTAGCCTATTACATTAAAACGGAACTTTTAATAGGCTTCCCCATATGATCAAGATGTTAACTAAATTCATTATTAGAGAATATCATGAAGGCTTATATAACTTAAAAGAATCGAAAATCGACTTAAAAATCGAGAAAGGAAAACAAATTTGAGAAAAAACATTTTCAGGTATCGGGCCATCTCTAATTAATAACATTTAAAAGATATAGACGACAGTGTGCGACAAATACCTACAGGCAAACATTACAAACTAACTTACTTTCTTCAGTAATATTCCCCTTCGCGGGAAATTCGAGCCAAGTTAAGAATAAATTTCCCAGAATTATAAACGTCATGTCCGAACTGGAATCGTTAAATACAACAAACCACTGAGTTTAAGCGACTGCGTAAATTTTCCGGCTCCATATATTTAAAAAAATGCAATGATGTAATTGAATGTCTGTAAAGCTCCAAATCACTCCACTACGCGGTACTCGGAGGATTTAATCACGCGGGAGCTGGCTTCATACTGAACTAATAACACTCTTTACAACATCGGCGGCACATAAATCGTGAGTAACAATGCCTGCTAAATTCCGAGTTATACATCAGGCATAGACTTGATTTAGTAGGCTGTGGAAGCAATTTCCAGCCTTGCCATGAGTAATGTACGGCGTCGGTTGCTAATGGAATTGTCTTGTAGCGAAGAAGCTAAACCAATAGAGGGCGCATCCTGGCGTCAAACATTAGCATTACTGGCCTATTTACTGTTTATATCGGTAAAGTGTGAAGTGAAGCTATTTTTATGTCAGACGGCAAGAAATCTTGACGTTATCGGAATATAATGTAAGAGTATAAACAACTGAATTAGGAGAATGAAGTGGCAATATAAAGCTTACAACTCACCGGCACTGGAATTATTTTACAATATTTAATTCAAGATACTTTACTTATTTTAAAACGTTTTTTCTGATTTAATTGAAATGTGAGACAATTTAATAAATAGCTAGTACCTAATTAGTAACTGAAAATAGCACATAGTAACAGAATGAAATACTGTACAATGAATTTTTTTTATGTGCTACAAAGTAAAAAAAATACATTTTAGGACTCTGTGCATCTAAGAAAAGGAAAATGTTTACGTTTTGGGATCTATGTATCTGCAAAGGAAAAACATGTTTATTTTTCAATTCATTCTATTCGTCAACACTCTGTTATATATACCTTGTTAAAATTTTCTTTTTATTTCCCCACTCAAGTTCAAATACATTTTTAAAAAGTTGTAGTGGATGACACTTGATGTTGATACAGTTTTTTCAATTATGAAATCGTTAGTTAAATTTATTGAATTAATTTTATTTTAATATGCGAGAAAAAAACTTTTCACAAAAAGGGGCAGGATATGCAACACAGTTATTTCAACCCATTTGGCTTAAAATAAGCGATAACATATGATTTCATAAGACTATGTTATAGGTTTTGTGGTAGAACAACTGTTTTAAAGCATAGGTTATGTTATTTTCTTTATATGAATTATAATTAATTTAATTTAATTAAAAGTAACTCAAATAATAATTTGCTTTGTTGGCCAAAGAAATTTGTGAAAAATGTGACTATAATAATTTTTTAATTGTTACATTTTGAGCTATGTCTGTCTACAAATGAAAAATGTTTATTTTTAGAGCTCTATTTATCTACAAAGTGAAAAATGTTTACTTTTAGAGTTCTATGTGTCTAAAAAACATTGTTTGCTTTTTAAAGTGTAATGAGTCCCTATGTACAATGGGAAAACGATTACTTTTAGAGCACCAAATATCTACAACAAAATGTTTAAATTTTAGAGCACTTTGTACATACAAAGGGAACAAACGTTTAGTTCTTAAAGCTCTATGTATCTACCACAAAAAAAATGTTAGCTTTTCTAGCTCTAAGTAGTTATAGTTGAAAAAAAGTTGACTTTATCGAAAAAAATGTTTACGTTTTGAATTCTATGAATCTAAAAATACGGTTAATTCTTAAAGTTGACTAATGTTTACTTTTAGAGGTTTTTATATCAACAAAGGAATTACTATTTTAGCTTTATGGATCAACAAATATTTTGGTTAGTTTTTAGAGTTTCATGTATCTAAAAGGAAACATATTGTAATAATATTTTAAAATTCTGCAAAGTAGAGAGAGAGAGAGAGAGAGAGAGAGAGAGAACGCAATATTTTTGTTTTTAGTTACATTTTTAAAAATTTCTCTATAACCTTGAAAAATAGAATTCAGAAAATTGTTTCTAAAAAGAAATTATCCAAGTGCCGATACACTGACTTTCACTAATAAACCTTTATATGTCCTTCAAGGTAAGGCAGGAGATTTTAAGATGTATCATAACTGGAGTTTCTGATAATTTATTTTTATACTAGAAAGTTCTCGTGAAATTTCTTTTTTATAAGCACATGTTACTAACAAACATGTGTTCTTTACAAAGGCGAGTATATTTGGCTACACTCGGGTTTGCGATCTACATGTTTGGACAATGTCTGTCGTCAATCTTTTAGTTCCCGTGTATTGACAGATGTTTCATTTTGAATCGATGCTTTAATTTCCAAATTAATTTAAGAACACACAATAGAATGAGGAGCGCATAACGGCAACATCATTTAACAGCCAGCATATGGTAAACAGAAAGCTATTGTGAGATCCAAATAATGCAACCGCCTTCTAACCTCATTCCACGGCTCGCTAAACGATTCGTTCTGTTCGATTCCACGTAACGCAATTATCGAGTTCTCCGCAGTAAAGGGAACGGGGAAATGATGTCTTTATTTTGTTAGGGATGAGGGCGAGCGACTAACTCTGTTACGGGAGAGGTACTTGCTAATGTCGGCAGTTGTGACTGCCGAGCTGCTGGTATTGACAACTTCAAATCACGACTCACTTCACATCCGACGTCGTTCACTGAAACACAATCTGGCTTCAGATAAACGCTCTCAATTCAACCCATGTGATTTACTCACAGCGAATGTTAGAATATTAACGGTGTCTGCTTTTGTTTGAGCCATCGTCTCATCTTCTATACAAATGCAATTGCTTTAAAAATGCTTTCAGTTGTTTTTACTTACATTTCAACGTACAACGAAAGATTTTTAATATTAGGGATTTTGTCTTTGATTTTTCAATCATTACTCCATAAAATATTTCAAATATGTTTCGGCAGTAATTACCACATAAATTCGAACATATGCAATTTAGTCATAATGATGACTATGCTTATATGCTTAAATTTTAACTGATTAGTGGTTTCGCTTTGTATGTAAACCATCTTCACACCTTTCATACTAACGTAAATACTGTATAATTTTTTAAATATTGCATTACTATTAATATTCATGCAATAAAATGTATAATTTTGCAGGAATGCTGTGTATTTTTTTCTCTACTAAAATACACTAAACGCTCACTACCTTTGAACGGAATTGTTTGTTATTAGTGGTTTCGCCTCTTTCTAACCCATCTTTATCTGCTGCAAAACAAATTCAAGGTTACTGTAACAGCAAGTACTATGTATATTGTAATACGTGTAATTTTGTAGTGGGATAAAATTCCAAAAAGGTAAGATTTTATTTTACAATTGGTTTCATTTTAAGAATTAAAAAAAAATCCTAAAACCAACTCCTTTTGAATGAAATTGTCTTATTAATAAAGGTTTTCGCTTTAAATTAGGTTATTTTTAAATGATAATTTAAACAATTTTTTAAGATTCTAAACACTTTACAATTGTAAGTATAATGTATGAATACCACAAGTACAATTTACTCATCGCAAAGCTCTGTCGATTTAAATTTTGGGTTATTAACGGTTTTGGAATTTAACTCAGTCATCTTTAGACCCTAATATACCTAATTAGTTTAATATGATACCATTATAGATGAAGACTTTCTTAATTAAAGTCACGAAATTTACAAATAAAACCTCGTGTGATTTGATTTTCTAAATACCTTCGGCTTCTGCGTTTAATTAAACCATGCTTAGATAATAATGCAAAAATAAAATCTGCAACAGTGTAATAAAAATATGTGTTCAAAAAGGTATCAGATGGGCCAAATAGACAGTATTTGTAATACAATTTCCTTAAAATATTAATTTAAAGAAAATCTCATTTGTAATTCATTTCTCCAACCAGTCACTTAAATGTTATTGCAAAAGTGGCTTTGCTCCTTGTTTGTTGCGTAATAGTCACAAAGGGGCCGACGTGACCAACAAAGCGTTAAAAATTACAGCCACCCCAAAATGCAAATACGGGACCACCCTCCTGTTTCCTTACAAAAGATCAAAGGCACCGCCATACACAGCGCAGGGAGATTACAGGATCAGCTGTTGTTGCCTTATCTAATCTCGGCCCTTGTAATATTCAATGCCAGATACGACTGTTCCGAATAAATGGCAACAGTCGTAACGATCGAAAAGGCAGGGGAGCAGCTGTTCATAGTTACTGATTGATTTTTGATAGATGAAAGGTGACATTTCTTTAAATTTGATGTTATCAGAGTATTTATTTTATTTACCTAATGCAATTCCCGAAGTGGATAAAATGAGTAGGGGTTGTTCTTCTTATAGATTCGTAGCGTGTAGGGGTGAAGCGGTTCTACACACGCTAGTGATGGTCTCTCAACCAGGTCATGAAGTGATTAGTGCAGGCCTGATTGTACCCTTCACACACACACACGCTTGAAAATAGAAAGACTGGAGCCTTCGAAAGCAGGCTTTACTCGCACTTTAACTGTTGTTTGGTTCACCACGTCAATCCTACATGAGAATCTACCGATACTTCGGACATTCGTTTTATGTACCACAATATATATAACTACACGGTTTTGCTAAGTTTCTATAACTATAAACTCACAGCTTTTGTGCCACATAACCTATAGCATAAAATCACTTGTTTTATGAAATCATATGTTATCACTTATTTTAGGCCAAATAGGACGAAATAACTATGCTGTATACCTTGCACCTCTTTTGTAAAAAAATTAAATGTTTTCGATTATGCGTCAGCAATATTGTTGGAAAATAAAATGACATTTATTGTCTAATGAAAGGAAACGTTGAACATTACTAGACAAGACTAATACAACAGTTTATACGCAAACAGTCGAAAGTAATTGGGGACTAGCGAAACAAAGTTAAATTCTGCATATACTGTTCAATGCTCGATTCATATTTGTGTGAATTTTTATGGCGTTGCCGGCATCACGGAGAAGTCTTATTTAAGCAAATTTTGGAAAATATTGTCGCCAACAGGCCTCCAGAATAAAGGTAACAAATGTTTATTTTATTATTTCTCTGTAGTAAACAATTTTGCGTTTGCTGACACATAACCAAAAAAGTCCAAATGTTTTTCTCCCATATAAAAATAAAATTAAGTAACTAAATTTATTTATTGAATTAATGTTTGAAAAAACTGTATTAAAATCAAGTCTCATCCACTACATGTTAAAACAAATATATATTTGCACTTCAGTGGACGAATAAAAAGTATTTTATTAACGACTGAAAATTTGAAAAAGATTACATATAAAGGAGATTATGAACTAATAGAAGAAATTAAAAAAGATTATATATATAAGGATAGTATGAACTAATAGAAGAAATTGAAAAAGATTATATATATAAGGAGAGTATGAACTAATAGAAGAAATTGAAAAAGAATATATATATATAAGGATAGTATGAACTAATAGATGAAATTGAAAAAGATTATATATATAAGGAGAGTATGAACTAATAGAAGAAATTGAAAAAGATTATATATATAAGGAGAGTATGAACTAATAGAAGAAATTGAAAAAGAATATATATATAAGGATAGTATGAACTAATAGATGAAATTGAAAAAGATTATATATATAAGGAGAGTATGAACTAATAGAAGAAATTGAAAAAGATTATATATATAAGGAGAGTATGAACTAATAGAAGAAATTGAAAAAGAATATATATATAAGGATAGTATGAACTAATAGAAGAAATTGAAAAAGATTATATATATATATAGAGAGAGAGTATGAACTAATAGAAGAAATTGAAAAAGATTATATATATATAAGGAGAGTATGAACTAATAGAAGAAATTGAAAAAGATTATATATATAAAGAGAGTATGAACTAATAGAAGAAATTGAAAAAGATTATATATATAAAGAGAGTATGAACTAATAAAAGAAATTGA
Source organism: Prosapia bicincta (assembly GCA_036971475.1). Classification (NCBI taxonomy): domain Eukaryota; kingdom Metazoa; phylum Arthropoda; class Insecta; order Hemiptera; family Cercopidae; genus Prosapia; species Prosapia bicincta. The sequence goes on from JBAIZL010000002.1 coordinate 263,620,252, forward strand.
AAAAGATTATATATATAAGGAGAGTATGAACTAATAGAAGAAATTGAAAAAGATTATATATATATATATAGAGAGAGTATGAACTAATAGAAGAAATTGAAAAAGATTATATATATAAGGAGAGTATGAACTAATAGAAGAAATTTGAAAAAGATTATATATATAAAGAGAGTATGAACTAATAGAAGAAATTGAAAAAGATTAGATATATAAAGAGAGTATGAACTAATAGAAGAAATTGAAAAAGATTATATATATATAAGGAGAGTATGAACTAATAGAAGAAATTGAAAAAGATTATATATATAAGGATAGTATGAACTAATAGAAGAAATTGAAAAATATTATATATATATAAGGAGAGTATGAACTAATAGAAGAAATTGAAAAAGATTATATATATAAAGAGAGTATGAACTAATAGAAGAAATTGAAAAAGATTATATATATAAAGAGAGTATGAACTAATAGAAGAAATTGAAAAAGATTATATATATAAGGAGAGTATGAACTAATAGAAGAAATTGAAAAAGATTATATATATATATATAGAGAGAGTATGAACTAATAGAAGAAATTGAAAAAGATTATATATATAAGGAGAGTATGAACTAATAGAAGAAATTTGAAAAAGATTATATATATAAGGAGAGTATGAACTAATAGAAGAAATTGAAAAAGATTATATATATAGAGAGAGTATGAACTAATAGAAGAAATTGAAAAAGATTATATATATAAGGAGAGTATGAACTAATAGAAGAAATTGAAAAAGATTATATATATATAAGGAGAGTATGAACTAATAGAAGAAATTGAAAAAGATTATATATATAAGGATAGTATGAACTAATAGAAGAAATTGAAAAATATTATATATATATAAGGAGAGTATGAACTAATAGAAGAAATTGAAAAAGATTATATATATAAAGAGAGTATGAACTAATAGAAGAAATTGAAAAAGATTATATATATAAAGAGAGTATGAACTAATAGAAGAAATTGAAAAAGATTATATATATAAGGAGAGTATGAACTAATAGAAGAAATTGAAAAAGATTATATATATATATATATATAGAGAGTATGAACTAATAGAAGAAATTGAAAAAGATTATATATATAAGGAGAGTATGAACTAATAGAAGAAATTTGAAAAAGATTATATATATAAAGAGAGTATGAACTAATAGAAGAAATTGAAAAAGATTAGATATATAAAGAGAGTATGAACTAATAGAAGAAATTGAAAAAGATTATATATATAAGGAGAGTATGAACTAATAGAAGAAATTGAAAAAGATTATATATATAAAGAGAGTGTGAACTAATAGAAGAAATTGAAAAAGATTATATATATAAAGAGAGTGTGAACTAATAGAAGAAATTGAAATAGAAAATATAAAAACATTGAGTATACCAAATGAAAAGATTGTTTACTTACATCAGTGTAAACAATATAAACCTTATTATCACGAAAACATATACCTACCATTTAACACTAAGCTTGTTGTGCCTTAGATTTTCATTTTCTACTTAATAGTTGGAGGGTGAATCCACGTTGGCGAATGCTAATAATCTTGAAATGTTTTCTTAATGTAAATAAATGTTTTCAATAAAAACGACACAATTAAAATATAATTTTTTCATAAGTAGTTTTCCTCTTCTTCCTTTCTACTGATATTGCATCACGTAAGACGGGTAAGCAAACAGGATCAAAAGAACAAAATGTCAAAAAAATAATAAAATAAAAAAGAGAGTCAGTCTACTTGTAATAAATAAATGATGTCCCACGGAATAAAAACCTTACTAACGTCCAGTCCACAAACGTCTTGTCATGTAGATACCCGTAATATATATATAGCCTATATTTTACATTTACACTTTAATCTACTTAAACACGAATCGTACTTGGTATTACAGTATATTAAATGTAATGAGCAAATAAAGTTGAAAAAAATAAATTATTAAATTTAATAGACAAAATAACCTCATGACAAACTAAAACCTTCCAACTGTGCAGTAAAACCGAAAATAGAACAGTACTGGTACATGTACTTCGTTACAATGGAAATCGCACACCTGGCAACTACATGAAATTGTTAGTAACAGAATATTCTCGAAAATGGGAGCAATAATTGTTCTCGAAAGTCGAATCGCAAATATACCACTTAAGATTCTTGTTTCAGTACATTAAAGTGTAATTGATATGTGAATACAAGAAAACAGTATTACAAAGTCAACACACACACACACACACACACACACACACACACACACACACACACACACACACACACACACACACACACACACACATATATATATATATATATATATATATACATATATATATATATATATATATATATATATATATATATATATATATATATATATATATAATACGTTTTCTTGTTTAATAATTTAAAACAACATAGGTTATTCAAATACAAGAATATGTTAAATTAACATATGTTTTAGGCCTATAGCTTACATTATTGTAAATTTCATTCCTGATGATGTTGGTACTGTTTACCAACGAAAAACTTTGAATATAAATTAATAAATATTCTTGTATTTGAATAACCTATGTTGTTTTAATATATATATATAAACATTACATATAATGTTAACATATATATATTCTGTTAATATAAAGCGTCACTCGAACTATTTACATCGCTTATTTAGGACAAATCTAGTCATATAAACTGTTAGATAAAGGATTATAAATAAATTTAAGATTAAACCACCAGATATATGAGCAGAAACGTGATAATTTATAGTGTGTACTGATACATCTAGACGGAAAAGAATGAAAAATAGGTTATGGATGTGGTTAAGCTATGAGTCTGCATAAACTAAAAAGGTTTATTCAAGAAAAACACAGAGGTATCGACCATATATACAATATGTGTATGTCTGAATCTTGTGATTAAGTAGAAGAGGGACAGACAGTGGGCAGAAGTAAGCTCATTAGGATTTATAGAATGGGTCAAATCTATACACCTGCGAGGCCGATTGTTTGGTCGTCATGTCTTGAGATTGATACCTGTGAACCTGAAACTTGCATCCTTACTTACAACTAAATAGTCAATGAATTTATTAAGGGGGTAGCGGCAAATGCTTGGACCCTCTCTAGGGGCCAGAAAACACCTGGATCCGAAGTTAAATTCACCGTTACAAAGTTTAATAAGCCGTAAGAAGAGTGAGTTGAAGCGAAGTTGTGTGAGGCACGTGGTCAGATACCGGGGCAGAATGGGGTCTAATTCTGTACTTTTATATAGGCGTATCACTACATGAGATACATGTTAAACGGCCAACCACTGACGCGCTAGATCGATGGTATTAAGGGTACAGATGGGCTAGACTGGATGGGAAGCCTACAGAGTTGGCGATATTTTAATATAGTTAATGCTTATGTCCTGAAATAGTAACTACGGTGCAGGCTATTGGAGAGGATGAAGATCTAGAGGGGGCAAAATTAAATCTAAGCATAATTCATGATACACTCGCACAGATTTGGCAATAAAAATAAAAGACGGCTGTTTTGCAAGCAAGTATAATATTTTATTCTGCTACGGCGACGTTCGATAACTAGCGTTATCATCATCAAGCTTCTATGTTCTTGCCTCAGGGATCCAGTTGTGTCTAGGGTCATTGGTCGTTCTACTGGACTCAGAGTACTTTGCTTTCCCCATGAAGGCTTTCAACTTCTGCAATCAGTTCTTCAACCAATTGCTGATAAGCATCAGCTTTTTCCTCTGTGCCTTCTTTCTTGTTCACTTCAGAAAGTTCTAGCTCAAGTAGGTGTCATAATAGTTTTAAAGCAAATAGGTATCAAAATAAAACTGAAAAACTCTGTGCAGAAAAATGGCAAGTAGAAGAACAACTTGGTGTTACAGAAGGAGTGTTAGTATCTTTGGGGGAAGAAATCGCAATGCTAGTAAACAGGAGAGACGGCATAGGGAAGGAGATGATTCTAATCAGTAGTTGGTTGAAGAACTAAATGCAGATGTTAAAAGGTTTCATAGGGAAAGCAACAGTACTCTAAGTGAGTTCAATAGAACGACCAATGACCTCCCTCCCAACTACAGCCTCAACTGGATGCCCTAAGGCAGGAACATAGAAGCCTGGTGATGATAACGATATAGTTTATGGAAACGTCCTCGAAGCAGAAACAAATATTATACTTAGCTCGAAAAACAGCCGTCTTTTATATCTAAAGGTAAGCATCATAACAAAATTAAATGAAAATTGAAAGAATAAAAAATCCTAGCTAGACTTGTTTCAACGTCCTTAGCTAAACAATCTAGAGGCTTAACCCTTCTTAGCCGGGCTGTCAACTCAGTCAATTGTATCCTGGCGATGAAATAGATACATGCTCCTGGTGTTTAGTGTCATATAGAAATGTTCATGGAACTGCTATCTGTTGTATGTTTTTGAAAATATTTGGTAGGTAAAACCTTTATTCGTTTACTTGGTTTCTACGCTTGTCACGCCATATACTTACCACATATTATTTATGTTTCGTTCAACCTCAGTAGTACGTAATGGGACAAAACCTGGTCTGGATTGACTAAATTGTGAACATTTTCACGGAATTTAAGAGTGCACGAAGTGGTAGCGATAGGAAGGTGAAGTAATGTTTCTTATAGTAATCACTGTAATTAGTGACATTGTAAAATGGACACTCAGTGCGAATGATTTTTGTTTTCTGATTGTTAAGTAAATTTGATTTTTTTAAAAATCAATCATTTAAAAAATAGACCAGTCGCCGCCTAACGGCCCCTGTATAAAGCTATGGGTGTATCATAGCGGAACCGCTGAACGCCTTTCCTATCACGGTTACTACAGAACCGGTTGTAGTCTAGTAACCGTGATTTCTACGGCAATGTTGTCAATGTTATTTTCGCAATGCATTAAAAAAAAGTCTACTTTATACAGCCTATGACATTCCAAGTGTAATAAAGAATCTTCCTTTAAAATATCAAAACAATTGGTCAAGTGAGTTTTGAGAATTTTTCTGACAAACAAACAAACGCTGTCTCTTTATATAATAGTAAGATTTCTTGTTAAAATTTTCAATGAATAAAAATACTTTTATTCATCCTCTCAAGTTGAATCACATTGTTTTAAACTTCTAGTTGATTATTCTTGATGTTATTACAGTTTTTTCAAATATTAATTCAATTTAAATGAAATAAGTAGAGTTTTATATGAAAAAAAACTTTTCACAAAAGGGACAAAGTATGAAATATAGCAATTTCGTCTCATTTGGCTTGAAATAAGTAAATAACATATGATTTCATAAAACGGTTTATTTTATGTTATAGGTTATTTTGGCAGAAAAGCTGTTTAACGCATAGGTTATGTTAATGTATTTATATTAATTGCAATTATTTTATAAAAGTTTTATAAACAGACTAAAATAAATTTTTCTTTGTTGACTTAAGCAGGAAATGACTTTAAACATATTTTGTTTATATTACTTTTTTTTACTAGGAAAACTAATTTAAGTCATTAAATGCAGATTAGCTCATGTGTAATCTATTATACTACATACTTGCCTGTCTTCTGAGACTGAGAAATGGGTGATGGTTCCTTGTGCTTTTATTGTATCGTTTTCTTCAATTGGATTCATTATAGTAAATTATGATAACATTTTAAATTGTTTTTTTCAATTTCCACTATTAGTTCACATTCTCCCTATATAAAATATGTATGTCTTGTTCAAATTTGTAATCAATAATAAAATACTTTTTACTCTTCCACTCAAGTTGAAATACATTTTTAAACTGAAAAGTGAACGACACTTGATATTAATACATTTTTTAAAAATAATAATTTATTATTTTTAATGAAAAAAGTTATTGTCTTTAAATTGGAATCGAACTCTATAACTTCATGTTTAAAATACAATATTCTGGAGACAATAATACAATAATGTGTTTCTTAGAGAGGTATATGAAGAATGTTTTTGCCCAACCTGGCTGTCTTTGAAACCTCCATTGCACAAACCTCCCGTCCTCCTTGGGCTATCGGTTTTATAAAAAGTGTTGCCATAATTACTACACTTAAAAAATATATTAGAAAAAAATTAGTAATTAATTTCGCTTTCTATCTTGTCACTTAATATTGTGATGCATTCATATTATATATGTATTTATATTAATTGCAATTATTAAACAAAAAGTTACTAAAATAAAAATTCTTGTGTTAAAATGAGTAGGATTGGCTTAATTTTTTAAATATTACTTGTTTTTAATACCTCTGTTTGTAAACAATTACTGCGTTTTAAACATATTTAAACTATTACGTCACAAAATTATAATACACAGGCAATTGCTTATACTATCCAGGTAACCGTTATGAAAACTGTGACGCATGTAGCGGTAGATTCCATTTGAAGGCTATTTTCTCAAAGTTTTTTTTACGTTTTCAGAACTTCAAGGAAGTAGAAGTTATTTTGTTTAAAGCAGTGTAAATCATTGTTATTCAGGAATAATCAAACAAACGCCGCCAAACTCGCCGCCGCACCCTTCACTTAGCCACCACCAATATAACTGTCAGCCGCTATTAGTGACGCCTAAACGGGCCAGTTCCCGATTAGCTCCGAATGTCACACGACATTGTTAGAACCAGTCGTTATCGGCTTGGGAAATAAAAGGCGCAAGTGCAAATACACACTTTCTTAGAAACGTAGCGCCCGGCTTAAACTCTTTGCGCAGATTTGTCGGTCTTTGTGTTTATAGTAGGACCTCCGGGACTTCTTGACGATTTGAGCGTCCAGGAACGAAGCGCCCCGTTTTGGTGTCCACCTTCATGACTGAACATTTATTTTTTTTGGCGCAGTGTTTGGAGTTTGAGAACACAGAATGCTTCGTTTCACACAAAACATATCTTATATTTTGTACGATATTACACGGTTTAGTGACGGGTAGGCCCTACTTCTAGCTTTACTTAAGCGATCGTACCTCAACTCTCGCCCATATCCTGCGAGAGGTCAGTGGATCAAGTACATCAAGAATAGACTATACACAAGCGGCCGTATGAGTGAAGTTTCAATCCTGTTTTATTATGCAACACGTTTAAGGGTATTTATCTTGAGTTATTACAAACCCATCCTCTAATTATTGACTGTGGTTGGCAAACCTTCCCGAAACAATTACTAGTTATGCCCCTGCCTGGCTCTATACAAGGTGTAATTAAACGCTCCACAATTTCCTCCTTTCTGCTCCTAGGCCCATTTGTTTGCTACAGTTAAAGCTCTTTTATACGGCATTCCATCATCCGGGACGTTCTATTAACCGATACCTTGTCGAAACAAGTACAGTACCTTTCTTTTTTGTTACAAGATGTGATTCATCGGAAACATAGTTTTTGTTGAAATTCGCGAATATTAGGCCGTCAGACAAGCGTGATAATTTTAAAAATCAATAAAACATTATAAAATAATTAGTCTTTGTATAATTAACTGTACGGATCAATGTTTTACTTTAAAGTTGTATGAACGATAAACGTTTTTTAACAATAATTTCCTTTTCTTTCTCAATATTTTTCTTATACATTTTGTGGGATTTTCTTAATAAATATTAAAATACAGTAATTGGTTATAAACAAATATGGAAGGTAAGATTTCAACAGTACATTCAATTTTCTTGATAGATAGTATAACGTTATGCACAGTACGTACAGTATATAAGCTGGGCCTATATAGTTTAGGTTCTATCATCAGGAAAGTTTCGATAACCGGCAACATTGTGACTCCAAGGGTGTCGGATATTAGAGCTCAAAACATTTTGTATGCGAAAAACGTAGTCATATTTGTTCTGAAATCACCATAGATTTCAACTTCAATAAATTCAGCAGTTTGGACAAAGAACAGGTACTTCTCTTGAAGGTTTATCTCAAGTGAGCGACCCTGCTGACGCTATGAATTATTGTTTTCCTGTCCCAATATCAAGGGTTATTGTGGCCGTTTATTTAGTCCTCCCTGATTTCTTCTAACTTTCCTTTGGCTTTATCTCACAAGAGATAGACACCTCGTTGTGGGCCCTGGACACTTATGTCACGATTCCCTCTCTGTTATTTTCTTTGCTTTATATGGCATTCTTAAGCCTAACTATGTTAATAACCCTTTTCTGTCCTTAGTATGGAATAGTATGCAGCGTTTATTGCTTTGGGGACCGGGCAGTTCTTTCTTAAAATCAAATACACTGATTACTAGAGAATTATAGAAGAGTAGGGCTAGGCACGGATACGTAAAACTATTTCAATTATCAAGTACATACGTTTACACCGACAGTTCAAACCCTTCCAGAGGTCGTTTTCGGTTTACAAAAGCAACGGATGTTTGCCACCACTGTTGAGCGCTACCTACACTTTTTTCTTCTTTAAGCCAAATCCTTCCTTCAGGACACCTTTCAAAGACTTATCTTATTCTATACATTTATATTTTTTCACTTTCCAATCTTGGTGTTCGCCACAGGTGTTATTCGTTTTAAAAACGTAAACAAATATATTCGAGATTTGATTGTTTTTGAGTCCAGCTGAGAAGTCGCAGTGCGGCAGACAGTTCTAGTAGAGTTGAGTGAAACATTGAAATAACAGAAGTTTGAAAATGAAATTGAGAAGAATGTTGGCAAGAAGTACCTGACTTCCGTCTCAACCTCCTCGCTGGAAGGCCTTATGTTTTTTAGATTCTGTAGGGAGTTATACAGTCCAGTTAATAAAATCTCTGCACCCACGAATCCAACCTCAAACTCGTGACTCCCGTCCGGGCGTCAGGCACGAGGCGGGGGGCTTGGTGCCACGACCCGTGGTACGAGTATGTAAGAGTCTTTCGACCTCACTATAAAGCCTTGACTAGTCACCGGTCCGGCACTGGGACGAGACGAACTCCCCCACTGACAGCATCTCGACCGCTCTTCCAGAACTACTCGGGACCAGTAGAACCTTCCAAACGCCCATGTTTCTGTACTCCGTCTCATTAGTTCGGTTCAGGTATTGCAATCGGACCTTTATCCACTTTCGGTTGCTCTTACCTAAGGGCCGGACCCCAGACTAGGGACTTGTCCTAAGGGGTACAACCCATCTCGTTAGACCTTGATAGCAGTGCGATAGACAGATGGACGTTAAGTAGATTGAAGTGTCAGCTTAATTCGTACTTTCAATTAGAGCGGAAGGTTAATGGGTGAGCAGCACGCAGGGTGTCTTCTTTATGATAAGCTCTCCTGTCGCATTCAAAGAATCGGCCTATGCGATAGGTGAAATGCGCCAACAGCTGATCTAACCCTCTAATCTCGCTACCCCGTCTTTACGGAACCTTTGATCTCTTGTGAGTAAATAGGAGTGTGTTTCTTGTATTTTCCAGTTAAATTTGCCTTATTCAGTTTAATTTGCATAATTCATTTCCCGTATTTTGTACTTTTTTCTTAAACTAACACAAATTGTGTAATTTATCTCCCTCTTTTGCGGGTTTTTGTTTTTGTCTTCCCGTAATTTGTTGTATATTTTGCGTTAACGTTGCATAAATTTCGTAAGTTGTTTCTCGTATTTTGTTGCATGTTTTGCGTTAAATTTGTATAGGTTCCCGTACATTGTTACTGTACTTTTATGTTTAATCTGTTGCAACTTGTATACATGTTATCGTATATGTTATATGTTATCGTTTATTTTGTAATATTTTTGGTTGAAATTTTTATAATTTGTTTAAAAGATTTTGTCATATTTTAGCGTTGCATTTGTATAATTTTGAGTAATTTGTTTCCTGTACTTTGTCATATTTTTGCTTTAAGTTTGCTTATTTTGTGTAGTATGTTTCTCTTACTTTGCCATATTTTTGCGTTAAATTTGTATAATTTTGTGTAATATGTTTTCCATATCTTATCGTGGTTTTATTTGCGTTTAGTGTAGCTTTCATAGTTTGTTTCTCTTACATTACAATTGGAAAATGAGGGAGAGTTTAAATCTGAGTAGACGAGCCATTCCGAGTAGAGGAAGCGTAGCTCTAAGAAAACTACTTTAGCGGGAAATACTAGTTTAGTAACAAAAAAATGATGTACCACCGATGCAGACAGCTTGAACCTTCAATGTATGCCGTTGGACCGAGCGTTATTGTGAATATGTAGAGAAAGGTTCTTGCACACAGATACGAATGCAAGAAAACTCTTTTACGTTTCAGAGAACCTGGTTTCACCTAATCCCACATGCCTTATTTGCGTAGAATATGTTTACTGCTTCTTCCAGTCTAGTTGGCACTTGAACGGTCGATAGGAAAAGTGTACTAAACTTGTTCAAAAACAATACAAAAAAAATTACATCACTTGGAAAACCACAATACATAGGCTGTAACTTATTAAGCAGATAATTTAGGAATCCCACTACTCCAGTGCTAATTATGGCGTTAATACCCATAGCTGTAATAAACCTTGTGATTAACCGTTTGTGTAGTGCTCAGTGTAGGCAAGATTGTCCATATTCCTACGATCTACTTTTTTTCTTCTTGCCCTTAGAGCCAAGGTACTTGTGGTTACCCTCCTCGAGGTTCCAGCTGCCACACTGCGGCTCCCCTCTATGAGCTGGACTACCTGCGGCCACCCTCCAAGCTGGGATACCTCCATGAGCTGGGTTACCTGCGGCCACCCTCCACAAGCTGGGCTACCTCCAGGCACACGTACTGTGTCTACCCATCCAAAATGAACCCTCTATGACTCAGGCTACCTGCGGCCACCCTACACAAGCTGGGCTACCTGCTGCAGCACTGTGCCTACCCATCCAAAATAAACCCTCCATGACTCAAGCTACCTGCAGCTACTCTTCTCCAGCCGGGCTACCTGCGGCCACCCTTCACAAGCTGGGCTACCTCCAGGCACACGTACTGTGTCTACCCATCACAAATGAACCCTCTATGACTCAGGCTACCTGCGGCCAACCAACACGTGCTGAGCTACCTGCGTATACCCGCCACCACTGCAGCTCCCCTCTTCGAACCAGAACTACCGGCCATCCAGAATAAACTCTTCACGCCATACGTTCGTCCTGCAGGACTTTCTTCAATAAGTCCCTAACTCGTTATCTAACTACGAGGACATAATTTTGTTTATAAAACATAATATGATTATTTTCATCAGATATTAGGAACGTACTAAAATGTCATAGAAAATGATACTCTATGCCCCTGTATTATGTTTTAAAATAACATGTAATATTTGCTGATTAAGAAATCTATTCTGTCTAATTATTTTAATTATGATAGTAACTATGGTGACACTGCAGATGAGTTTGCTATTACTTTCCTTAACTTTTTCAGCAGGTTACAAATAACTGATGAAAATAATCGTATTACGTTTTATAAAAAAAATACACCCTCGTAGTAAAATAGCCAATAGTGCTACAGCTGTAGGCCGGTCTCTGTTGGGTGTGGCCTCAGGTACTGCCAGCTCAAGGGCTCAAACAGACTTGGGTCAAATTTTATAAGCTTTCACTTGGCTCTTAGGTAGAAATTTTGTATTCGTCGTCTAGAAAACATCAGACACTGTCGCGTCATACTTCATTGGGGCCAAAAATTGCGGCCTACCCCTCCCAACCATTAGACGTTTCTCTACTACCACTCTTCCGTAAACGCCCTATTTACATTTGTTGATATTTTTATTATATATTAAAAGCTATTAATAAGTAACAAAATATTGAGTCAACTGTATGAGCCAGCGGAAGCCCAGGGGTCGATGTTATGACTGCGAGCACCTCCACACTCACCTCGTCCTCGGCCTCTCGCCAAAGCCCGCAGCCCCTAAGTGCCAGCTTATAAAATTTTACCTATACTAGGTTAACCATCTAAAGATGTAGAAGGTTGAAAAGGCTTTGTATCACATCCCATACCATTGAATATTTTTAAAGTGTACTTTTTACCCTTTATGAAACAATATTTTAATCTATAAGTGGGATGACTTTGAGTGGATGTGTTTTAATACACAGGCATTAAGCTTTCTGTATTGTGGTATTTCTATGTCTGTATTATGTTCTAACGTCGACCTAATTCTATAGAAGGCCACGGTCGGTCGGGTTTGTTTTGCACAATTTCTGATGCATTAAACAATACACCACAAATAATTAGATTTTCAAGCCGCTGGTTTCCTTTACCAGTCACCATATGGAACCATTAATTGTGGACAAACGACAGCGGTTGTCGGAGGGTTGAGCTTGCATTGTGCAGAGGGTGGAAGGGGGTTCAATTAAACTGTCACATGTTGTGTGGCCTGACAGCTGACTGGAGAACACGCGACGTAGCCGGGGCCAGCGTTTCAGCGTTTTGTTGACTTAAACACTTTCCCCTGTTCTTCTTTTGTTAAACGAGAAAATCATCAATCTTGTCTGGGATGGAAAACTAATCGCTCTGTTTAACATTGTGTAGAGAACTAGAAGCTGTAACGCCCGAGGCATGACTTAAGGAAGACGTGGAAAGTTGGAGGGGAACGGTAGTAGCCTACATCAGTGCAAGCTTCAAACATAAACACAAATGTTTTTGTACTATCTGTAGGTAAATGAACATTAACACATTGTCCAGTCTAACTTTCAATGGTAGGTTTTATAGTAGACATTATTATGAGGTTGATGGACACGTATCGTCAGAAGGTTAAGGAGGAAAGAGAATGACCGTGGTGATGTGCGAACTGAGAAACATGTTAATCCTGTTAATCCTGTTTATCACGAAATTCGCCTGATCTTGATTGATTGAGCAAAAGAATAAAAGTCCCCAACGCCTTTGGTAAATACCTTTCTAATTTTAATTTTGTTAGGGTTGCTATATTGCCTACTTTTGAATCGTAAATTTCTTATGTCAAGGTTAAGACCATGTAAACCTATAAGGATGTATGGTAGTATATATATTCTACCACAATAAAATGTAACATCCAAGTTCCAGGCTGTAATTTATGGCACACGGTTGTACAATTACAAGTCACCTCATGCTTGAGCGGACACAATAATACGGCGTCTTGTAAATGCAAGAATCTTCTAGAAGTAAAGCTGATAGAAATTATTGGAAGCGGTAAGTCACGCTTGAGCGGACTCAACAGCTACATTGTTCTAGAACCTTTAAGCAATAAGCCTATGGATATTATAGCATAGGCAAGCATAGGCCAGTCGAGATATTAAGGTTTTGTCAAGCAAGAAGAGGGCAGTGTTTGTAATATAGTGAAGAGAGCAAAACCGCTTAGTGCCAGAGTGACAGACAGGGAGAGTTAGTGCGAGTTGAGTATAAGTAGACTATTAGCTAGCTATGTAGTTATTAGAAGACCTAATTAAAAGAGAGTTTGGACGCTTGTACAAATTTCAAGTGGGTAAACAACAGTAGCCTCAAGTGTGTGAATTAAGAAATAGTTAGTCTAAATTGCCTTAGAATTTATTGACCTCATGTACGTACCAACAATATAATTTTAAATAACTGTATACTGTATTACTATAATACACAGTAGGTATATGTGTAAGTATACAGTATATAGGCCCAATATACTATTTATATACTTATTTTTAAATTACAACACTTTTTTCTTATATTTACTTACCAAGAAACTCACTAGCAAGGGACTGCTCATTCTCAGAATATGCTCGAAAATAAAAATACGTAATTAGTTTTCGAAAGTCGACTCGCATATATACCAAATAAGATTCTTGTACAAGTACATTAAAGTGTAAGTGATATTTGTATACTGTATTTAAATATTACAATTTATCTTATTATGTACTATTTTGAAGTTTTTATTGTAAATTAAAATAGGTCCTGATAAATAAAATTAATTAAAAAAATATGGTTTGAATCATATCAACAAGTCAGTATGTTAGATAACTATATTTACCGTGACAGTATTAGAAAATAATAAAAAATTTCCTTTAGTATGGACTTTAATTTGCTAATAATATAATTTACTAACAGAAAATAACATAACCTAGAAGTAATATAAACAACTACTGTATATTTTGTTATATATATATATATATATATATATATATATATATATATATATATATATATATATATAAATATAAAATACGTTTTCTTGTTTAATAATTTAAAACAACATAGGTTATTCAAATACAAGAATATTTATTAATTTATATCCAAAGCTTTTCGTTGGTAAACAGTACCAACATCATCAGGAATCAATGTTCCTGATGATGTTGGTACTGTTTACCAACGAAAAGCTTTGGATATAAATTAATAAATATTCTTGTATTTGAATAACCTATGTTGTTTTAATATACATACATACATATATATATATATATATATATATATTGTTATTTATAAATTTTGTAGTCCATTACGTTCGGTGAATCTTATTAATCATTTAAACAATAGTTTATGACTATCCGAACTTTAAATTTAGTAAATTTGTTAAAACTTACTCAGACAGAACATTTTCGATCGCTATGTGTCGATCTTCATCAGTGTCTTCTGCTTGGATATGTTGGGTCAATCGGTGACGGTTTTAAAGGTAGGTTTTCGATAGTGCCTTATAAAGATACTATCGAAAACCTACCTTTAAAACCGTCACCGATTGACCCAACATCTCCAAGCAGAAGACACTGATGAAGATCGGCACATAGCGATCGAAAACGTTCTGTCTCAGTAAGTTTTAACAAATTTACTAAATTTAAAGTTCGGTTAGTCATAAACAATTGTTTAAGTGATTAATATTGTTATTTAATCAGATATTCTGAATGTATAGGAAATTGCATCGGGAAATTATTCCAGCGTAACTTCTTACTGAATACGGAAACAGCCTAGGGCATTAACGGCCATGCTTAACCTTCGGAAATCATCGGGATAATTCGTTCAGCTTACGAATATCTGGGGTTATTCTTTCACACTCTTAGACGTTTACACTTACAAAAGGTAAAGTTTGACAAAATGGTCATTAGAGAGCGATGCATTTATTTCCATAACGCCGGTGCATTTAAGGGGACCTTGCCCATTCTACTCTCCCTGTACCAAGAAGGATAGATTACAGGAGTTTCCCGTCCCACCTAACCTTCGGAAATCATCGGGATAATTCGTTCAGCTTACGAATATCTGGGGTTATTCTTTCACACTCTTAGACGTTTACACTTACAAAAGGTAAAGTTTGACAAAATGGTCATTAGAGAGCGATGCATTTATTTCCATAACGCCGGTGCATTTAAGGGGACCTTGCCCATTCTACTCTCCCTGTACCAAGAAGGATAGATTACAGGAGTTTCCCGTCCCACCTTAATTCTACTCCATATAAACTGGCACACACCAATGACGTATATAGAGAGAGTCGCGAGGGTCAGAACTCAAACAGTAATGTATAAAATTAATGATTTTTATCACATATTTTAATGGTTGCTATTAAAGATGAATAAAAGTTATAAGATATATTAATATCTGACGTAGAATGTTTATGAATAATGTAAACTAGAAGTTATTACTTATTATTTTATTAATGTGTGCCCAAAAACTCGTATCTTACTAATTATACCTATGCGCTGGACTTGCGTGTGGATTTCGTATTATTAGCTAAGTAAAAAACTTGTTTCCAAAAAATCAAAAGTGAAATGTAAACATTTTGTGTAGAAGAACGAAGTCCACCGCTCCCCAAATAAAGTCCATTACGCCACCGCTACACACATTCTAACATTTAATAAAGGAAGAATCCCATTCTGTGCAACGTAGTGATTAACTGAAATATTTATTTATTTCAATCGTAGAAGTTTAATATTAAGCAAAAGACTGTTAGAAGGAACGGGGCTTAATTATTTTCTACAAACTAGAAGTTACCAGTAATGGCGAGAAATCTGAAATTACCCCTGTTCTAACTATTCGATAGCAAACCAAACAAGTTTACCTTCTGGTACACTTTCAGACACATAGTAATGTGTTTGCACTTCATTTCGCTACACCATTCGTTTTGCTACGCCATTCACTACAAAGATTGCGGCGCTCTTCCCATGCATTGGCCGTATTTTATTTTGAAATCATGAAGCATTCAATTTCCTCTTCTTGTTCCTTACTAGACCCCATTTAAGGCCCTGACTAGACCCTTGTCTACGACAACAGTTAAAAATAGTTTTCTATTTCAAAAACCTCAATTTCTTGTGTGTTTCTAAGAGAAGCAAATAACTGAAATATTTTTAACAATACTGTATGTTCGACTTGAATTTGTTCACCAATCAAGGGTTACTTCATCAAATAGACAATCAGTTATATAACACAGAGAGATTTAAGCTCTCTTTCAAAGCTTACCTCAAGTCAGAATTATAAGATCAGAGATTAAAATATTGAAGAGCCTTAGCGTAGTATATTAAAACGTTACCATATGGCCTTCCAGATGACAAGCTATCATACTGTTGCGAAGGTTTTACGGAACAAATGGTTTTGTTTTTATTATCTTGTAGACGAAACTGTATTAAATGTAATAAGAGGAGGTCTTTGTACACGGACGATAAATAGATAGATAAAACCTGAGATAAATAGACAGATTATAGCACAAATAAATAGATATGAAAAGAAACCAACGGAGATAGACTACGTAGTTAGATAGATAGACAGAGATATATAGATAAGAAAGATAGGTAGATATGGATAGCGAGGCAGATAGAGAGATAGGAAGGTAGATAGATAGATAGATAGATAGATAGATAGATAGATAGATAGATAGAGAGAGAGAGAGAGAGAGAGAGAGAGAGAGAGAGAGAGAGAGAGAGAGAGAAGGTAGGTAGGTAGATAGATAGGTAGGTAGATATATACTTATATAGATAGATAGATAGAAAGGTAGGGTATGTAGGTGGATAGATAGGTAGATATAAATAGCCAGACAGATAGAGAGATAGGAAGGTAGATAGATGGACAGATATATAGATAGGAAGGTAGGTAATTAGGTGGATAGGTATTTAAAAAGATAGCTAAGAAGGTAGGTATGTAGGTAGATATATATATAGAAAGCAGATAGATAGGTATATAGATAGACAGATTGATAGATAGGAAGGTAGGTAGGTAGATAGGTATATAGATAGATAGGAAGGTAGGTAATTAGGTAGATATATATGGAAACCAGATAGATAGGTATATAGATAGACAGATCGATAGATAGGAAACTAGGTAGGTAGATATAGAGAGAGCAGATAGATAGGTAGATATATAGAGAGCAGATAGATAGGTAGATATATAGAGAGCAGATAGATGGGTATATAGATAGATATATAGGAAGGTAGGTAACTAGGTAGATAGGTATATAGATAGATAGGAAGGTAGGTAATTAGGTAGATAGATAGGAAGGTAGGTAATTAGGTAGATAGATATATTGATAGGAGAGTAGGTATGTAGGTAGATAGATAGGTAGATATATAGAGAGTAGATAGATAGGTAAATAGATAGACAGATTGATGGATAAATAAAAAGATAGAAAAGTAAATAGAATATTAGATAATATTCATCAATCAGATTGAAACTGTATTTTTTGTTCAACATTTTTACATTACGGAGGAATAAAATGTGTAATCTTTGTACCATATAACTGAGTTTCTCGTTTGTTGTTTAACCCTTGCTAACAATAGTCAAAGGAACTAACCAATGCGCACAGCGACTGCGCAGGTCAGAGAAAGTCTTCTTACTTAGTCCCACAGTAATATAATAAAGATGAAATGTGTGTATTTTTTGCAACAGGAATGTTGTCAATTGTCCTCACGTAAGAAATAAAGAAAGGGCAGAGGGCGAGGGCTTGTTAGGGACCCGAGCACGTAGCCCTGTGGTCAGCACCGATAAATTGACCCTTTAACGAACGGCCAAGAAAATTCCAATAATTGGGCTGGGTCGGGCGGCCGCCAACAAATAACTGCTAACGTCTTTACAACGGCGAAATAAGGAAAATGTTCGGAAAGCAAAGAAGTTATTAGTTTTGTTAAAGCAGTTGGGCTACGATGTTGCGCTAAGTTTGCCGCTCTTGTTTACTATCGATTTAAATGTAATTTAAATATTATTTCGTAGAATGTGGTTGTATTGACGTACATCCTAGGTTATATTTGGAGCGGAGTGTACGAAGCGGTTACTTTAAATTGTTTTATATGAGCTTCACGACATAAAGTTTTAAATCTTTATGTTTACACTTATAAGCTGAAAACCAAATTAAAATAAATACAAAACTAAAGATAACAGAAGCCACCAGGAGGAAGGGCAACTGTGAGGAAGGTAAGCATATTGTAGGCCTGCAACAGAACCCAGTGCCAAAGTAGCTACGCCAGCCATAACCACTTTAGATCCTATACCGTCACTTCAGATTTTTATTAAGTTATTCTTTTTTGAATATTAAAATATTGTTGAAACTTTTCGTCTTAGTATTTGCATCGAAAAGACAAAAACCTACAAACTTGAAAGATAAAACAGACAAGAATCGAAAAGATAAAACTTAAATTGGAAAATGTTTTGACACCAAATTCTTAATTCTTAAAGAGTTTTATGTTATTTGGCTTATAAGCGATTCTGTAATTTATTTTGTATAATTAATTGTTGTTAATGAAACAACTCCATTGAAACCAATGTGAAAATATATTTGCTAACGAAATAAAAAAAATATATGAAAATAATAATATATTTTAGTATAAGAGTGTACAATAAAATCTATAAATATTAATAACTTTCGAATTTGCTTTAAAATAGTTTTTTAATGATGTCTGATTACCCACCCATCAAGTATAAAACAGTTGACCGGAGAGTGCTTGTGCTATGTATACAGTGCAGTAATGTAAGCCAACCTTAGGGACTGCAGGTCACATGCAGATCCAGTAGTTGCCCACCTCCTTGCAATTAGCTGTGTTTGTGTGTGTTGTAGGCCTACGCGTGTGTGGCGTGCTCAGTCAGCCAGCTACCCTTCCAATAATAATCTGATAGAGTTTTGCCATGTAGTGTTAACGGGTTAATTAACGAAGGAATACATTCAATAGAGTGCACTATGAAATACCTTATGTAGAACGGTCATTGTTGTCAACAATGAAAGATAATCCATTGTCGGTTTTATATTTATAGATAACTATGGATACATTTTCTTATTAAAATAATTTAAGTGTTTATAAAGTAGGAAATAATGAAGACTATCATTTATAGTCTACAAAAAACATAAATGTTTACAAAATATCAAATATCAAAATATACAAAATAACAACCTTCAAAAATCTTATTCAACGTTCAAAAATGACAAAATTTTTGTTATTATTTAATGAGTTTTACAAGTATAATTTACTTTTTAATTATGTCTTTTTAACTTAGTAATTCCAACAATGTAGTTTTAATTTTGAGTGTTTTAATTACAATTTAATATCGTATAAATCATGGCACGGAAATCAATTTGAATTTTTTTAACATGTTCAACCTTATAGCGATTGATATAATTAAATTTAAGCAAATTGAAAAGTACGATTTGAGTTTAGATAATTTTAAACACGCTAAGTTAATAAAATTACTATATAGCTTTTTTCAGTGATTTAAATTTTAAGTTATTGAAATAATCATATATTTTCGTTTAAATTCGTAATATAAATATTATAAACTTGAAACAGAGAAAATTAAGTCAGGATTCATTGATTACCTAATACAAAATCAGTCATTCGTTATAACTGAAAATTCAGACTGAATCCTTAAGGAGTGTATCAAAAACACTAGCGGTATTCCAAGTCCTCAACACTAGAGCATTTTTAGTTCTCTACAGTGAAAAAGTTTTGTTTTATTTAAATATCAACTAAAAAAGTAAATTATTATGACGTATTTATATCAATAGAGTCAATATACGGTTGTTACAATGGTGTTTAGTGGTTATGAACATGAATAATAACAAGGATCATTTATAATGGCTGTCTCGTTATATATATAATAAATTAAAAATATTTCAAAAACAAGAATACTAGACATAAACAAAAACATGAATATATTTATTCAAAGCTTTTCGCCGATAAAATAGTACCAGCATTTTCAGGAAAATAATTATCTAATAAAATATTTTTACAAAATTAAATCATATGTGCTACAAATGACCATATGTTTATAAGTATTGCACTTTATGCAAATTTTTCTATAACATCAATGACTTTATAAATAGTTTGGTGCCTTGATCTCACTTGAATTTGTTCATCAATTAATTTCTCTTTAACTTTATGCTTATAAATTTCCAATGATTCAAATATATTCATTTTTAATACTTTATTTAATTCTTTTATTAATTTCATATTTTCTATTTCCGGAAACTAATGTCCATTATTAATACAATGCGTAGCTAAATTGGATTTGTATATATTTGGTTTGATATAAGCGTTTAAATGTTCTTTGTATCTTTTAATTTTTTTTTTGTTGTCCTACATATATTTTATTACAAGTTTGACATTTTATATTATATACTCCATTTCTTTCGTGCATATTATTTTGATTTTTGTTATTGTTTATTAAATTTTTAATTTTATTATCAGTTTTATATGTAATTTGTAAATTTGTTTCTTTAAATAATCTTGTAATTTTATTTATTTCGTTACCAGTGAATGTAAAAGTTGTCCAAATATTTTCTCTCTTATTAGGTACAAAGTTATTTTCGAGTTTCTGTTTTCTTATTATATTATTATTTAATTTATCTATAGTTTTTCTTTTATATCCATTTTCGAAACCAATTTGATATATTATATTTTTCTCTTTTATTTGATCATTTAAGTTCATTGGTATTTTGTGCATTCTATGTAGTAAATTATAAAGCGCTGCCATTTTTTGGTTGTATGGATGATTTGAATAATTAGGTATTATTTGATTTGTCTGCGTTGGTTTTCTATATATATTATATTCAAATGATTCTTTATTTCTAGTAATTGTAATATCTAAATAATTTAGTTTATTTTTTGATTCAAATTCATGAGTAAATTTTATATTTTCGTGTATATTATTTATACATTTTAATATTTCGTCAATATTTAAACCATTATTTGATATGTATAATCTATCATCTACATATCTAAACCAGTGTCCATTTTGATCATATGTTTTAATAATCTTATTTATTTCAATGTCTATTTTTTGTAAAAATATTTCCGATAATATGCTGGACATTGGAGAGCCCATTGTTAATCCCTCCTTTTGTTTATAAATTTTATTATTATATAAAAAATAATTTTGATTTAATATGATTTTTAATGTATTTATTATTTCTTGTGTTAATGTGTTATTTTTTTCAAATGTATCTATATTATTTTTTATTATTTCAAGTGTTTTCATTATAGGTATGTTATTATACATGTTGGTAACATTAAATGATATTAATTTTGTATTATTATCAATTTTAATATCTTTTAATTTTTCAATAAGCTTAATCGAGTTTTTTATATTATGAGTATTATTTAATTTTACCTTATCTTTAAGTAATAAAGTCAAATATTTTGAAATTTTATAAGAAGGAGCAGTTGTAAAATTAACTAATGGCCTAATTGGTTTATCTTCTTTGTGCAATTTAATTAGTCTATTTAATCTTGGAATTTTAGGATTCTCATTTATGTAATTATTAGTATATTTTTGATTAAATAATTTAGATGATGTTTTTATTATATTTTTTATTTCATTTTTATATTTGTCTGTGGGATCTTTATTTATTTCTGTATATTGGTTTATTTTAGATATATAATTTTCAGTTTGATTTATATGTTCTTGTTTATCAATAATAACTACAGCATTACCTTTATCAGCTTTTGTCATAATAAGATCATTAGTTTGTAATTTTTGTTTAATTTGATGAATTTGCGAGTATTGTTTTATGTGTGTATGATTAGTTTTGTTATTTTTAATTAACTTTATTATTTCATGTGATGTTTTTATTCGGATATTTTCTTGTTCCTCTACTTTTAATTTATTGATCGTCAATTCAGTATCTATTATTATTGTATCAATATTTCTTTTTATATCTTTTTTAAGGTTGACTTTATTATTATTTTCTAAAATTTTTATTTCATATTGGCTGAATTTTGTATTTGTTAAATTAACAAAATTGGGGTGAAATTTATGATGTTGTATGATTACTTCATTATTTTTATCTTTGTTCATTTTTAATATATTTAGTTTTTTGGGTAGAGTGTTCATTTTTCTTTGTCTATATTTAAACAAAAAGATATTAATTTTATTAAATTTTTCTTCCCATTTTGTTTTATCCATAGAAAATGCTAGTTTTAAATGTAATTTATATATTTCAAAAGTTATTTCATTTTGTTTCTTATATAAAAATTTGATTTCATTTCTAACCCATAAAATGTCTGCCCGTTTACATGTTTTTTGTGCTACATTACTTTTATTTTTAATATTAATTCGTGCATATTTAGGGACAATATTATTAATAATACATTGTTTGTTAAAAAATATATTTCAATTAGTTTTCATTAATTGAATTTTACGTTTCTGATATAAATTTAATTCTTTTGTTAAAGATGAATTACTAATAGAACTAGCCTCTGTAGAGCACATATTCACAACACCAATAGCCTAGTAAGGCAATATAATATATTAAATATGGTGATATGTTTTCTTATTATCTTATTAACTTAATATAGTTAATAAATTAAAAACATTTCAAAGACAAGAATACTTTTAATGCATATATTATTATTGCACGAATCAAACATTAATAATTGTCGCTGACGCCGTTTTTTTAAAATATACTTAAAAAACCTAACCTTTATTGACGTAAGTTCAGACGTGCTACTACCGCTATTCCGACGTGCGACTACCGCTATTTTCGTGAATTACCTACGAATGACTACCTACGAAGTATCCAGTCAGGATAGATTTGGTTATAATTATATTCAATTTTACTATATACCTATATTGAAATATACATACAAAGTAATCAGTCAGGATAGATTTGGTTATAGTTTTATACAACATTACTATATACCTATATTAAAATATACCTATGAAGTATCAAGTCAGGATAGATTTGGTTATAATTTAATAAAAATAGATAGTATTCTGAATAAAATTATTATCAAATCTAACCTGACTGGATACTTTGTAGGTATATTTTAATGTAGGTATATAGTAATGTAGGTATATAGTAATGTATAAAATTACAGATCTAGACGTAGTGCAGTACGCTGTAGCAACTGCGCGCTCGGTTCACGCTATAGGCCTACATGTCATTACAATCTAACATTTAAAATGTGAAATAAAGTAACTTTCACAAAAATGCATAAAAATGTAGGGAAAGTACATATGTAAAAACGTGAAAATACATAAGAAAAGTAAAAACAAATTCACGAAAATAGCGTTAGTCGTACGTCAATAAAGGTTAGTTTAGGTTAAGTTTTTTAAATATATTTTAAAAAAACGGCGTCAGCGACAAAAAATAATGTTGGATTCGTGTCTAAGACGTAAAAATACATACGAAAAGTAAACAAATTTCACGAAAATAGCGGTAGTCACACGTCGGAATAATTACCAATATTTCAAAAACAAGAATACTTTTAATGAATATATTTATTCAAAGCTTTTCGCCGATAAAATAGTACCAGCATCTTCAGGAAAATAATTATCTAATAAAATATTTTTACAAAATTAAATCATATGTGCTACAAACGACCATATGTTTATAAGTATTGCACTTTATGTATTTATGTATATATATATATATATATATACTAACAGAGTATCCGTACAGAAGTATTTGTATTGATTTAATTTGTATTTGTGTTGAATTTAATTTACTGAAATTAAATCCCAATAAATATATCAAACTACAGTTTATAAACCTACCGTTAAGGGAGTTTCCAAGGCCAGTAGGGCGATGTACTGACGGAATTTCTAAATAAAAACAGAACAAGTGAAATCCAGGGGCCCTAAAAAATGTCTATGTAAAATTTCAGGTATTTATTTCCCGTTCCCACGTATTCGATAGGGGAAAACTTTATACCGGGCGACGCAGAAAGTCATCAGGGATACGACAAAAATAATGAAAACTCTCGCTCAGGGAAATAAATAAATTTTTTATCAAACTAAAGTTGGGTAAAAAATTCATTGTGGAGTAATAAGTATTAAGAAGTATATTAAAATATAGGTCTACCAGATAGGTATCCAACTACAATAGATTTGGTCGTAACTTTATACTATAATATATACCTATGTTAAAATATACCTGTACAGTGTCCAGACAGAATATTTGGTTGTAAGTTTATACAACATTACCTAATTAAACGTCTACATCCGCGGAGTAATACTTTGTCTTGTGATCTCTATCCTAGCCTTAAATTCATACGTATATTGGTTAGACGTATGAAATTACAACCAAAACTATTCTGACTAGATACTTCATAAATGTATAAAATTAACCTTCCTTGGCAATAACAAACAATAATTGTCAATATAGCTTCAGGACATGTTTTTGATTTATTTTATATGTATTGTATTAGGGGTGGTCAATATGAATTTTTACCAGCACTATTAGCATCACGATTAGGGGGAATTACATTTTTCTAAAACTGTAAACTCTTGGGACGCGAGTGAGGTTTATCATAATTTTATTTCGTTTCTCCTATGACTTTCTTCGTCACCCAGTATAAATTTTTCGCTAAAATCGAACACATGGTAACGGGAAATAAATACCAGATTTCAGCTCAATGAGTCCAGTTTTTACGTGATTAAGTAATACACACACAGACAGACACCATTAGAGTTTTATGTAATAGTATAGATTAGTTCCCAATAAATATATCAAACTATAAACTTATAGATTTTTGTCTTAAAATCCAAGGGAAGAGAAAACCTCTGTTTGTAACATACCATATATAAAGTAAACTAACCTAGAAAGATGAATAACAATCAGTTACAATCAGATGTTTAAATGTGTTTAAAAGTGACTGTTACAGATGAGTATCAGCTGATTAAGTCAAGTTGAGTATTAAATGGAGTATAGAAAATTGAGTGTTAAGGGGATTTTCAAGGCCCGTGGGGCAATGCCCTGACGGAGTTTCTAAGTAAAAATAGGCCTATGTGTTAACCAGGGACCCTAGGAATGTCTATGTAAAATTTCAGCTCAATAGTTAAAGTAATATTTAGGTGTTTGAGTAACACCCCCCCCCCCACACACACACACTCCTTATATATAAATAAGGAGAGTGTAAGCTAATAGAAGGATTTGAAAAATATAAAATAAATATTGTTAACATAAAATACATGAACTTTAATAAAATACTGCTTAGTAAGGAAATCCCTCTAGGGCTTGGCCTTTTTTTGCACATGCGTTTTCTCATATATTAGCAGCATCCTTGTTTTGCGGTTTACTCGTGCCGTAAAAGACAAGACCACTACATGTCAGGGTTGTGTCCTTCCGAATAGCTTTATTCCATGTAAAAGTTAAAGATATTATCTCTTAGCGAAGGTTTTCGTTTAGAAAAAAAATGATCGAAGTGAAAACGTTTCTGGCGTGCCTGAGCAGAAAAATAGTACTGGAAAAAATCTTTGAGTGTGCGTCACGCCCTTACACATCTATATAGTCTCATATACGAGTTGAAAACAACTATTTTAGCGTATATTAAGTGATATCATATGATTTCATACAACACCTGAATTTATTTACAGGTTATGTCGTAGAATAGTTGTTTTAACCCAAGTAAACATGTTTTTCTTCTACACTTTACCGTTTACGCAATGTTTCCGGACGGCTTTCATTGAGCGCGGAACAGATGCCTACAGGAAACTCCCACCCCCAGACGCATTGCAATACAAACAACACAATTCGTTCCAGCAGTATATTTCCCCAAGTGAACATTTATCTCGGAAAGTCTAACTTTTCTGAACGCTATAATTCACGCATCTCCCGTCTGTTAATTCGTTCCTCGCTTTTCTTTAAAAAAACGAACACTCTGTTCCGTACTCTTTACAGTGATGAAAATAAAATCACTAGTTTTAAATATATAATTATAATAATGGTAACTGTCGGCATCCAGGATGCCCTCAATTTTGAAAAAAAAGTATTTTTTTTGAAACAAAGCTGAACAATTCCGGAAAAACGATAAAAATAACACCACAAAAACAAAACGCAAAACTTTAAAAATAGACTTTTGAAAAATTTTAATTTAAAAAACGTAAAGTAAAAAAATATATTTCTTTATCAATTGTTTTGCTTCTATACTTTTCCTGTAGGACGTTTGATTATAAATTAAATATTAAAGAATGAGATTTTTTTTTTAAAGAGGAAGAGATAGAACAAAATTTAAAGTTTTTACTGATCTATTAAATTGTTGAATTTGTTAATTCAAAAACAAGTGGAGAGTTTAAACAGTTTGTTTGCATTAAAATATTACTTGTTGTCTTTTCCAGTATATTATATTGAACTTGAACAATATCTACACGAACAATATCTATAGGAACAAATCTGTAGGAACAATATCTATAGGAAAAATATCTATAGGAACAATATCTGTAGGAACAATATCTATAGGAACAATATCTATAGGAACAATATCTGTAGGAACAATATCTGTAGGAACAATATCTATAGGAACAATTTCTGTCATTATTTATAGGAACAATATCTGTAGGAACAATATCTATGGGAACAATATCTATAGGAACAATATCTGTAGGAACAATATCTATAGGGACAATTTCTATAGGAACAATATCTATAGGAACAATATCTGTAGGAACAATATCTATAGGAACAATTTCTGTCATTATTTATAGGAACAATATCTGTAGGAACAATATCTATGGGAACAATATCTATAGGAACAATATCTGTAGGAACAATATCTGTAGGAACAATATTTATAGGAAAAATATCTATAGGAACAACATTTGTAGGAAATATATCTAGAGGAACAATATATGTAGGAACAATATCTATAGGAACAATATTTATAGGAACAATATCTTTAGGAACAATATTTGTAGGAACAATATCTATAGATAGTGATCTATAGGAACAATATTTATACGAACGTACTTATAGGAGTTTAATCACTGATGTGGGGAACATGGGCCGAATAGTTAATCATGAATAAATTTTGTGTTTTAAGTTTTAAGGATAATGTTTACAAGTGTGAATTTCTTATATAGTAGAAAATGGAACTATTAAAAGCTTTTATTAAGTTTATGCTACGTTCCTTTTGCTTTTACATGTTTTTACTTTATAAACTGTACTTGGGATTACTCTTCTGCCGCGCCATCAGCACGACTCTTTATGGTTTTATATATTTTACTTCTATTTTCCAACTTTAACACAACTTTTCGTCTTCACAAACCCTGTCGTTAATATTAATTTAGTTTTGGAGGGATGACACTCATATGTTATGATTGTTCAACAGTGTTGGCAGGGCGGGATAAGAAAAATGAAGACAAGAGGAAGATAGTTTGTAAATACGTCAATTTGACTATATGAGCCCAAGAACTAAGTAAAAGAATTGTTGTTGGTTTAAGATATAAAGTCCCTAGTCTGGGATACAGGGAAACACAGGGATGCACGCTAACGGGGTCAAGGGAACGTGTCTACCTGTTATATCCAGAGAGCAGTAGAAACATAAATGTCCTCGTTACTTTTCAAACTGTAGAAAACTTTATGAACTTCTTCTAAAACGGAATTAACCTCCGAAGAAAATAGTACGTAGACGTAACCTCCAAAAAATCGTCTGAGACGTCCTCCTGAAAACAATTGACTACACTTTGTCTGAAACGAACTTAACCTCCGACGAAAATAGTACACAGATAGTCTAAGAGACCTTCTCCTTTAGAAAAGAGTCTTCACATCGTTTAAGACGAAATTAACCCTCCATGAGAATAGTACGTAAATCATCTAAGAGATGACCTCCTGTAGAAAAGTATCTACACCTCGTTTTATACGAAACTACCTCCAGGAGAAAATAGTATTCAAGTCATGATAAACCTCTGACTATGAAAGAATGAAAATAAATTATGTTAACATATTAAAACAATGCTGTAGCTATATTGCATATGTTACCCCTGATACAGAAATATAAAGTTATTTTAAAAATTAATGGAAATAATACATTTTTAAAATATACTTCAAATAAAGTTAGGAGGAGGCTTGCCTGCGGGCGTGAGTTTTGAAACATAATTTCGAGAGTGTGCTTGTGTGTTAAATTATATTTAATTTTCAAGTGTTTAATGAAGAGATTCTTGATTAGATTGAATCGCAATGTATTGTATCTTTTGTAGAATTATTATGCTAGAAAAGAAGATTTAAGTGACAATGACCATTTTATCAAATACTAGGAAAAAAATAAAAGCAAGGTAGTCTAGACTAAAGAATATAACAATATCGAAAAGATTATCAGCAAAGAGAGGCATAAAACAGAGGCAAACGCGAGAGGGCGATTAGAGGCGACCGCGTGAATCAATGATTTCCACTCAGGGGTGGGATTGGGTTATAAATAATGCATTAACCCTTAATCCAATAGCAGCCCTTCCATCTGCACCCTTTACAACCTAAGTGACATTTTAAAGGTTCCCTTAAATAATTTAATTTCGTCAACTTTCGGTTTAATTGAACTGACGCTATTAACGCCAGCTATAAGGAAGATATAACCTTGAATAAGTCAAAGGGAAGTTAAAAAATATTAGGAACACGGACGTAAAGTGGCCAATGGCCAGTAACGTCATTACGTTCTTCGTTTAATCTTCGCGCAGAAGGTCTCTGCGGTGGTCAAAGGGTATTAGCTTCGAGTTCCAGTTCCTTGTTCAATTAAAGACTCTGGAATTGAATGATAAAACCAACGAAGTCCAGGAGTCCTACAGGCCACGCCGAAAAAGTTTTATAATGTTTTATAATCCCTTTTAAATGTTATCGAACTTTCTTGTTTCAAAGAGAAAAGCTAATGGAAGCTAATATCACTTGAAACGTCCTATCTTTAAAAATTCAATTGAAGGACGAACAGAGTCAAATAGATAGAGAATCCAACTAGATAACATCTGAAGAAATGTATAGATCCAGTGAGTGTGTGCTACACTCGTACTCACAAGTGACTCAGGAGGGTGAGTTGACAGAATTGAAACCAGAGATTTTCAAAATCCAATCAGGAAATTAAATGCAGAATGTAATTTTTCCTATAGAAATACGACAATTAGCAAGGTTTGGATATATAAAGAGGATGGCAGAAACAGTTGGTCCCGAAACTTATTTCCCCCCACAGATAAAAAAAGAGGATGGCCATGAAGAAATTCTTGTGAGGGCTTCGACGAAGCAATGACTGCAAGAAACTTAGAAGAGGTATTGACTTATGACAGAAGAAATTGAAAATTCGGTACGGAGGGGTGGCTACAGCTGTAATAGAAGTAATATATAGGTATTTTCTTTCGAAATATTCTTGAGTCCTTTCTGAATTCGCCACAGCTGAAGACTAGAGAGGGGTATTAAAAGACTGTCTCAAGGGATGCGGGCTGTAAATGAAGAAGGGAGGTATTTGTTGGTGACCAATGTGCAGATTGTTGCTCCTTTATCGGGGTGGCAGTAAGTTCTCTAAACAAAATAGATATTTAAATTCCAGCTTTTTAAAATTCAGTAGAAGTCAAAAAGCTGATAAAGACCTAATGCTGAAACTGTATTGCCGAAGCCCCAAGATTCAGATTTTCGAAGGTGATCAGATTTTTATGAGGTTTAATAAAGACCAACATGGAATGTTCACGTTTTGAATTGTGTAAAAGATGGGTAAAACAATGAAATAAAAAAAAAAATGGATTTGTAATAAAAACACTCGTTTTTACATATTATAAGGATAACTATTACATATCGAGGGATTGGATGGTTAGGCGCTTGTATCATGGGATCCTAGAAAGAATGGTGTCAAGATAAACAGACGCCGATATTTTATGAAAACACTCTCTCAAGATATTCAGTTTATTGTAATGCTGCAATGGAATCAATGCTCACTACATTAGAACCAATAATCGACACTTGGTCTATAGTTCCATCCGATGATCTTATACATTAGACTATCTTCTTCTCCTTTAATGTAGGCATTAGTCTGCATGTTTCTCAATGTGTCTCGAGTATGTTGTCGTACCATCGTTTCCTTGTTTTTCCCACTGACCGTCTTCCTATTGGCGAGCTATCTCTTTTATTCAGTCATTCTGTTTACAAGGCCGTTTCACTCCCAGCTTTTTTTCGCCACCTATGGTTTTCACCTCGTAACTCTGTTGCATGTCTGTACTTCTTCTTCTTTCCATGAGTGTTTTTCCATGTATGGTTGGTGACATTAAATTGAAATATTAATACCTGATCACATCGCAAATTAAATTTGATTAGTTGACATCGTAGAAGAAAGAGGTTTACAGAGGCATAGTCGCTTTCCAGATACAGACGGCCTCAGTATGAGAAGACTAACTTGTTATTTATAAAATTCCAATCTACTGCAGAGAGAATTATTGCCTTTAGACGGCAATAGTTTAAAAATCGTAGTATCTTTAACGGTTAGCAAAGATTGAATGAAACACATCGCTTTCCTGTGTGAAAAAGTGCGCGTGTCGCTAGAGGGATGAATTTGCCACCCTTGTGAGGCTTATCTCCAGCTTGCCCTTTGGCAGCTGTGACTGTCAGTAAATCAATAAGGATTTTCTTTCACTGATTCCTGATGTCATTGCAGCTATTCGCTGAGTCCCATGTAATCGAAGGGAATCCAGATAATTCATGCATCTACCAAATGCATTACCGAATTATCTTGGAAAAAATTAAAAATACATTAAAAAAGTTAAGTTCATTAAATAAATGTTTGGCTTTGATACTTTGTAATGAAAATTCTTAGGTCGAAGGGTGTTCTTGCAAAACCTACTAGTGGACTGTACTAAACAATTTCCATTATACACGTGTGAATTTTTGTGTAGGGATTTATACCTATATCGATTCTCGATATTCTTAAGGCTGTATAAGAATTTCAGATAAAATTATGTGTGTGTGCGTGCACGCGTGCGGGTGTGAGCGTGTGAACGTGCGCGTGCTCGTGTATGTGTGCGAGCGGTTTGTGTGTGTGTGTGTGTGTGTGTGTGTGTGTGTGTGTGTGTGTGTGTGTGTGTGTGTGTGTGTGTGTGTGTGTGTGTGAGAACAGAGAAAACAACACGCTATCCGATATTGTGTTACCCCAACAACATACAATTCCGGCAGTCACCCAATAAACCTTTATGATAACATCGGTAACTCGTTTACCGCCAGCAGTTTGCAGGTGCTCCAACTTAACAAATTGTACCTTCCATTAACGACTTTGCTCGACCTAAAGGGACATAATCAAGTTGGCAGCAGTTAGTAGACATTAGGTTTAATGACCTAAATGTGTTTATCTAACTTCACCATTCGCTGCAAGTGTCTCGCTTTTGACAGTAACAAATCAGTTTTGTCAGTCCTCTAGCACAGTAATGGGTTGCCATAGAATATTAGTAATGCCAGTAATTCAACAATGAAATAAAAACAAAATGGCTGACTTCATAATTTCTGTCCTTTAATGTAGAGATCGTTTGTCAGCACTAATGTATACACAAATCGTTTCAAATATTTATATCCTAAGAGACTTTTTAATATGTAGTAAAAAATAAAGTATTTATGACCAAATATTATTAGTGTTTTTACTAAGCGTACATAGGACACAGTAAAGATTATTACCAGTATACATTTATAATACGAACACACACAGACACACACACACACACACACTCACATACACATAGGCACATACACACACACACACACACACACACACACACTCACATACACATAGGCACACACACACACACACACACACACACACACACACACACACACACACACACACACACACACACACACACACACCAAGCAAGCACATAGGACCAATAACACAAACACAAACCGCACAATGACACAAACATCTGCTAGCCACTCTCCCGACTGAAAAACGTGTCTGTTGTTTTTCCAATGATTTGAAAATACAAAAAAGATATATTTTTTATTACTGAATTTCTATTTGTTTTGGTCTTATTCATATATCTAAAAAATTATAAATTGTTTGTTAGTTAAGAAGCTTAGGTCATTAGACTCATAAAAGTAAAATTATGAAATTGATTACGTGTTTGTGTTAAGTGGTGGTGGTTAACCTTAGGATGCACGCAAAGCAAGTTTCGTGTTAATTAATTGCTGATTATTCTTTTGGCTTTTTAAGGTTAAGAAGGTATTCACACTATTCATCACTCAATAGTGAACATTATTCAGCTGTCCATTAGGTGAAGTGGACAAGATTACGATGGCCTAAACTTACTATTGGTCATCTTCTTAAGAATGCGCCCTTAAGGTATAATAAGAGGGGAATCGTTTCCCGCGTGGGTAGGGAAGCTGGATCAAACATATTTTTTAGGAAT
This sequence comes from Prosapia bicincta, assembly GCA_036971475.1. Taxonomy (NCBI): domain Eukaryota; kingdom Metazoa; phylum Arthropoda; class Insecta; order Hemiptera; family Cercopidae; genus Prosapia; species Prosapia bicincta. The sequence continues at coordinate 263,652,623 of JBAIZL010000002.1, forward strand.
GAAGGAAAAAATAAATTTAATGTACCTAGTTTTCTAACAGGGTTAAAAAGTGTCTGTAATAAACTTTTACCAATTAAGATTTAATAATGAGCCTTTATTAAAATTACAGCACCTATTTGACTGATTGCAAAGTAGAAGCTGGTTCAATACTGGTTACAGCCAATCGTTTTTTCTCATAGAAATTTTATTAATTTTATCATAGAAATTTATATAAAGTAAAATTTTTAAATGTTTGAGATTAGAACATTAAAAATGACTTAAATGATGACAGTGTCCTTTATATAACCCTTTTGCACTGTTTTTGAAAATGTGACAGCATTTCAAATAGATTAATGAACAATTATATCTTTTGAAAACATCGTCACTGTGAAACGGCATAAAAGTAGAGACTCTGCAAGAGACTCGAAAAATGCGAGAGGGGAGTTCACCTACTAATGGAGGGGGCAGGCAGTTTTCTTACCTTATATGCTTCTCTCTCTTTTTCTCCCCCCCTATCTATGGATAGTGAGGAACAAGACACAGTGGTTGTAAGGAACCAATACGTATACCTGCGAGGCTCGAGAAACACCGAGTCAGCAGCCCCCCACCACTTGAAAAATCAAGTAGCCTTGACGAACCAAATGTATTCAATGAAATCCTAATAAATGTTTAACATTTGGTTGCAATGCTCTAGATTCCCATTAGACTATTATTATTATCATGAATAAATTTTATATTAATGATTAGTCTTTTTCATAGCTTTTTAAAGAAATGCTGTACTCCAGAATAAGGTAAAGAATTTAGTAATATATTTTGAGAGAGAAGGTTGTTCAGAATGCATCAACTTAGAAAACACAATCCTAAGATTGACAGATATTTTACGTAGATAGATTTGTACTCGTTACGACTACTTGTAGGGATAAGTTTAGGGATAAGTCTAAAAATGAGACAAAATGATGGTTCAGGATCTGTAAGTGGAGCAACATTACGGGTCGCGTGAGCATTCTAGTACTTTCTAACGGGGGTATAAGGTGGTGTCTGTCTTATTATGTAATGTTCTGTTGCAATATTACATTATTTAATAAAACAAATACTTAACTATTTTTGGTGTTGATTGAATTCTGTTTGCCATTGTAATTATAGATACAATGAGTCAGAGATATGCTAAACATGAAGAGCTAAGGACGCTTGCCTAACCGCTCCTGATGAATCTGCTTTATGGCACGCAAGAGATGTTAAGAAAACCTGGACTACGAGGCGACGAGAAGAGCGAATCCAAAACTCGCGCACATAGGACTGGAACGAGACTAACACTCCATGTAAGTACTGACCATTTGCAAGTTCTTTAATTTAGGTTCGTAAATTCGTTTTTGTAGTTTCAATGCAACTTAGCAATATGACTAGTAGCACTTAGGAATGATGTTACAGTATTGTGAATATATATATATAGGATTGTGGTATTAAAACATCCCTGGTTGTAGAGGATTTCTTTTACTCCCTCTTGTAAGATGGATAAGTAAGGGTAGGTTAGGTAGGGCTAAGGAAATGACATGACGATCCTCCGATTCTGGTAAGTGAGAGAAAAATATCGCTTCGCATGGAAAGGACCGATTACCTACAGTAGAATGCTCTCAAATGGGAGGAAGAGACGTGTCTATCCGATAACTGGAAGAAAGATTCAGAATGGGAGGATATTATGCGGATGGCTCTTGGGAGGTAAGGGCTTCAAACGCACCGATATCCTGGGAATTTAAAGTAACATAATTATCAAAGTAGAAACGCCTAAGATCCGAATCGATATGTTTATTTTATTTCAAGAAGATGATAAACACGAAAAAGAATAATAAAAATTCTAGAAAAAGCCAAAAAATGAGAAATTCTTTCCCAAAATGAGAAATTTTTATATTTTAAAATTTTTTTCCGAATATACTTTGAGGCCTCATGAATTTGTCAAAGTATTTGTTTATATTGTTTAAAGTGTAACTTAATGATAGTATACAATAAACAAATGTTACATAAAAGTCAATCGGTAGATCGTGACGTAATTACATAGACATTCTAACGAAAGTGCGTAACATTTCCCCCTGCTTTTTTTCCTACTTGGGAGCGATTTAAACTGCCCGAAGCACTGCTACCTTAAGGTATATTGTACTTACCTCCCTGATCTAGTCAAATAGCCCTTTCCCTCTTACCAGGTTTAGGAGTTTCCTGACTAGTGTTTTACCTTCAGCATCCACCAGAGCTGTACTATCACCAAAGAGGTTGAAGCGCCTCTCGGCAAGTGCTTCACATCTATAAATGATGTGTGTGGCAGTCTCCAGATCTTGACCGCATAATCTGCACACTGGTTCATCTTTGTAGATACCCATTTTATGCAAATGTTTCCTTAGTCCACAGTGTCCCGTGAGTAGACCTGTGGCTATCCTCAATTCCTGCCTAGACAGATAGATGAGACTCTTCTGCAGCCCCAAGGAAGGTTTCCTAAGGGTTAGCTTACTGTGTCTCATCCCTTCAGCCCTGATCCAGTGCTCACAGTGTCTTTCAGCCATCCACCTTAGAAATGCAATCTTGACCATGGATTTGGAAATATCTACCACCGGCTCCGGTCCAATCAGGGGAGTCGAAGACCCCTCTCTGGCCAGCGCATTTGCGGCTTCATTTCCAAATATTCCCCTATGCCCTGGCACCCAACCTATCTTGATTTGATTGTACCTTGCCAGGGCTTGTAGGTTATTTAGGCACTCCCTGACTATGGCCGAGGTGACCACATGTCCGTTTAGTGCCTTAATTGCTGCCTGACTGTCGGAGAAAGTAGCAATCCGGGTCCCGTGTGGTCCCCTTCTCGCTATCTCTCCCAGACAGGCATTTATAGCATATATTTCGGCCTAAAAGACAGAGGTATGCCTCCCCAAGGAAAAAACTAGTTTTACCCTTGGGTTTTTACAATACACCCCCGCTCCAGTGCCGAAGTCCATCTTGGAGCCATCTGTGTACCAGATCTGAGCTCCCGATGTTACTGTCCCTGGCCATTCCATCAAAGTTTGGTGGGCATGATCAGGAGTAATGTGGTCGCTGCCCATTTCCAAGACGGGTTCTTTGACCAAGCACTCGATACTCATATGTCCCGAAACATCTGGGAGATTAGGCCAGTTGTTCGAGTTACGCAATCTCCATGCCGCCAGCCTCGCCTCTCCCCTAAGGACAAGCTCAAGGGAGGGGAGGTTTAGCATTATTTCCATTGCTGCACCAAGGAGGTGTAGTTGACATCGCTCCCAGTGTGCACAGACAAGCCAATCTCTGGATAGAGCTCAGTTGAGCTCTTGTCTGTGCCTGGTTGGCCTTTGTCCACCACACCAGAGCTCCATAGGTAATCATAGGTCTTATCACCCTCAGATACATCCAGTGCATCATTGATGGCTTCGGTCCCCATTTCTTACCCACCATTCTTCTCACTGTCATCAGTGCCCTTTTGGTCCTGTTAACTGTCCTCTCAAGATGTGGGTTCCAGGTGAGTTTCCTGTCCAGAGTAACTCCCAGGTACTTCACCTTCCCCACAAACTCAAGGTATTCACCAAACAAGCGAGGCATCCTGGTCGTCAGATCTTTTCGCTGTCTGGTGAAGTTAATAAGAGCAGTCTTTTTCGGATTTACACTAAGGTTCTCCTTATTACACCACTCTTCAATCAGTCGTAGAGGATTTGTGATTACCTCAAGGACTGTATCAAGGAATCAGCCCAGGATCACAACAACTATGTCGTCCGCATATCCCAGACAGTCCCCCTGCTTACAAATGTATATGTTTTAGACGAACGGGATGCACATTCTCGCAGTATCTCTACCGACTCGTCCCGATGATTTTCGAACGCGAGAAAAGTCGTTAGGTTAACGCTTACAGCTATTTTCGTCTTTAGAGATTATTTGGCAGCAATGTTTAAATCACTTATAAAACGCATTTTTCAACATATTCAAGAAGTCGTAAATTTGAGTACATTACGTGACAAAGTATAATTTCATAAAACTAGTAATTTCATATTTTTGCACTTGGGTTATGTTCTTTTTTGTATTGTGGGTTAGTGGTGGTATTAGTGTTGGTGTGTGTGTGTTTGCGTGCGTGCGTGTGTGTGAGTGTAAGTCGTCTGACTACACACTAGTACATCCTAAAACCACAACATCAAAGAAAATAAAAAATGATAGACCAAAATTCGTATTCAAGAAGAAAAAACGAATTTTTTGTTTTGTTAGTTGTCAGAACAAGTGTTTCGTTTTTGTAAGGAATGATTTAAATCCCATTGTTATCGCTTTGTGGTGTATTGAGCAAAAGAAAGGTCCAAAGGTAATAAAGACAGCCGCTTTCTCCGTCAATGCCAATCGACATACATGTTGTACATATGGCTCCTCTCTCTGTTCTACACGAGCTAGATAAATTACATAAGAAATTTAGCTTAACGGCGTCACTTTCCTAGCAAAGCAAACAATTAACTTTGGCCAACGTCGCGTCGGGTGGATATTTCATCCCGCGTCGAACACAATCGCGAGCAGGTAACAAAGCACGCAGCGGGCACGCTGACAGGCGCGCGTACTTCGCCATTCCACAAATAACTTTTGTCTTTTCACGGAAACTGTTCTGGCAACAAGTTAGAGACATTCTCTAAAAATTCGCCATCAATAACAAGCCGATGGGCCCTTTGAGATGATGCCAGTTCTGCTTAATCGCTTACGCAAGCCTGTTGAAACATTCTGCAACATATTGGGCGCAGATCTTTGTCTGTGCTCTTTATTTAACAGCCGATTAGGTTGCTAACGGCATATCTTTATAGGCGGTTTGCGATCGCACACTTGTAGCAACGATTAATGGTAGGTTTCCTCTGTGCGTAGACGTTTAGCGCTTTGTCACGTGGCCGAAACACAAAAAGGTAAACAAAATGGTTTGTTGTAAGTAGAAAATGTTCGAACTTTAATGAAATACTCATTCATCTGTTTCCCTTTTTTTTAATGTAAAGTATTTGTCCAGTATAATGTGTTTACATGTCTCACGCCTCCATTCAGCTTTCATTTTGTTTGTCTGTGGCCCAGGTATATCGGCTTCTACATTTCTGGCGCTGCTACACACGTGAGTCCCGCTGGGATTTATGTCCAACTTTGGATTCCATCCGTACTTTATATATCACTCAAAGGTGATAATATCTGTAAAATACCATTTTCAGCTCCTTTTTTTTAAGGGGCGATTTTATACTTTAGCTAGTTTAACGGACAGCTTCTAATATTTCACTGCGATAGAAGTACGCGCGTTGTAAATGCTTAAATTAATGGGGTAAAATATATTTGGAAGCATGTAAAAATTGGAAAAATTGTTTTTTAGAACAATGCTTGATTTGTATGTATGTTATCTCGAGCTACTGTGTAATATTAATTAATTAGTTAATAACAACCTCCACAAGATATTAATTTATTACTTATAAACCAGTACGTAATCTACATTCCAATTACAATGTAAGCATCTGTGCCCCGCCTGTGGGAGCATTACGCCATTTTACCTACTTTATACCTGGAATTTATGGTTATCCCCTTTTAAAATAGAATTTGTAACCAACACTAGTACATTACCTGTAATACCCAGCTTCATTCCTAGGGGTCGGACCTATCAGGGATGTTACAGGATCTCAGGTGAAACAACTTTCAGCAACCACTTAAGTAATTCAATTTTACCTAGACTTGTAATACATGCTTATTACATTTAATTCAATAATCTACATATCTATTTGATTTGAAATATAAAAATAAATTGCGATAGAAAGGATATAGGTCTTATGGTTACTTAATAAAATATATTTAACAGGTTGGGTCGACAGTGAATGGTCTGTAAGACCTTTTCTACTCTAGAGGCTTGGACTTAATTCGACCGGTAAAAAAATAAAAAATGAGCTCTAAACAAAAGTCTAGTACGAATTAAATCCTATTACGTATACACATACTTAAATAAAACATTTTATAACAAGCAGAGTGTAACAGGATATCTCCAGTTTAGAGTTATCTCTTGTTACTAGTAGTTTTTATTGCTTAAAATCTCGGATTTATCGATCCCTATCCTGAAAATAATCGGTTTGTATCTTTGACTCAGTTTTACTGAGTTTCCGTTAATCATGTCCCACTTTGGCTACATGTAATTACTAGGATTTTTATATTATTTCTACTGTATGCCACGAACCTGATTACGTTATACTGAACATATCGCCTTACACGTTACTCGACCAGGAGCTCATAAATCTTATCTATCAATTCTTTAATTTCGCGTACAACCTACTTTCCGCGAGGTACGCGATACGTAGGTATCGAAGTTAGCTCTGTATCATTGCAGGTAACTTTAAATTCCGATTATTATTTTGTTTACGAAGAAATCACATCTTCACAGATACTATGAAGTACCTTGTACTATTTCGTTGTTACTGTGATCAATTAATACTTAATTTTGTTATAAGACAATTTAACGATACTTCTGGTTCCTACAAAACATTTATACCGTCCTTTTACATTTTTTTTTCTTGGGAGCGGATTTTAAACTGCCCGAAGCACTGCTACCTTAAGGTATATTGTACTTACCTCCCTGATCTAGTCAAATAGCCCCTTCCCTCTTACCAGGTTTAGGAGTTTCCTGACTAGTGTTTTACCTTCAGCATCCACCAGAGCCGTTCCATCACCAAAGAGGTTGAAGCGCCTCTCGGCAAGTGCTTCACATCTGTAAATAATGTGTGTGGCAGTCTCCAGTTCCTGCCCGCATAATCTGCACACTGGTTCATCTTTGTAGATACCCATTTCCTTTTACATTAGTTTGTTTAGTAATTTTAAACAAACAAAATTACCTTGTATATAATGTCCGTTTTTATTATACTGTAACCACTTTGTTTTTTTGTGTATTTTAAAGTACAAGCAACCTTAGAGTTTTAAACTTAATTTATTATATCAACACATAGCTTACTTCGTTAGCAGTTTCCATCACTAAGAGTGCTTAGTTTCATAAGGGAAACGCTCTAGCTACGGCCCGCAATAAGATTTTCCATATGAAAGACGAGAACCGTTTAGGAATACAGTTTATCTAAAGATTCTTTCTGTTAGCTAAGTAGGCGGAGTTCAGAACTGTAAAGCTATTCACGATGTTCAAGAGGAACAGAATTCGCGATGAAAGGACAGAAACATATTTTCTAAAGTTGTATTGACAAAGACGTTGACGATGTTCTGTATTTAGGCTATAAGTTTAATAATGACTTGAAAAGGACAATAAATAAGTTGTTGAAACGTCGCCTTAATAAATATTAATTTGACTCGTTAATACAACCGTCTTTTTCCATTCCTACTATTACTTCACACTCTCCTTATATCTAATAAATATCTTGTTCAAAATTCTAATCGTTAATAAAATAGTTTTTATTAAACTCATGTTCAAATACATTTTTTTAAACTTGTAGTATATGACACTTGATGTTAATACAATGTCTCAAATATTAATTCATTAATTACATTTAATTAATTAGTTTTAATAATTGATTTCTCTTTCTATTTTGCCACTTAATATTGTGATTCTGTCGTATGTATATACATATTTATAATGGGTGTATAGCAAATGACCAACGTTTCAACTAAACATCATTAAAAAACGAGTTTACGCGAGGTTTAACTAACCAACTCACACGGGTTTCAAACGAACAACATTTAAATCGGGTCCAACTAATCAACAGTCTGAACGTGCAAGGATTACTAAATATACCATATAAACTGTAGTCGTAAATAGAACATGTAACACGTTTCAAATCGGACTGTGAGCGCCTGCAGAGTGTCAAGGCGGGCGATACAAATCCGTGTGTTGCACGTTCAGACTGTTGATTAGTTGGACCCGATGTAAATGTTGTTCGTTTGAAACTCGTGTGAGTTGGTTAGTTAAACCTCGCGTAAGCTCGTTTTTCAATGTTGTTTAGTTGAAACGTTGGTCATTTGATGCAGCCCTGTTGAATCGTTGGTCATTTGATGCAGCCCCATTTATAATAACTGTAATCCTAATATATATAAATTGTTGTTTGTATGTTTGTATGTATGAGTTATATGTATGTATGCCTTATGCGTTACTAAACGATCCAATTGCTATGAAAGTTTGGGAAATTGTGGAGTACGTTCCAGGGAAGGTTTGTGGCATTGTAAGTCTCAAGGGCGTAGCCAGTTGGGCACTGGGGGTACGTGACCCATCCAAAACAATTAATTTTAGCAGAAAATTATTAACCTATAAAACGGCTCTAGCTTCACACACACACACACACACGCACTAGGAATTCACTTGATGAATTCCTTTGATGTTATTTAATTATACTAAAAAAACAAAACAACAGAGGTAGAAAGATTTCTGGTGACGTTTGGAGAAGACTTGAAAGCCAAGTGTACCAGTTTGGATAATTTACTAAACACAGGGAGTAGTAAGGAGGGATGGGGGTATGGGGAAGGATAAAAATGTAATACTGTAGACTTATATAGAAGGAAACCTGTTAAAGTATAAGGGGGGAATTAGAAGCAAGTGGATATACTGCACTACAGATTGGAGCCCGATAGGAAAACCCCGAAGGAGAAGTAGACTGAGGTGATCATGGAGAGATGAAACGGAAGGTGGGCATGAGACAGATGGTATTAAGAGGGAAAGAGTGGAGATGCAGGAAGAATGGAGTAGGACGAAGGGCGAATAAGGGAAACAGCGCGTGGATTTGGAACCTTCACAGTTATGTTGTAAATCTATAGACAAATTTCGAATATATATGTGTATATATATATATATATATATATATATATATATATATATATATATATCAATTCTTGCAATGGTCTATCAATCAAAAAATGACATACAATTGAATAAAATGTTTGAACTTTAAAATAAAACGTTCTTATTTCAATTGGTCTTTCAATTGTTATTTTAATTGCTCTTCATTTCTTTTCTTCCAATGCGACGGTATTGTACTACTGATTTCCAACAGCATTTACAGAGACTTGACTATATCTTCCTGCATATAGCTTGCCACGCCCATAATTTAGAGAATATAATGGATGATGTAAGAGTTAAAATCTTCTATTTTAGTAAAACAGACCATTATAAGTAGCAATTTCTTAAGTTGTAAGTGGGCTCTGGTAGGGTTCAAATGTTTCACTAGTACAGATGGCTGTACACGCATCGCTAGAAACCTGCTCTTCACCTATAAAACCCATTACGCTGTTCGTTGTATAGGTAGTTTTAAAGAGGTCAGTTAATTTAAGACCCCCTATCAATGATATATGAGTAAATAATACTTATACTTTATACAGACTCGAAAGTACATAAGGGTTAGGCAACCCTCACAACACTCGCTCTGAGCCAGCCTACCCGCTGCCACAAGTCACCAACTACGTTTTCGTCTACAGAAATCTAATGTTTGAGGGCACATCCAAAGGGACGCAGAAACGCCCCAACGGACGCACTAATTTTAATTGCATGCACATTTCAGTTTCGAGTAGGCTGCAGAAGAGGAAGAAGAAGTGCACGCAAACTCCCACAACATAGCCTCACTAACAAGGTATATGTAAAGGTATTACCTATCCCTAACCTATAGAATAAGGCAACCTAGCCCCCAGGGTTCCTGCATGATCTATCGCGGGATTTTTCCTGTCAGGGTTATTTCTTGGCAGGTTTTTTCATCCCGCCCTTACGCGACACTTAACGTTCTGTTTCATTTCACTATCTCCTGATTTTCCATGGAAAGAGCTCATCAGCTTGGTACATGGACAGTCTTCCTGAATCCTTCACGCGCGTTAGGGATACTAACCGCATGCGCATGTGAGACGGAGGCAGCTCGCTAGAGGTGGGCTGCCACGAGGGCTGAGCGGGCTTTGGGGGCTCAGACCCGGGGGGAGGGGGGGAAAAAAATCTAATGTTTGAAATGTAATATTTACTGACAGGTTTGGATTCTACATATTAATCCCAGGAAATAGAGAGGCCAAACACAATATAATTATGTCACTTCTAAAAATATTAATAAAAAACCGTTATAAATATCGATTTTCGATATTTATTAAATTACTTGAATATTAATTTAGTATAGACAAAATTACTTCATGTTTAGGTTTTTATTTCAAAAGTATAATATGTAAAATTCAAAATTTGTCAGTAAGAATTACCTAAATGTGTCAGTTTAAAAGGTTTTAGCTTTGTAGACCAAGGCCTAGTAACGGACTCATGGAAAACCATTTGCGGGAGGTTAGTATATGTGAGCGTGAAGGTGCGACGGTCGCCTAATCTTCTAAGACGCTGCCGAGTTTGGATGGCATACAGAAATAGGATACAGAACGACTATTATATTTTATTAAATTGTATTTTTTAATGTCTTGTGAGTGTATATATATATATATATATATATATATATATATATATATATATATATATACATACTCACAAGTCTTGGTTTCAATTAAAGGCGGTTAGATGAGTGATGGTAATACATGAGTAAATCTATATATTTAATTCCGGTCCCCATGAATTTTTTTCGAGCAAAGAACAAGATAAAATAGTTGAATTAGATTCATATTAAAGCTTGAGGGCTAAAGACAGTTGGAAAACTATCAGACATGTCAAAAATTACCTGTGTATCGCCCCACTGGCCTTGTTAAATCCAATAGTTTTTTTAATGGAAATATCACTACAGTGGGTTTAATAATAAGTAAGTCCCATATACTGGATGGTGATTAATAAATGTACTAGATAATATCAGCTGATGAGAGTTTAATATGTTCGTTTTTTTATTTTTATTGTTCTGTTTAATTGAAATAGAGGAAGCTGCGAGCTTGTGTAAAATTATTTGGCAACAGTGTGCAGTAGAAATAATCGTTAAGGCGGTTAAGAAATAATAAACGATTATGAAATTAGTTATACAAAAAACATTGTTTACCAAAAAATACTATTGTGATTCTAACATAATATATATTGATATTTAAATAGCATGATTAATATAATATTTAAACTAATAAAAAGTAATTAACAGTGAGTATTTAATTACATTTTATTGTAATAAATAGGAAGTAGTAATTGCTTCTACCCAAGTAACATTTATTTTTCAAATAACGGTGGCCTCTCGACAGCTAGCGTTCCATTTTCATCGGGTCAAAAATACTGCACAAGTTACACTACACGGAGTATTATTGGGCTGATGAAGATGGCATACTAGCTGTCGAAACGTCGCCGTTATTTTAAAAATAAATGTTACTGACTCACATCAACCATCTTTTATTAATATTTTTTTTAGTAGTTTATTTTTTAGAGTATTTAAACAGTACTTTAAATTTGTAATAAAATTATATAAGAAAATATTTCAACTCTATAAAATTTGTGTGTATTTGAGCGGATGTCAGTTTAATGCTTTTGCACGTATCGTAAAATGTTGTGACGTATCTGCAAAGAGGTTTGTTTCCATTTCCTCAAGTCTCCTTGTAACAGATACAAAACTCCTCACTTTTCTGTTTACAATATTCTCGCACTCTCCCGTCACTGTATCGCTAAATCCAACCTAATGCAAGCAAACCTCCTGGGATTGTCGTATAGGATTTCCTTGTCACCGGCATCGAAGCCTTCGCTTTAAATCCTTCTTCATCATCGGTTTTCGGAAGGGAACATTTCGTTCTGAAATAAAACTTTATATGTCCTACTTTAGGTAGTTTTAAAACCTCTTAAAATATTTTTTTACTTTTTTGTTGTCAACATAGGCGAAATTTACAACTTATTTGCACTTTATATCTGTTTTTTAGGGTTAGTACAGAGTTTAAACTGTTCGAAAGTTCGAATCGGGAACGTAATAAAATACGAGATTTAATGCTCATTATTCTCAAGTAACACGTTAGCGGGAACTATTCGCAGCGAGTTGACCGCGGCGAGAAAAAATCGCAAGCAGAGCCACATTGTCGTTAAACCAGCCGTTCCTCAGCGTTACATTATATAGAAGCAATCCAGTATTCTATTGTCGTGTCGAACAATAGTTAGGTAGAATATTAAATCACCGCCCTGAGTCTCTATTAAATTTATAACAACCAAAGGCAATTATTTTGTTGGCCAAAGGAAAGGTTTGGCAAATTAAAATAGATATAATTACTGTACGTCTTTCTTAATAATCACTTCATGAATTTTGAATCAAGAGAATTCTCCAGAAGTCTTAGAATACGTTTCTCCCCCTTCGTTGTAACTTCAGGACCTTAATAAGGACTAACAGAATTATCTTTAAGAATAGACTCTTTATTTATATTTCGATATGGAGGGTGTATCTTGAGAATATCCAAATTATAAAAATAGGTTTACCCAGTAGATTAATAATAATTATTTCGTAAAAAGGTATATAAAGAATTACAAATTGGAAAATAATTTGTTTTACATCCACACTTATACACTATTCCTTAAACATTCATATGCTCATACAGTTTGTCCTAATATTTTAATAATATGCCTGTTTTAATCGGTAATTGTATCACATATGGAGACAGTTATTAAATTTACAAAGTCATGTGCAACATTCATGAATAGTATTTGTAAGGTTCTAGGGAATACACGAATATTAATCTATCATTCGTCCGTTATAATGCTCGCAGCCTACCTTCTAAAGATATTATAAGTAACTACATACCTAATGAAATTTACTTTTAAAATCCCCCACTATTAAAATATTACGACAGTCAGGATTAAAGTAAGAGGGATGTGGATCAGTATGTGGGGCTGTCCACACTTTTTACCACTTTCTGACCACCCTATATATAACTCTCTACCAGTGGGATTTGTGTGTGTGGATTTTACCTACCTAATTTTGGGCTGCACTTAAAACACTTTCAAATTTCTTGTTAACGATAATAGTCGAAACCCACTCACTCTCTCTCTCTCTCATACACCCCCCCCCCACCCACACACACAAACCCATACACACACACTCACATACAGAAACACCCGCGCCCGTTTTCACACACACATACATACATATACATATACATACATACATACATACATATATATATATATATATATATATATATATATATATATATATGTACATATGTATGTATATGTATATGTATGTATGTATATATAACTTCCCTAAGTTACATGATTCTGAGAACGCTGGTATTATGGACTCAGTTCTTTTTGTATTTAGTTTATGGGATAAAATATATATTCAGTATAACTATATGATGTACATATGAGAGATATGTATATAAAGTTTAGAAATAATTTTTACAGATTATGCGTAAAGATGCTCTGAGCAATATCTAAAAGCTCACTCTCAGGAAACATACATCGCTCCAGAAAGAATAATAATCCTTAAAACTATAATGCAAAGTTATTTTTGTATACATATATTCATGTACATTTTCTTAATGTTAAAATTTTCTGTGGTTATATTGATAGCAGAAATACAGCACGAAGAGCACTGTTATTCTAAAGATGAAGGCTACGTTATGGAAATGCGTAAATATGTTGTGACCGTATCGATTAGTTGTAATGTTCTGCTTATCTAAGCGATTACAATATAAAAGACTTAATACATTATTACCATGAAATTAATCAAGTAATTCTGCTATTCAAACTACCATTTAATTGGCTTTTTGACTTTATTTACTAAAAGTAATTTGATATTAAGATATCTTCCAGTGAGTCCATAATTTATCTAATGCCTAAAAGTTAAAATTTTTACATTATAATTAGAACATTTCGAAATAGCAATTTAATTAAAAACCAATTGTTACGAGCAAAAGTAGCTAGGTGTAACTGATTTAAATTGTAAAAAATCTCTCCTAACGTAACTTGGGAAATACTCCATTCCTACTTAATTGGCTACTGAGCTTCCTTGCGTCGTTGTCACATGCCCTCCATGATTAGGTTCTGGTTACCCATCTATATTTTAGTTATAGATACATTTTCTACATAACAAGAATTTACGGATCGAAATATTGTGTTTGCAAGCAATTACCTTTTCTAATGGCTAACCAGTGGTTCCTAACCTTCCCAGCTTGTCGGGACCCTTGCCTTAGCCAGCGATCTTCACTATGATTCTTATACAGCCAAGTAGTATGCATCATGGCCGCAAGTACAAGTGGCGTTAAATAACTTACAAACAGTATGATTATAACGTAAATTTGTTACTTCACTAAAATAATTCAACGGGTTTGCGTAACAAAAGTGGGAAAATGCATTTGATTTGACTCCAGGAATACCTGAATTTGAAACTCTTTGAAGCCAATGGGAGAATCTTTCACAGCTCTTATATGGCATCTCTGTAAGCAGGTTGGGAAGAAACTGAAGTTCTCAAAATATTTTCAACGTTCTCACTTGCTAACCTAGATCTGTTCTTTTTTTTATGAGCTCAGCTTGCAGAATGTAGACTCACAGACATATGTCGAGGCATAAACACATATTTTCTGAGGACAGTCAGTTAAGTTAAGAAAATTAGTCATTTTCAATTGCTTTCAAAAACTTAGTGAGTTTTATCCTCCTTATTTTCTTTAAAAATACCATTGCTCCCTAACTGCTATTTTAGTATCTTTGTTTTAAGAGCCGCAAAAATCGTTCTCAGGGCCGCAGGCCGCGTAGTCAGGATGCCTGCCCTAGACGCTAGCATTACTGATAAGGAAAGAGGCGAATTTATCCCTCCCACCTATGTTTTCAATTATAGTGCAATAGTGCAGAGTAGTGAAAAGTGACTCTAGGCTATAGTTTCTTAACGTAGGGTTTTACCATTCCTCAATGGTAAAAAAACCAACCCGAATTATTTTTAAAAGAATATTTTTAAATTTAGATTCTGTGTGCTAACTCACGTTCCTTAGCGCCGCTGTTACTGGAACGCGGTTCTCAGCTTGTCTGCTGTGAATTGCTACTTGGTAAAGTTATTTAAACGTGTTACTTACAGCATCTAGTTTGGAATATCTGCGCAGAGTCAGGCGTCTGGAGAGTATGGACAGAATGTTGGAGACGAGGATGCGTCCGGTCCACGAGGGAGATGCCAGCGTACAGTCTGTACAAACATCAGTAAATTTATTATTCAAATATTCAGTTCTAAAACATAGCTCAAAAGCGGTACGTGGCTTCTGAATTCGATACATCTAACATTTCAGACAATACAATTCTGTAATAAACTAAATCGTTAATAATGGTTTATTAATCCATTACTATACGATGTAAGCTAAAGTCTTCCACCGTCTATGGACATCAACATGCGTCATGTCTCGAGAGTGTAAAGAATATCTCATTTTACCGCCCACTCTTATCAGCGGCTTTTTCCTTTCATCAAACATTTTACACAGACGATTCACACATTCCATGACCAGGTTGAAAGTGAGTAAATATTGCAGACCTTTTAGTTATCTGGTATTACTTTCTTTCCGCTCAGACTACACCATTTTAGTGTAAGCTTTTTGGAATGAAAAATAATATTAAATAATATGAGTCACTATGTAATAACACTTCCCTTATAGTTTTATTGTTCTTTAAACAGGGGATTTATTCTTACCTCTAACCAAACTTGTTAAAATTAGTATTGTAAAAATACAAAACATAATTACATTAATTATTATTTAGGATTAATTTATATAGGCTACATTTAAATTTTAAAATAATTATATTTGTAAATTATACTTTATTTTTGTTAGTCTGCTTTTATCAAAGTTTAAAATTTTAAATGGTTTTAAAGCAGCAAAATAATTTGTCAATGAAAATAAATAAATAATTGATAAAAATCGTACATTCTAATTTACCACTGATGTACCATAATGTAGAAAGTAACATAACATAGTAATAAATTTAGTGTAGTTTAAAATCATATGTTGTCACATCACTTTATAAAACATACAGTATTTCTGAAAATACAGGATATTGCAATTGAATATTATTTAAACATAACTTCCAAATAACCTCTAAGAGAAAAAAAGCACTGAACACCCCAGTTGTTTAGTAAAATTTGTTATTCTTATTTTACTCCAATTACTTTTAAAAGCGGTATCAGGAGTAGGCAATTATTATAATATAATAATACCAGGAGCTTTTTTTCGGAAACTAGTACCTACACCTGATACAATACGCAGATATAATTTATGTATTCTTTGTTTTAATTTTTTTTAAAGTTCTCAAAATATTACCATTGCTAAAATCGTGTTTTACTATTTTACTTGAAAACTAATTTAAAATTACATTGTCTCAGGGCTTATAGGATTAAGTGTGACAGATAAAAACACACAATTACAGGAAATATTAAAAAAAATAAAATCTACTCGAACAAAACCGGCGGTTTACCAGAGGGTTACATTTGTATGTATTTGCCCTTATTTCTTGTATTCCCTTTATCTCGGATCTTGTTCTATAGGAGTATTTAAAAGCTCTAAAGGGCCATACTACTCCAGTAGCAAAGGTATGACGAGGTTTGCGGTACCGGGCGGGACAGGAACTGGTGTCAAAGAGTAATTAAATCAACAATTACAACAAAGAGTAACTTACTTCCGGGACATGACAAGTCGCAGCGGAAGTGCGTGACACAGCGTTGCAATGCGTCCGAGCGGCGGCACCACTGTGCGGATTTTAAGTGTTTGCAAACACTAGAGCCAGCTCCGCGGACACCAGTTGGCGTGCTTGGCGATTCTCCTCACGCAGGAGTTCGTCCGCCTTGAATGCAATATTGGCTATCACTCGATACCGAAACTATTATTAGATATTTTATTATAGAGCACAGACTGTAATGGCTACGGAGGGAACAAAACAATGTAGTTTACACCATTGTGTTTGTAATGTTAATCGGAATATAGAGGAAGTCAGTAATAATTAGTGAAAATCTGGAATGTATAGAAAAGTCGATAATTTTACTGTTTCAGTCAATATGTCGACTTTACTATTTTTATAAAAAAACTAAAAGTAAAAATATAATTCTCATGTAGTGAATGAATGGTTACTGTTATATTTGTAAAAAATTTAGCAATTTCAAGTTATTAATTTTTCTAAAATCTTGGACAAAACGACAAGAAACGTTTTTAAGAAATAAAATGTATAACCTCTACTCAGAGAACTGTTGTAGTGACGTACGCATCGAATGGAACTGTTTAAAAATGTATCCAGTCACCAGTAAGTGAAAATTTTAATTAGGAGTCAGGATGCAGACTGTACATCATGTAGTTTGCTCAGGTCTTTGTAACAACACGCTTATATGGTGGGAAATGTTATTATTTATCTCTAAGCCTAAACGCGTTTGCCAATATGTACCCTATAGAAAGATCCAAAAATAACGCCCCGAGAGATTTAATAGAAAATGACATTAATAATAGTATTAATACGAATAGTATTAATATAAATAGTATTAACAAGTTGTATTAGAAAAAAACCTCAAGGTTCCGCCTTTGTATTGGAGTTTTTGTATTAGTTAATAGATTTAAAGCTTTATTTTATCATGTCACTAAATCTTTGTACATGTATTTGTAACCATACCTACATGTAACATATAACATATATATTCTAGTCTGCTACAAAAATAATAACACGTTATTAAATTAATATGTTTTATTGATTTGAAGGTGTGGGTATAGGAATTATAAGGTAATTGATATATATATATATATATATATATATATATATATATAGGCCTATATATATATATATGTGTGTGTGTGTGTGTGTGTGTGTGTGTGTGTGTGTGTGTGTGGAAATGTAACATACAGATATAGTTTAACCGTTAGTGGTCGCATGTTCGGGATTGCCCAGTATATCACTCGCTACACGCTACTACGGAGGTTCGTGTCTTCCCCGAGTATTTTTATTATTATTCTCCCTGAATAGTAATCTTCCATCCTCGGTCGGACGTCCGTTTTCGCGATACGTCTGTTTCATCGCTGTCTGTTTGCGTGCTGCAGTTCTACTCTACACGCGAACACTACGTCGTCTTGCAAACGGTGTAGGTTTCAGCAGTACTGTAGATCAACCTTCTACGTGCCTGGTTGACTACTACCGCCACTCTATCCGCTGTTAATAATTATAATACGTGGCA